>OX579652.1:7095653-7695653 GCA_951230895.1 Carpatolechia fugitivella
GAAAGAGGACGAATGCCTCGAGATAAAGCTGCCATCAAGAAAGAAAACAGGAAAGAGGACGAATGCCTCGTTACAACTTAAAGCTTCTAAACGTAGATAATGGCCCCGATTCAGGAAGTAATGCTCTAATTCAGCCTGTGTAACCTTTTCATTTTCAGGAGATGAACAAATTTCATTTTAATATTATAATATTCCCAAAGGAATAATCGAAAAAAACTGGGCCATAACTGCGAGCGACAACTAGTCAGTTATAAAAAATAATTCTTTAACTTACGTAAAATCATGGTCACCACGCAATATTTACAAAAATTTGTATGGGAAAATAACAATGATCAATATCTCTGAAACTATGGGAGGGATCGTCGTCACATTTACAGGTTATCTTAATCGTCCCCGTCACTAAATGTTGAAGAAAATATGGAAGCCGTAGACCATCAGAAAGCGCAGATATAACGAGCCAGCCAGCCAGAACATCAGGCTGGCTGGCGCCAAGTTTTCATCGATTTCTCGTAAACGCCTTTATGTGACGCCATGTAACAAACGCTATGACTGTCACAAATTCCGTCACTAAATGCTAGTAAAATAACCTTGTTCGAAAACACTTTCGTTGTCGAGATTCAGAGGTGCCAACCAGAAGTTTAATACGTAAGTTCAGGCTGGCTGGCCACGCTTTTCTTTGTTTTTTAGCTAAATGGCTATCATCATCATCATGGCTATACGTATCTCAAAAATTCAAACTCGATGCCTGTCACAATTTTAGGTGACGCAATATTAATAAGCAAGAAATAGTTAGAATCCCTTCTGTTCGGAGATTGAGAGACCATGCGAAAAGCGGTTTTCAAGCTGGCTGGACATGTTTGCGTTCGATTATCTCGGGTTCTCTAGCGTCACATAAACTGAAATAAGCGTGATTAGCCGTCACTGTATTAACCTACTTAAACGCGGCTCATTTGGAAGAAGTGTCCAGCCAGCCTGAGTCACATAAAAATTACAGCGTTTTTTTTTATTACAAACGACTGCTCTAGACGTAAACAAAGGAAATTCAGGAGAGGAAAGTACTTATTTCCCCAAAAAATCCGAAATTATTCATCAAAAATAATAAAATTATTCATTATTAGGAAAAGTTAACTTACCACATTTTTAAACATGTACAAGACTTATTACATTTTTCTTCACATTCCACGCTGGTGTCCCACATGCCACTAATCTGAGTGACGAATTCATTTCCAAACTTTGATAGACCTCCATTAATAATAGTGTAATTAGAAGGTAATGTTACAAATGCTGTAGACAAAACATTTTGACTAAAAAAACATTTATGCATATTTTACACATATATACTTAGTCCATTTGAAAGAAATAATGTTTAATAACAAACTTCATCAGATGTTGGCCAGATTTGACGCAATTTCAGTAGTAGAAAAGAAAACATTTTTTCAAGAGTAATTAAATATTCTAGTATATTCTCTACGAATGGGTAACAATTTAGACAGCTGCATAACCAAACTAAAAAAACAGTGAGTTTCGTTTCTAAAAACTTAAAAAAAACAGAATGTCAATCTTCTCTCTGCTTAAGACGTTTACTTTCTAATGAGTTAGATTAAGAGCTATTTACCAGTAAGCTCAACATATCAAAATAACTAACTAATTAACATTTTTTTATTTATGGCGTTTCACTTGTTGTTTCGCCAGTATCAAGTGGTTTTTCTAAGTAAGTAGCATGAGATACGCAGGCCCTAATCGTAAAACTAGGGTGCTGCGTACGGTGAAGAACTCTAGAAATTTGATAGCAGCAGCATTACTGAAGCCACCACGCTGCAAGTCATCAATAAATGACGGCAAAATGCAAGCGTTTCAATTGTCCTAAGTTTATTGTTCCAAGTCATTCACTGGATAATACACTACCTATAGATTATTATTGTTACAGATAACGTCTGTTAACGAAATATCTAATAATTATAAAGCAGAAAATGAAAAATTTTTGTAGATCTTGGACAGGACTCGAATGCACTCTGAGCATTAAAGTAAAAAGCAGTGAAAAATTTCGTCGACCTTTCACAGAGCTTGGTGGCATAATTGGTAATGCGCCTGTTTCTGGCCCGGATAGCCAAGGAGATGCAGGTTCGAGTCCTGTCCACGATCGCCAATAATTTTTCATTTTCTGCTTTATTATTATTAAATACACTACCTATCAAAATTAACACTAAACACTCAAACAAACTAAAAATCTAGAGTTAAAACGGAACGGCCCGACCGCCATTGACGGATGCTAACAATCTTCAACAAAATAAACTCGCGTGACAATATATCTAATATTTCTATCTAATAAAAAAATACTGGCCTGACGTCGGCCCTAAAAAACTACAAAAAAATACGAAAGTCTATGCAATAGAAACAGAAACAATTTATTTATGGATTTTTTGTTGATCTGTATCTCGGAGGAAAAAGGATGTATGTTTGTACACCGTGAAATTTACATCGTTTTGTTCCCGCCCTGTAGTGATAGTACTCGTCGAACTGAACAACTTTTCGCGAAAAAAATATCCTGCGACAAATAACTTTTTGGTCTCTCCATACAAAGTGAGACTCCCGACCGACCCATTTTCTATGGAGAGCACAAAAATATTTTTGTCGCAGGAATTTTTTCGTGAAAAGTTGTTCAGTTTGACGGGTACTATGACTACACGCCGGGAACAAAGCGATGTAAATTTCATGCTAGACATGTGTCGTGGCCATATCGTAGAATTGACCATATCATGAAATTTTCGATCATTTCATGAAATGGTCACATTTCATGATGTGGGCAACTAAATTTGACCAGATCATTAAATCGTGAACATTTAACGATTTTGTCGTCCACGATTGGCCATATCGTGAAAATAGGGCGTCCATGAAATATTTATTAAGAATCTAAATTATGTTTGGTACTTATTGTTCTCTAAGTCCGACACACATTTTCAGAGTACTTTTTCATCATAAACTCTTTTTTCTTCCTCATTTTAAAAACGAATTATTCACTTTTTCATTGCGAGAAATAACGCGGCCGCCATGTTGGTACATAAACAAAGCGCTTCCAGCGCCTCTATCGGCAATTAATGTAATAATTTTGCGATATGATCAAATAATCTTGACCATTTCATGAAGTAGCTGCGTTTTAGTTGAACATATCGACAAACGATTTCTTATCATTGATCTGGCCAATGGACAGTGAAAATTTCATTAAATGTGACCATTTCATGAAATGATCGAAAATTTCATGATGTGGTCAATTCTACGATATGGCCACGACATATGCATCACGCAAAAACTACGAACGAAACCGACGAAAAAAACCGCACGAAATTGGATGCGATTTTCACAGCTGTACTGCTGGAGGTCTAACTTAGAAACTAGTGCATGTTTCCTCTTGATACGAGCTCTCATCTTTGTCATATTTGTGCTAAAACTCGGACCAACCACCCACTGGACACCACATTCTAGGGCGCGGAGAACACCTCGTGATTGGTTCGATTGGTTCATCTCGCTTACGAACGTATTGACAGGTCTCATAATTATTGGTCGAAAGCGAAACTGAAGTGAGCCGCGAGGTATTGGCAGCTCAGAGATATTTATATGTGCAAATGCGTTTCGGAAAGTAGCGCCCTGACATGTGTGAAGTGAGCCGCGAGGTATTGGCAGCTCAGAGATATTTATATGTGCAAATGCGTTTCGGAAAGTAGCGCCCTGACATGTGATTTCCAGTGGGTGGTTGGTCCGAGTGCTAAAAGAAGTTCATCTCGAAGATATAACTTTGATCACGCAAGTGAGGTATTTTTGTCAATGGTTGTCATGCCGAGACTTCAGGTCATAAAATAATGAAACCTTACTTGATATAATATAGATAGGCTTGTTTTTGCAATAAGCCACTCCTGCAATAGCGCATTGAATGTTGTAAAACTGTGGTTTATACTTCACATGCCTCGCTTTCGCTGATTTCTTCAACATTTTCATCCTTAAAACTAAATCAGCTGTCTTTTTATCACTACCAACTGCAAAATTGATGAAGAGTAAATTATAAGTATTATCTGATCTTGATTACAACTGGGGTACTGATCTTGATTACAAATGTAATATGTAATTATTTTTACGTGCATGTTAAACTAATGACCGCGACAATGTAAAAGTTATTTCATTACTTCAGATAATCGCAATGAACAAAAGAGAGGTCAATCTATAATATCTTTATTATATCAGTCAATACCTATTCAAATCAGGAAATTCAAACAAAAACTTAAACTTAGCAAACAACTTGACTGCCTGTGAATATTTATTCGTTTATTTATTAAATGGGCTTAATAAAATAAACTACCCGTTTTTTTTACTTACACAAAGCAGGTGGTTCCCAAAATTTGTATTTACATACTCTCTCTTTAATCTTATACTTCACATTTCTGAGCTTACGCTTTTCCAGCTTAAAAAAAGAAATATAATAGTTACCTACACGCAAAGAAGTAAAAAAAGATATTATTTTAACTGTAAATAAGCAAAAAATCACAAAGTAGGATTTTTTTTCCTTAACTTGTGCTATAAACTTACTTCATGCCAAATTTCATGATTAGGGTCAAGTGAGTATTGAAATATCACTACTCAATACTCACTTGACTATCTTCTGATTGCGTTGGGAAGTTCCTGAACAAGAGTCTTGACAGACAGACGACGGTCGACGAACTGATCCTATAAGGGGTGTCTCTTTTAGTTAAGGTACGGAACCCTAAAGAATAGTGCTTACTATCGTTAGAGAACTATGGCAGTTAATTGCGGTCTGGCAGTATGCTTTATGGCCTAACATATGGGCTATATGACTGTAAATACTTACAAAATCTGTGTTTTTCATTAACATTTCGAAGCTCTGTAAAAATAAAATATTAATTTAAAAAAGTTTATACTAGCTAATTATTTTTCTAAAGCTAGCTGAACAAGTCGTTAGCCAGGACTGTTAATACAGTAGTTAACTCTACAACAGGTGAAAAGGATTGTCAAAAAGTCGGGAACAGTCGCTACGATGACAGACGCTGCGCCAGCGGCGGCGGCGCCGCGATTATAGCTTCGATTCGTAGCACCTTGGCGTAGCTCTCACTCTCCATTGCCAGTGCCATTTGAGGCTAATTTTTATTTTATTTTTTACTATATATAATAAAGCGTAAAATGAAACAGAACAACTTTCCCCAATGAACATAAAAGTTGTATTAGGATGAAAAAATAAACGCATCTCCCATGGTTTATCGATCAGCTGATTGCGCGGTTTTATGAAAGGAATTTATTTTTGTCGTCTGTCAGCCTATATTCCTAGGGGAAAGTTGTACAGTTTACTGGACTGAATTTCTCCCTTTTCCAAGCGGATATTCTTAACACATATGTCTTGAAATGGAAATACGGAAAGTGACTTTACAAAAGCTAACGCATTTCAGTTCATTCTATATCAAAAGTAAAAAAAATAATATTCGAATTAAGATTTTTACAAATCATTTTTCGACGTCAAAGCTATCATGGATGGCACGTTCACTACCAGTGTACGCCCTCAACATCTTGTGATCGTCAAGATGACGGGACCAAGTCTTGGATTTCCAGTCTGCCCGTGTCAAAGTCTAATACTGTTAATCTACCATTTGCTAACCATGCATAAATTTTAGCTACCTCAAAATGTACACAACTATAACAAAATACTTGGTGCCGTCATCTTGACTAGGCTGCTCATAGGAATATCCAACTTATTCAACATTCCAATACCTTTAATCTACCTTGAAAATATCGAACTAGATTGTCCCTAACGTTTATTGTTTGAGGAGTTTCGAACATAAAACGTGGTCCGTCCAAATTGACGTTATTTAAAAAATGTTTTACACCCGAATGGACTTTTTTTATTTCTTAATCTAGACACCATTATCTAATACTAATTTTCTACCTTTTGAATTACTTACATGTGTTATGTTAAATTCAAGCGTAGGTGTATTTCCTAATTATTAATTAATTTACCTACAATAAGTTGATAATTTTATTATTTTCGGAATATAACTAGGTACCTACTATTGCATTATACTAGGTTATCATCGAATTCCTTTATTCCTGTATGCCACCCCCTAGCTTGCTACCCCCTCCCTGTTTACCGTGGCGTTGGCCACCCCCACCTGTTGGCCACCGGGGTGGCCAACATAGTTTTATATGCCAACATAGTTTTATATGCCATCTCCATAATTATAACTTGAGTGGATTATATAAATATATATATTGTGTTTTTTTTTTTATTTTTTTATCGATAAACCGTTGCCAAAATGAAAACAAATAGCGGCCATCTTGAACTTTTCAGTTATTTGTCTGATTGCTTTCAAAATCGATCTGACGATCCGCGTAGTCTCTGACGTTGAATCCGTAGCCAAAAATGAAAAAAGTGGCCGCCATCTTGAATTTTTTTATTATTTGACCGATTGCTTCAAAATCTATATCTGACGGCCCGCGTGGTCTCTGATGTCGAATTAAACTTTAAAAACAATAAAGGATGTTTTGTATCAAATAAATATTCTATGTCTTTAAAATAGGTCGTTTTTTATTTCCATGGTTATACGAAAATGTTTTGATACTTTTTTTTCATTTTTAGTGGCTTTTTATTTTTTTGTCAAATGGCTTTTGTTTTTTTTTCTTTTTCTCGTACTAACCTTCGTACTAACTTTAGTCTACTGATGTTAATCTATTTGAAAAAAAATAAAGGTAGGGTTGGACATACTAACTTAATAAAAAAGTAAAAAAAGAATCATTGAAATATAGTCAATCTAGTCAGTACATAGTATAGTCAATCACAATACTATGTACTATTGTGATTTTTTAAACGAAACTGTCGTAAGTCTATTAGTGTAATTTAAAAAGAAAACAACCATTGTAATGTTAAAAATATAAAAGAAATCCATATTTAATGTTTATGGCAATTTGGGTGAAACTCGAATTGAGACTTGAGAGACTACTTTGACGAAAAAACAAACGACGATATGACGAAATGACGAAAATTCAAGTTGGTAGCCAATTTTTGTTTGTTATGGATCGATTTGAATGCCAAACCGAATTTTACCAATATCGGTTCATAAACAAAACGGTTGGCCGCCATCTTATTTTGTGTCTCAAACCGAGTTTCACCGAAATCGGCCTATAAACAAAAAAGTTGGCCGCCATCTCGGATTTTTGTAATTTTCATCATTGCGTTGTTGTTTTCTTGTCAAAATAGTGTCTCAAACCAAGTTTCACCGAAATCGGTCCATAAACAAAAAAGTTGGCCGCCATCTTGGATTTTTGTAATTTTTATCATTGCGTTGTTGTTTTTTTGTCAAAATAGTGTTTCAAACCGAGTTTCACCGAAATTGGTCCATAAACAAAAAAGTTGGCCGCCATCTAGGATTTTTGACATTTTTATCATTGCGTTGTTGTTTTTTTGTCAAAATAATGTCTCAAACCGAATTTCATCGAAATCGGTCCGTAAACAAAAAAGTGGGCTGCCATCTTGGATTTCGCAATTTTTTAACATTGCAGTCGTGTTTTCTTGTTAAAATAATAACCCTCATTTTGACTTCTCCACCCGCAATCGTGTAGTTGGTTAGTGGCGTTGGCCACCTCGGTGGCAAGCTAGGGGGTGGCATACAGGAACAAAAATTAGAGGCGTTGGCCACCCCGGTGGCAAGCTAGGGGGTGGCATACAGGAATAAACGATCGAATTTACAGTTGAAAGAATTTACTTCTAAAGCAATATTTACACCTACCTACTCTTTATATGAGTGAACCAATGTGTATACCAGTAAGAAGAATTGCGACGTATTTATATTGTTTAGTTAATTATTTTGAAATGGAGATAGTTTGTAACCTGGATTAACAAAAAGGATACTTTTTACGGGATGAAGTCCTAATTTAAGCTATTAATTACAAACTTTTTTGTTTCTAGTTATAGCTACACAACGCTTGAATTTAACATAACACATGTAAGAAATTCAAAAGGTAGAAAATGAGTATTAGATAATGGTGTCTAGATTAAGAAATAAAAAACGTCCATTCGGGTATAAAACATTTTTTAAAAAACGTCAATTTGGAGGGACCACGTTTTATGTTCGAAACTCCTCAAACAATAAACGTTAGGGACAATCGAGTTCGATATTTTCAAGGTAGATTAAAGGTATTGGAATGTTAAATAAGTTGAATATTCCTATGAGCAGCCTATCAATTTGGTCCCGTCATCTTGACGTCAAGATGACGGGACCAAGTGTTTTGTTTAATAGTTGTGTACATTTTGAGGTAGCTAAAATTTATGCATAGGTAGCAAATGGTAGATTAACAGTATTAGACTTTGACACGGGCAGACTGGAAATCCAAGACTTGGTCCCGTCATCTTGACGAACACAATTGCGTGAAGGCTAAGCGATTTCAGTTCATAGTTTGACTCAAATCGCTTATGTATGTATGTATGTAAACACTTTATTGCACTTTATCGCTTATATTGGTTCTCTTTTACGTCATCACGTTAGGTTTTGATTTCAAAAACTTCTTATAAAGCAGAGTTTCACTTCATAATTTTTTTTTTATCTTGTAGGTATTATTTTAAAAAAGCTAAGTGATTATGGTTTGCTTGAACACCACTATCTTCAAATCTGATAGTTGTGAGTGGTAGTTAACCTCGGCCCCGCGTACATCATAATGTACAAAATGCAAGTTGGCCGTCAGACCCGGCTAAATATTGTGTGAGCAGAACTAAACACCCATTGTACATTCTAATGTACATTATGTGCTTATATGCTTCAGGCCCAAGCAATAATTCTTTTTTTCTTACAAAAACGCATCCTAGATTTTTAAAGTTTTTTTTAGTTGATCTGTGGTCAAAAAGAGTACAGGGAAGACAATTTGAATACGATATAATTTGTTAATTTAAATGTACAAAGTGCGTTCACGAATGAATGACTTATTTTATGCAAGGTAGAAAATGAAAATTTTATCTGTATCAAAATAATGTTTTTATTTAAATTGGTCAACAAAAAAACCATTCTTCAAATTCTTGAGTCTTTTTTAGCAATCTGTCTTACAATTCTTAAGTTTTCTTTTATAATCACAGCATTTGAACTTAAAATTATTTAGAACTAAGTTCAAATTGGTAGTCTTTAAATTCACAAAACTCACTAGTGACAAACAAAACTTATCAAAAGAGAATAACATTATAAGAACCTATTATGTACCTATTACCCTTTTCAAAAAATCATAAGTAGTGTCAACATCAATAATTTCACATTATAATATTATCACTAATTTTACTATCAGGTAGATAAGTTACATACTAAAAATTCTTAGTCTTTTACGAGATCAAAAACTGAAAGTAAATCTTAATAAAAACTGCGACACCTGCTCTGGCACATACTCCGGATCTCCTACGTCTTCGTCCGAAGGAACAAAGTCTTCAATCTCCGATTCATTTAAAAAATCTTCGATTTCACGGTCTTGAAGTCCTACAAACAACGAGAATAATAAACCATATTTTAAAACCAGTAACGCTCAATGTACACTACAATGTACATAATTTTATTTTTTCAAATTAATAAATTACTTATCATTGTAACTTAAAAATATTAAGAGATTCCTGTAAATTACTAAAAAAATATTAAATTAAACAATAAATCAATGTAATTTTCTTGAAGATTTGCATAAAAATAATTGATCACACTTACGTCTTCCACCCGTGTTCGCCATGATCACCACATATGACACTTTTTGACAGTTACTCTATGGTCTATAGACGTGTGGGATTGGTCAAAACTATCTACCAATTAAAAAAGAGTATATTGAAGTATGGCGGCAGGCGGCAATTCAACGAAAATTTGAATTTTGCACTAAAATATACTTTGTCCACAGTGAGCGTTTACGTTATCATATGACCAATATTGTTTGGAACTGAAGGGATATTTATATGTACTATTTATGTGTACATTTAAATGAACAATGGGCTTTTAGTTGACGAGATGTTTTTTCGGGTTGGGCCTTAGGACGAGAACCTACACAATAATATGTACATAAATTTTCATACAAACATTTTTTTGCTTTAGAATAGATTTCAATATAAAAAAAAAAAACAAAAATCTTTATTTCTGTAACTTAAAGTTATCTATGAAACAAATCAAACAAAAAAACAAATATAAAAAATATAAATATATAAAAATAAAAAATAAAATAAAATAATAAAAATATAATATATAAATATATATACAAATATATAAATCAAACAAATATTGAATGTAAGTATTGAGTAATTATTATGTCTTCTGAGTCGTTACGTCGAGCCACGTGACGTGACGGTGCGGAGCGTAGTAGAAATTACGATGAATCCTGATTGAAATACAGTCAGAATAACAGTTTATAGGTATAGGGCGTCAGTGGTCTAGTGGCTAGGGCCTCCCGTCCGGGAGACGCGGGTTCGATCTCCACCAAGTACCAATGTGTTTTCGAATTTTGAAATCGTATGTACGGGCCGCTGATTTTGATTTGATTTGATGTATGTTTATTCGACGCTCTTACGTTGAAGGAAAACATCGTGATGAAACCAGCACTCTCCTGCGAAGAAATTTAAAGGTTGTGTGTGAAGTCGACCAACCCGCACACACACACTCGTACACACACACACACACACATTATCTATTATAACATTAGCACGTACATGGTTAATACAAAATCATTAAATATTTGTTACTTGTTAGTGTGATATACCACTACTATTATTAGGTACTACTTTTGTAACCTTAATTTAGGAAGAGCGGTGCCTCCTAACACAGGCGATGAGCCTAATTGGAGACACTTGCCACTAGTTTTTTTAAGATCTTACCTAAGATGAAATAAAGAATATTTTATTTATTTTATTTATTATTACCCCGCACTAGGCCAGCGTGGTCGACTAAGGCCAAATCGCCCTAATTCAGGGTAGGCTCGAGCCCCTCGGTGGGGACGTGTATGAGCTGTTGATGATGATACTTTTATTTGGTTGTTATGGAATGAACTGAAATCATCAGCAAGATGTTTTTATTCGTTGGTTTTGATACATAAAACCTAACGTAGTATGATTCGGGACTGAACAGAAATGCGTTAGTCTTTGTAAAGTCGCATCTGGAAAAAAAATACCTCCGCCGTCCTCAGTTTGATTTTGCAAGCAATGGGCAACGGTTTCTTAGGCTTTGGTGGCTTCGAAGGATGGTTGCTGTACAAAGGCACACGTGGTTGCTGTAAATACTCTCCGAATCTCACTTGTGGTTCGAAGTAATATGTTTTTTCTAAAACGAATCACTTATTTTATTTTTGTATTACTCTGCCCAAAGGGTGATGGATAATATGTATAACGCCCAGTCAATTTGATTATTTGAATAATTATTATCAAATTGCACTCTCATGTTGGGCTTTTTCATAACGACCGGGCATTATGTATAATGCCCTTATTTATCACTTGGTCCATAACATATATACTCGTACAGTGCCTTGCCTAGGTATTGTATAGAATGCCGCGAGGAGATCAGGCAAAGTATAAAATGAAGGACAAAACATCCTGATATGGGGCCGTGCAGCTGATATTGACACAATCTTCATTCTGCACTGCAGAAGAGAGCTAGAACTAGTAGAGATGTGTTTTCGAATTTCAAATTCATGCATACGTTTATTCCACGCTCTTACGGTGAAGAAAAGCATCGTGAGGAAACCTGCATACTCCACGAAGGAATTCAAAGGTTGTGTGTGACTACTCGTACTGGGCCGACTAAAAAACCTGATCTCCCGAATACAGGGTAGGCTCGGGCCCCTGGATGGGGGATTGTTTTTTAAAGGAACATGGAGATACTAAACATTGTACTGAAATAAAATGGTACATTAGGTTAGGTTTCAAGTTGGATTAGGGTAGGTTAGATTTGATTAGGTTAAGAGATCAGCACTATTATGGTAGTAAGGTTTAAGACCTACCATACCACCAGTGGTAGGGCCGGTGAAATGGTAGGTCCGTCACGAATATTTTTACTATGTGATGTGATGGATTTTGGTTGATTGCGTATTCAACACATTGCCGGCTGAACATCCGGTTTTGTATAGAATGCCTAGGCAAAGTATGGAATA
This sequence comes from Carpatolechia fugitivella, assembly GCA_951230895.1. Taxonomy (NCBI): domain Eukaryota; kingdom Metazoa; phylum Arthropoda; class Insecta; order Lepidoptera; family Gelechiidae; genus Carpatolechia; species Carpatolechia fugitivella. The sequence continues at coordinate 7,107,792 of OX579652.1, forward strand.
AGTAATATTTCATACTTTGCCTGAACATTTTAGCTGGATTAATATTAACTTATACACACTGCAAGAGTTCTTCGATAAAAAATGTATATGTTTGGCGGCGGCTGGTGCAAACACAAAAAAAGAAGTTAATATGTTAGTTATTTACTCTACGCTACTATGCACGTAACTACGAGTAGTACTTTTATATCGGTACTGGTATCGATATATAAGCGCGTATGGTTTGCCTGCAATGTTGGAGGTCCCGGTTACCACCCAGGGTAAATGTTTGTGTGATGGTCACTTGTCTGCATTTTGTATTAATGCCTTAGGTATCTTTAAACAATAGTTTCTAGTTTGGGATTAATTAGCGTTACATGAAATGTCCCTACATTTCTGTTTCGTACGCTCAGCTCATTCAGTCAAAAGACGTCCACTGCTGGATCTCCACAACGTCCGGTCCTGCGCTACGCGCATCTAGCGGTTTCCGGCGGTCTTAAGTACGAGTACATTGGCCCCGACTCGCACAGTCATGGTCTAATTCTAATTTTAAAATCTAGCTATCCTTTTAGTTTTTACGACCAATGAAAGAGAGGTGATGAATTAAAATGAACGAATAATATTAATTTGAACGAATGATAACCTAAGGGCGTAGCTGTATTTTTAACGTGCTCTGTAAAATTGTGCAATCGATGAGTCCATAAGGTTCAAATTCGAAGTTTGACAGCTCTAGTATTAGGATCGCCATCTCCTGTCCCTTTTCAATCTTTATAAGGTGAAAAGGACGGACGAACTTTTAAGGATTAGAGCGTGACAGTGAGAGTTAGCCTAATTATTATTTTCTTTATTATCATCGTGTTACGGGCTTTAAGGTAGACACTAAAAGCCATTGATATGCTTTTTATAACTGCTACTTCCATCCATGTATAGCAGCCATGGCTTATAGAAGCGCAAAGCTGATTCAGCCTGCAATGTCCTAACTAGGCTGGGGAAAGTCTCAAACAAAAAAAGTAAAGAGATTTTTGTTTGAAACCGGTCGGCCTTCATGTTAAATAATATCATCATTACGTACTCTTTGACGCTTTTGGCGGCGGATTTGTTCCACGAGTTGTCAGCTTTTCTAATTCCATTACACATTCTTCTATATCGACGAACACCAGGGAAGACATTATCAACTTGGCATTCAAGTCATAGTCTGTTTAACAAGTTTGCACATTATTAATACAATATTATATTCATTGCCCGCGACTTCGTCCGCGTGGAAATAGTTTTTGCCCGCGACGACCGAACTAAGGCAAAATACACTACACCTACCCTACACCTACACGTACCCTACACGTACCCTACACGTACCATACACGTGCATGAAGGATTTTAAAATACAAACGATACTCATGGTGATTTTCAGACTTTGTCACCCCATTTCCCCCTTTTAAGGGTTGAATTCAGAAAGAAACTGAAACACGTATTTACTCATTTATTGATAGGAATACTCCTGTGAAGTTTCGAATAAAATAGTGTAACTAATCTTGTTTCCCCATACAAAATTTGCACCCCCGTTTCACCCTTTTAGGAGGTGAGTTTTGAATCCTTTCTTAATGCACCCCTAGACCTCTTAAGGAACCTACGTGCTAAATTTGGAATCTCTAGACTCAGAGGTTTGGGCTGTGCGTTGATATTATGCCAGTCACTCAGTCAGTCAGTGTCTTCTTTTATAATTCGAATTTTAAAATCCAGCTATCCTTTTCGCTTTTATGACCAATGAAAGAGAGGTGATGAATTCAGATGAAAGAATGATATGATAACCAAAAATAAGGGCGTAGCTGTATTTTTAACGTGCTCTACGCGTCCGGTTGAAATTCGATGTTTGACAGCTCTAATATTAGTGGCCTTCTCGTGCCCCTTTTTATCCTTAAAAAGGTGATCGGACATCCGGCAACAACGAGCTTGGAAATCAAGTACTATAAACTTCGATTCGAATGATATTCGTCTTCCAAGCTCCAGCGCTTCGTCGTGGTGAGACTCCACCAGGGTGGATTAATTGACTCAAAAAGTTCACTTTCCGAAAATGTTCTTTTGTCTATTTATAATATTAAATACCTTAACACAAAATAATTACAGTAGCCAGTGGGAGAAGTCAATAGTTTAACAAGAAATTTTTAATACTTACGCGATAGCAGCTCTGAAGGCGATTTTTTATATAATTTCTCATACAAACGCCACAAGAACAAGCCAGGGTCCTCATAACACAAACCCATGGCTTCCATTAGTATCTCGGCAGGTATCCGTAAATTTATACCCAAATCCCACAAGTCCATCTTTACGCGGGTCGGAACACCTTCTAAAGTATCCTCATGAATGTGACCTTTCAGGTCCTGTAAAATCTTCCTTTGGTTTATAGAGTATTCTAAATACCACAGAGGACCACATTCATTACAAAGACGGTTGTATTGCATCTGTGCTGTAAAAAAAACTTTCTTTAACTTAGGCTGTATTTTAAGCCATTCCTCATCAACAGCTCGTAACGTATAAACGTTCACACTGAGGGATTCAAGCACGCCATCCCTGCTAGTAAGGACGTACCAGTTAGGACACTTGGAACAGGAGGAACTAGGGTGATCACGCCTTAGTCGACCAAGCTGGCCCAGTGCGGGTTGGTCGAATTCACACACTTTGAATTTATTCGCAGGAGTGTGCAGGTTTCTGAGCGATGTTTCCCACATGCATCGTAAGAACAATATAATTCAAAAACACATTAACACGTAGTAGGGATTGAACCCGGGTCTCACAGAGACGGGAGGCAGCGGCCCTAGGCACCGCCCTACCGAAGCCATAATCTATTAATATGCCGGGACGGCATGAAAGATACCTTCACAGAAGTAGTGATATCTAAGTTCCTTTAGAAAGAGCAGCCAATTCAGGACTTTATTGTATTTAGGTTTCCTGGAGGCGTTAAGTTTCATCTCGCGCCTTATATAAACCCATACTGGATCTTTGATCGGGCCGAAGATTCTCTAAACATAAAAATATCATTAAAATCATCTAATATAATACTAAGTTTTTAAGTTTTTGAATAAATAAATTTCACCATCATGACGACCACTCTAGTTGTATAACTCAGGAAATAAAACAGATCGAAAAGGCGGATGATTTACCTCCTGCTCAAAAATTATTGCAGTCTTCATGCAAACATGCATTGATCTCAGAATAGTAATGGATAAATAGTAAAAAAATAGCAATATAAGGTGAGCGTCAGATCAACTAAAGAATCAACTAAAACAGAATCAACTAAAAAAACCATTTAATTTCATAAACATAAACCTTATGCGTAAAGATGTTACTTGCTGCTACGGAACCCTTCATGGGCGAGTCCGACTCGCACTTGGCCGCTTTTTTAAGGTACTATTTAGGTACAGTTTACTGATACATGTTACAGATTAAGGTTCATACGCGTTGGCTAGATGTAGTAATGTACAAGCCAACCATACATCAGAATGGATTGAACATTGCGCTACCTATTTATAATGTAAATGCCTGAAGTACTATTTATCTTTTCATAGGTACTATTCAGTACTATTTAGGTACAGTTTTATAGTATACATTTCGTAAATTTTCAGACACCTATCAAGCGGTCCTGACGTTCAAGGGGTAGGTCATCATCATTTCTGCCATAAACGTCCACTGCTGGACAAAGGCTTCCCTCAAGGATCTCCACAACGGCCAGAACGCTGTGCTGCCTGCATCCAGCGGCTTCCCACGACCTAATGTCAGGTTTAGGGGTCAAGTAAAAACTGATTTAACTTTGGTACAACAATGAATTACCTACCTTCTTTTTTAGAAATTCGTCTGCAGTAGGCATCTTAAACTTCCCCATTTTGTTTTAACACGGAAAATTTGGGATTTAAATTAATATCACGCAATTTAAAATTTTGAAGATCCTAACGAGAAACTTACAATTTTGAAAATGAGGCGTTGACGTAACTTAAGAATATGACTGTTGTGACAGAAATTTAAAAGAAGAATGTAGTCAAAAATTTAAAATCTTTTTTTCCGACACGCTCGAAAATATTACTGCCAAAAAACAGTACGCAAAGTAACTCATTTTTGGACGAAATATTTCCCCATACGTATAAATATATTAAAAACACCTTCAATAAATTGAAAACTTAAACTTGTGTTGTGAGCGACGAAGTGAAGTGACAGTTAAAATTTTAAAAAGACTTGGCGTAAAGGTCTAGTAACCGGGCCATAAGTTCCAAAAAAAAATAAACAGCGGCCAGCAATGTGCCCTCAAATCTTCGATCCCTCAAATGGCCTAGGCCAGCAAAGTAAAATTCGTCTAGAAATTTCAATGTATTTGAGTCTTTTTACAACATACTGTTACGTTCTAAATTCAAATTTTATATGAATCTTACACGAATCGTAGGGATTGGAGTTGGCTGTATGCTCTGTATGACACTGGCATAGAACAAAAAAAAGAAAAGCAATATGGCGGTTTCTAATTTTTGTCTCTAAGTTTTTATTTTGGTTTTTATCGTACTGTTTTCTTACTTATTTATCATGATAAAGTTAACTAATCATTGAATTAGGGAAATATTATAACAATGAATGGTTCAAGAAGTTAGTTTAAAGGTTAAAGTGATAACGATTAAAACTTATAAGTTTAGTACGATAGTACAAGAAGACATCTAAATCTAAGGTACCTACCTACCTACCACAATATTTTTAGTGTTTTATAATTTCCTCGCATATTTCAGAGAAAAGCACTATTACAAGCCTCGGCCGCAATAACTCTTGCTGGACTCGTACACAATAAAAGTCCTCGCCTGCGGCACGGATTTTAAACGTGCCCTCGTCCACCAATAACTTATTTTGCGGCCGCGGCAGTAATGTACTATTACTAGCAAAAACTTAGGTCTAACGAGTCAGTGTTGCATGGTCTCGTATACTTTAGCTCATTGCGTCGGCCTTGGAGGAAGCGGCATACTAGCGAATACACTACACCTGCGCGTGATCAGTCTTATCTCCGAAATGAACTTTTTAGCACAAAAATGAAAAAGAAGATAACTCGGCTTCTAGGCGGTATGTATGAAACATGCACCAGTTTAACACTACCTACACAATCGATATCGACATAGAAATAATTGACCGAGCGAGCGAAGCGTCTCTGTTTCAGCTTGGTCAAATTTGCTTTGTATGTCCATCTGTTTGTTTGTTTGTTTCACTCTACAGGTCACGTTTCTCAACCGATTCTCGTGAAATTTTGTGAGCAGGTTCGATAAATTAATCGAAATTTTTGTCGAGTCAGTTTTTGGAAATTTTAAATAACTGGCCAAGCACGTGTCGGACCACGCAAAGTGTAAGGTTCCGTAGTTGCCTAATATACAGAAGTTAGCATAGCTCCGTGTAATATAAGTATATGTAACCATAAGTAATGATAAAAAAATTCCTTTCCTTTTTCGCAATCTTTTTACTGTTCTAATACCTACATAGACGGACTCCATCAAGTCATTTTCTATGATACTTGTACTGAATTTCTTACTTAGCACAAGTACATTTTAAAGTTGGTATTTTATTCGTTAACCTTTCAAGCCTACTTATTTTACATATTTTTTACTTTTCTCGTACTTAAATTTACTACATAGACAGTTTAAACTTTATCAAAGTATTTTTTTATGATATTTGTACCGAATTTCTTACTAGTACAAGTAAATTTCATAAGTTGATATATTATTCGTTAACCTGTAAAGCCTACATGATGTTGATAGTTTTCCTTTTAAATTCATCATATACATTACTACCGTGAATTTTTTCACGTTTCCAAATACAACGGTTTCCCTGGTAGGGGGGGGGGGGGAACTTGACTCTAACAAAAATAAGCAAACCAGAATCAAAATACCAGAGGCACCCTAAAAAAAATTTCTAAGTTTTTATTCTTTAACTTTGACGGCATAATTAATATGTATGTCCATGCCAAATTACAGCCTTCTATTCTAACATTCATCAAACTATTTTTCTATGATATTTGTAGTACCAAATTTCTTACTTGTACTTTTTATAAGTTGGTCTATTATTCGATAACCTGTAAAGCCTACTTGATGTTGATAGTTTTCCTTTTAAATTCATCATATACACTACTACCATGATTTTAATCACGTTTCCATATACAACGGTTTCGCTGGTAGAGGAGGAGAAACTTGACTCTAACAAAAATAAGCACTTTAAAACGGAATATTTCTAAAACTTACACTAGCATGGAAAAATGGTCTTAGCAAACCCCCATTGTTTTTAAAAGATCTATCCAACGATACCTCACACTATAAGATAATCGTGAAAAAAAAAACAACTTTTCTTTCTTGACGTGTACCAGAGGAACGCTAAAAAAATTTTTTTTAATGATTTTATTCTTCAGCTTTGTCGGCATGATTCATATGTATATCCATGCCAAATTACAGCTTTCTGGTACTAAGAGTCTCTGAGCTAAGCCGCGGACAGACAGACAGATAGACAGACGGACAGACCGAAACTATAAGGGTTCCTTTTTTACTACGGAACCCTAAAAATGACGAAGTTATGGGGGTTGCCAGCTTACAAGGTCTACCGCTGAGGCTGTTTTCCTCTACAGGTCACATTTCTTAAAATAAAATAAAATGAAATAAAATAAAACAAAATAAAATAAACTTAAAAAAAAAATCAAGTGGTTGGGGATGTTTCTCGAGAAAAAAAATAATTAATACAGACTCGTGAGGTCTACAGCTCACAGAGCCACTAGTGTTCGTTTTTTCATGACATGGAATAGATCTTTCTATATCTTATACTTTCAGAGTTACCCATACTGACCCTTCTAAAAATGGGCCATACTGTATATTCTATTTTTGATCGACTTCAAAAATAAGAGGTTCTAGAAGGAGTAGAGCATATGAAGTAAAAATTGGAAATTCCTCAATGCAATTTAATAATTCTTTTGGTCACCCATTAAAATGGATTTTGAAGATTCTTTTCCTCCAAGTCCTTCTTTTCCTCCAAGTCCGTTTTTTCGTGGTTTTTTCGATAGAGATAAGAAAAAAATCTGATGATGAAGTAGAAAATAAAAGCGGAAAACTCCTTGACTGGTGATATCAACACGCATTGCGTGCGATATGGTTATTGGAAATCACAAAAAAAGCGAAGTGAAACAGTGAGTGTGGTGTTTGGAAGTGTTTTTACTTACACTTACAATACAGGCTCCGTGGTCGAATGGTCCACGGTCGAGTGTTACGGACTCTCATGTTCCGGGTTCAAATCCCAGTTGGGGACACTGTCAAACACAAAATCTCTTTGTCAGAGTTTACCCAGTTTAGTTAAGACATGCTGATTCACCTGACTGTCCGAAAAGAAAGACGATTCCGTGTTTCGGAAGGCACGTTAAGCCCTGGGTCCCGGCTACTGTCTACAGAAGTAGTCGTTACTCGAACCAAGTCAGTAGCCTTTGGTGGCGGCTTTATAACACTGACATCAGAGTTTTCGAGGTATTTGTCGACCTTGCAAAGTGAAGAAGAAGAAGAAATCATCCAAGGTTCAAATCTGTACCTAATAAGTTTATGATAGGTTTTGAAGGTGTCCATTACGCCAGCAGGAAATTGTTTCCTAGGCTGAATTTAGTACAACTAGTTATTAGAGCGCATTATGCTAGAAATGAGCGCCAAATAAAAAAACAGTGCGCTATATAGTTTTGGTAGAAAACAGGAAAAACAATTCCTGCTCATGGATGCTGCTTTTTATACGTGAACCTGCTGGAGAAATGTTCTTGCAGCAGGAAAATTCTAAACGAACGATCGAAGAGAAAAATAAATTATATGGACAGATAGCTTAATTATATTAGTACGTAAATTTGCGCCGAAAATGAAATTGCACTATTTATTACAGTCTTATGGTTTTAGAGATATACTTATGTTCCTGCTGATGTTTTGCAGATTTCAGTTTCTCGGAAACTATTGAATGTGCGATCGTAGAAAAACATTTTATACGGGTAGCTCTTTGTGACTAATTTGTGCATTCATTTATATTTTATATAAATATAATATAAATTTATAATTTATATATTATTTTTTTAAAATTAAATCTAAATATTTATTTTAAAGTAATCGTGCTCGTCCTAGCGTTTAAATGAGCAATCGTATATCTAAGCTTACTGAAATTAAACAATTTCAAAAGTCAACGTAGAGTGATTTCATTAAAACCAATTAAAGTTTTTGTGTCAAGTCCGCGCCCACTATATTACCACTCTGGTATAAATAGTGATTAGGTCCGTCAAAAAAAAAAAAAAGTTTAAATACGGCGCGTGTGTTATGTATTCTAACTGTATTTTTTTTACAAACTGTTTTGTTTACTTTCGTCGCAAAGTAGTCACCTCGAGGAAAACTGATCAATACCCTCACACTAATATTGTAATTGATCGCTTTCACCCGTTGGTAAACCATCTACTATTATTTTAACACGTTTTTATTAACTTGTCTTGTCTATTTGTGAAAAAAATAAGTAAATAATCTTTATTGTCGAACATAAATAAATATGTACTGAAATTTGGCTTTTATTTTTTTCTTACATCACGACTGTACTTTAATAGAAGGATTATTGTCATATCACCCTATTTGCATACAAACTTAATAAATAGTGAGGGTGTCTTCCAGGGGTGCCTTGGGTCCGGAATGGATTTTTGGTATCTGCCAAGATTTATAGTTTCATCTCAATCTTATAAATCACAAATAGTACCTCTGTTGCACATTTTTTTCACTAAATACAGTCTTGTGTTTTGTAGTACCTACCTTTCTTAGATTAAGCGTAATAAAACGAAAACAAAAAGTTCATAACTTTCAAACAACAAGAAGTACTGACCTGTTCTTCCTCTCACAAATTTTTACAGTTTATTATGTAGCACATAGGTTAACAAAAAATTGTTGTAAAAAAGGGTTTTATAAAAAAAAATCGTAATAAACTTTCAGGAGTGTGAGGTTTGAGGGCCCATTTTGAACAAAGATATAGGAGTACGATAATATTATACGACAATATCTTATTTTCACAAATTTTGAATGTTATTTATTTACATTATTTACATTTACCAGGTACAGATGGGGCCCTCAATAGTAGTAGAGGATGTGAGAATTGAAGTCCCACCTTTTCAGCCTACAGCACTCGATTTTCTCAAAATATGATTTCAAGTTCCACAATTGTTTTGAATGTTCACTAAATCCTAAGAGCACATTTTCAAAGAGTTTTCGAATTTGCCCTCACACCACTTCGATCTTTATTTTCAGCAGCCACGCTTCTGATGAGTTAGGTAGTTGTTCTATGACGCTCGTGGGCACAACACCGTCAACACCATACGTTGGCCATTTGTTGATCTACTAACCCGTTAAGTATTCTACAAATTGTCATGGTTGTCAAATTGAGCTAAGGTCCGGAGGAAACTGGAAATGTTCCCGCCATCCTGACGTCAGAATGGCGGGCCACTTTCAAAATGCAATGTCTTTCTTTATAACCGTTTAAGTAGGTAGGTGGGTAGTTGGGTACATCTGTTTTCAGGATAATTCAGTAAAACATATAGTTCTAATTCTCTCTGCATCATGGGACAGAAAGACAGACATGGGACCCTGCTGGGTGTAGACAAATGTACAACGTTTCTATCAAAGGTACCAACTAGTAGAATGCAGGAACTAACTGTTTATGCTATTTGGCATCCATGGTCTGTTCTCTCTGACCATGGATGCCATCGTCTGTTCATGGACGTTCACCCCCCCCCCCGGTAGTCCATTGTATGGTTAGGTTAGCCCCGGTATGCCCTGCGTTCCGAAACGCGCTGAAATCGATTAAAGCACCCGTAATCGCGTTCCAAATTACTGTCAGCTGTCAAAACTCATACGATTTTTTGCTTTTCTGATCGCTGACAGCGCTGAAAGTCTGAATCGGAATACGCCCATGGTTTTGTTTTTCGAGTAAATTGGTGGGCGTGGCCAGTCACTTGACACGTTTGGACAGGCACAATTTAGTTAATTTATAGTTAAATGCGAAGTGCGAAGTTAAGTGCGAGTGTTTTATGTTTATTTTTTGGAAATATTTTAATATATGTTATTATATAGGTATATATAAAAATATTAATGATTAATATTATATTATTAACATTAAATATTAATCATTAAAAATAATAATAATATATAAAAAAATATAGTATTAATAATACAAAAGTAAATATTTTATTCTATTTATTACAGATTTGAATTCGTTAGTAATCGTCCATCTTGGGCTAACTAAAGAGCTTAACTACTAAAATGACGTGTAAACACTTACTTAAAATTAAGTTAAAATTTAGTTACTACTTGTCAACTTAATACGTGTAGACCAGCCATTAGAGATCGACAAGTCATATTTTGTGATGGCTGAAAAGTTGAGCGTGACTATGGGATGGCACGGCGCGGCGGGGTGCCGATTAGGATTATGATAAAGAAAAAAAAATACGTATTGAATATTTCTTTTTATTAAACTTATAATAAAATTATAACTATTATACTTAACAGTTGATAATTCGCCACTGGCACGTTACAAATTTTTAGATACTCGATTAGTAAAAATCTGCCGTATAAATGTTTTAATATTACAGTTAACATTTTACCCATTCACCAAATAAAATTACTTATACCTACATTTCAGCCAAATACCACAATTATTTAATTTGATAATTAAGTCTAAGTACATTACAATAATTTTATTAATCTTTCTAATCCTCATTTGATTAATTAACACTTAACATTGTTAATAGCGACCATATTAAAGCCAAATATCATCGTTACAAGTAAAATAGAAATAAAAGCTTAACTCACTTATTACTCGAATATTCCACTCGTTACATTAAATTATTAGTTCAGGTGTAAGTAATCTATTTACACTTCTTTTTTTAGTTTAGGACTAATTCTTTTTTTAGTTAAGGACTAAACTATGGTTACCTTTGCAGTCCCTTTTTTAAGACACTTTAAGATCACTGTAGTTTTGTCAAACAGTTTTGTAATTAAAAATTCCTAGAAAAAAACTGTTTTTACGAAGCATCTTGAAGATTCGGTTTCTGAGTTTAAATGGTCTATTATAAATATTCTATAATCGGTATTTACACGTCTTTCCGACATTTTTAGGTGTTAGACTAGGGCTAAAAGGGTTCACTACGTAAGTGTCTACTAGTCTTGCGGGCATGTACGAGAAAAACGTGTCTCTGAAAAAAAAAAGAACAAGAGTTTAATAATCAAAATAATAAAAAAACAAGAAAAAGTAATCATTCCAGCTGTAAGCTACGTTCACGTAAAAAAATACAGGTCGAGTCGAACTAGCGCACCGAGGGTTCCTTTGCCCTCTCTATATCTCTCTTTCTCTCCTTCTATGTATTTTTAACGAAGTTTAGACTTACAAGAATCTTTTATTTGGGTAGACATCGTTCATCATTGTTGTCCAGAACATGCGAGAGTGCTCCAACCAACTTTTTCTTGTTCTTTTCTCAAAGTCATGTATTAATATTTCTGACTGGAATAACAAGATAAAATAACGTTTAAAGACTATCTAATGTCTCTGTAAGCTGTAGATTTTCTAAATGCCCGAATTATGATTTTTTTACATCTTTAACCCCCATTTCACCACTATTTTGAAAAATAAACGGAGATGCTTTGCTCGCGCTTCATTTTATGCTTTTATATTTATAACTTCTTTGAGCAATAGCGAATTCAACATATCTCTATCTACGTTGTCTTATCGTGTTTCTCAGTTTTCCGTTTCAGTGTCTCTGGACCAAATTAAACATTTTTCTTATACTAGCTGTCCGTCCGTGGCTTCTCCCGCGTTGTTGGTGGATATTACCTTTTCACAAACCTTGCCGTGACAATAACAAACACGACAAAAAAATAATTATCCTATTTGGTGCTGTCATCGTTCGGAAGTTATACGCGTACATACGCCATTCATATAGGCCATTCATTTTTATTTAATATAGGTACCTAGTTTGATATTCTAATTTTACATGAAAATTTAATTAAACGACAACAGGCATGAGGATGCTGTAAGTATTTTGGTTTATAAACTAAACGTACCAGTTCCTGAATCTGAGGCCGATGGCAGAATTTAGTCTTATGTAACAACTTTAGTGTAAACGGTATTAAATAAGCTCGTTCCTTGAAATCTATATGGTCTAAATCTAACCATTTTCGTTTGGTCTTCAGAAGTAATTGCTCTGTAAACGAGATGATTTAATATTAAGGCGATATTAGACGGTTCATTCAAAGTGATTCATTTTCGATGAAAGGCAGTGAATGATGAACAGTGAAAGACAAAAAATGTAAAGTGAATAAATGTGTAGGCATTTATAGAAATTTCTTGATCTTGAATCGTTATTTCCAAAATCATTCATGGTGCTAAAAATATTCTAATATTTGATCATTTCCATATATTACACCATTTCAAAACTATGTCATTGTATTTTAGAATAAAAAGAAACACTAAACAAATGAATACATGACTGCCGCTTCATTTATCGTTCATCTCGATGAACAATGAACGATGCCCGATGAAAGCGAACGGACGGATTTGACTTTCACCAAAGAGGCACATCAGTAGTGACAAATGTCAAAACTAGACATTTCACTTTCGATGAAGCATCGAAAGTAAAAACAAAAGTGAATCGTCTAATATCAGCTATAGGGAGAAATGTTTTAAATTGTTTGGTATTCCTTAATATTTTTTATTTTATTTTATTTATTTATGGACCACCAGTCAGTAGTTGTTACAATTATATAGCCCTGTTCCAACTGAAAGTCTCCTCCAATTTTTGAAGCGAATACATTTTCTAAACAAAATAGCATAAAATCAACGACTAAACCAGCCAGGAACTAAAACCCCAGTGGCAGTTGCTGCAGTCGCTTCAGAGGTGCCAAATCGACTATAGGTGTATCGAAGTGGTGAGATGTTTGAATGAAAACGCCACCATGTCAATACGGTTACAGGACACAAGTACGAAACCGTATTGGTAACTGCGGGAAGGAGTAAAACAGGGAGACGTAATTTCTCCGGAACTGTTTACTGGAAAATATCAATGGCGAGTACATTACATCACTCATCTTCGATTTTCCAACGATAAGTGATGATTATGGCAGGGTGATTACGGGCCCTGGAGGAACTTGGCACAATGCTCAGAGATTTTAGTAGTGCTTCCGAACAGGTGGGTGAGAAGCACTCAAACCGGTCAGTGTTGGAAGTGCTATTATCGAAGCTGTGGATCACTACATTTATCTTGGACAAGTAGTCCAGTTAGGTAGATAGATCCAACTTCGATAAAGAGGTCAATAGACGGATCCGGATCCAACTCCACTGGGCAGCGTTCGGGAAATTGCAGCATGTGATTGCGGTAAAAAAAGATGAGATATTTTTCCTCAGTATTTGAAGACCAAGGTCTTTAATCAGGGCATATACAAATTAAGTCAGGGTATATTGCCTTCATTCAAGCATAAGGTGAAAGAGCCCTTCATATCTCGTCTCTAATAATATTTCTGGATATATGTATTTTTTTATTATTATTTCTGGATTCCTATGTTTTTTTTTTATCTTCAAGTAATGAATTTATTCTTCTATGAATGTAGACGTATTGGCAGTGTATGTATGTGTAGTAATAGCACTTATATGTATATCTATGTACTATAGCGTGTTATTTAGGTTAATTTTAGCTTTTATTTCATTTTTGTACTTAATTCTTGCACTTTCTTCTGTTTACTTTGCGATCTCATTTTCCACCACTGTGTAGGTTGGCTGGAAGAGATCTCTTATAGAGATAAGCTCGCCTATGTACATTTGTAATATTTAATTGTGCAATAAAGTGTTATATTATTATTGCCAGTGGTCTCATGAACAAGCTCAGGGTCGCTCAGCGTACGATGAAGAGGGCTATACTCGGAGTTTTACTACGTGATCAAATCATTAAAGAGTAAATACGTAGAAAGACCAATTCCATCGACAGCTCTCAAGATAGAAAAGTTGAAGTGGCAATGGGCAGGCCATATAGCTCGACGAACCGATAACCGATGGGGAAGAAAGGTTCTCGAATGGCGACCACCACGGGCTGGAAGGCGTAGTGTTGGACAGCCTCCCAAAAGGTGGACAGATGACTTGGTGAAGGTTGCTGGGCGCCGGTGAAAGTAGCGCAGGACCGTTCATGTTGGAAATGTATGGAGAGGCCTATGTTCAGCAGTGGACGTTCCAGCTGACAATGATGACGATGACGTACGGGACTGTATCCACAGGGACAAAATTTTACTAAAGGAGTTTTTTTATTAAAAATAGATTTCAAAGTATAGACGCACGTGATATGACCCCACTTATGAATCCGATTGTACATTAATAATAAGTACCTATAAATACTAAAAAAAGGCCTAGTTTTTAGATGGAAGGAATAAAGATAATGCATTGAATTTATTACGGAGAAAGAGTACTCACTGTGAACATGCTTCTTCACATTTCCCTTAACTTGTTTCCTAGCAAATTCCTGGAGGTTCTTCAATTGGTTTGCTTTTGGTAAATGGGGGATTATTAGTGGCGTTTTCGACAAGTCGGCCAAGAATGCCTGCAAAAACAACATGAAACTAAATTGTAGATGCATTTAATTTAAGGGAATCTGAAAACTCATTTCCACAATACACAATATACAATTATGAGTTGATGTAGCGCTCACGTGCAGAGCTTTACTTAGTTATAAAGTAAACCCACCTTTGACAACATTGACCCGAATTATCTAATGCAAAACAGGAATAGAAAGAACTGTCGTTACAAGAGGTCACTAATTATATAAATTACTTTAGAAATCTGATGGCATTTCACTACTAACACTTACTGTCACTAAGTGGACCGGCTGCAGAGCATGCTTCCTAGTCGGACCACCTTTAATGTATAATTCGAAGGTAAAGACGATTTGCTATAACAGATTTGCCTAGTGAAAGGTACTATTTTGGTAGCGCCTTTTTCAAGATATAGGAAGGGTGAATAAATTATTACATATAATACTTTCTTTAATTTTTACAGGGTGGTGCAGCAGCATAGACGTCAAGACGTCCATTACTAGCAAGAAGTGGAGAGAACTTAGAGCCGACCCTTGGTGTAAGCCAACAGCCACCCAAGATGGTTTAACTTATAATGGCAATGTATTAACAGAAACTAGAAAATTACCGCAAGAAGCTCTTTCGCCTTCAGTTTTGCGGGAGATACCGTCGTAGTAGAGCTAGAAAGCTGAAAGAAATGTAACAGTTATTATAAAAATATTCAAAATCAGATAAAAAAGATATATCAAAAATAAATCGAAAAAGGGAACACGATAAAAAAAATTAACGAACTACGAGTATGACGAACTATGGTTCGTCTGACAAAAATAGAAAATAGAAAACTGACAGTCAAAACAGAATCGAAATTGATCGAAAAACAAACTAGATAAAACATTATTAAACAAATATATCTGTCCCTCTTACTTAAAACCTAGATAAAACATTATTAAACAAATATATCTGTCCCTCTTACTTAAAACAATATTTTCTATGGCGGATGTATGACCCGCGTGAACGCTTTGTTTCTGAGCAAGATTTGGATTTCTTTTCCTACAGGGCAAAGCCTTTAAAAAAGTTAATACCTTACTCGTGTTGTATTACTCTCTTGTGGCATCACAACTTCAGTATGCATCTATAGTGTGGAACCCCCAGTATAAGAAATACATTGACGTTATCGAGCATATACAGAAAAAGTTTCTCAAACATATGAAATATAGATTCATAAACTATGACACTAGTTCATTAATGTCATTAGAAACTAAAAGAGAACATAGGGATTTAATTTTTCTGTACAAAGTTATCCACAACCTTATAGACTCTAGATTAATTTTCAATTAATCTAAACTGTCCACGACCAAATCTAAGAAACAGAAATTGTATCTTTTACACTTCTTTTCATCGAACTAATTATTCCAGAAACAGATTTGTTGCAAGGGCCTTATCCTCTTACAATGGAAAATATAATGATATTGATATTTTCCAGCACAGCATTTAAAAAAAAAAATTGTAATTTTATTTAATTTTAATTTTATTATGTTTTTCAAAAGTTTCCGTCTACTTATACCCTGTTTCGGATAACATTGGAAAAGTCTCTCATACGATACATTTCCAGACATTTCTCTATCTCGATTAGCTGGCAAGTGTGAATCGCGAATAAACGTTTTATGCCATATATATTTTGTGTCTTTTTTCCATTGTTATTTGAAATGAAGTATAAATTTAACCTTTATCTTATTATATTTTTGACATAAAGTTCAGTACCTCACGACTGTAACATTATTGTTTTGTTTACCAACTGTAGTACTTTACATAAACTGATAGTGTTCGCTTAGTGGTACGCAGATGTTTAGCAAATAGTGGATACTTTATTGGCTTTTGTATCAACACAATGTATTTTATACAATGTTATAATTTAATGCTGTCTGTATCCCAAAATAAATAAATAAATAAAATAAATAAATAAAGATATTAGCAACATATTTGTTATCCGGAACTTCAAATATTTCGACTAATGAATAAGAAAAAAGGTGCATAATAATATTCTCTATTGGCACATTCATCTGTGGCAAAGTTGGCATGGCACCATCATCTTTGGTAAAAGCCAGCAATAGAAACTACAGAAATCACGTCTTTTGTATTCTTATTACGTATACACTTATAATCTAAAATAAAATATCTATTATATTATGGTACTACTGGTAATTTACTACATTTCTGCCTGTTCTGTGACCATGTGCTATATTTTAATGTATGTATCTATCTATATCTAGCGATTGACTATGTATTTATGTCGTGGCCTTATCGTAGAACTGCCCACATCATGAAATGGTCGTTCGCATCGCATTTTTCAGGAAATTGGGTGGTTCAAGGAAATGGTCGAACTGGGAAGTGGCCCTTCAAGAAAGTGGCCGAACTGGGAAGTGGTCGAACAAGGATTTTGAGCGGTGGCCGTCTAAGGAAGTGGCCGTAGGTGACCGGATCCGCCACGACAATAGACCGATTTTGGTGAAACTTGGTTTGAGACAGTATTTTGACAAGAATTGCAAACTAGACGTGTATACCTTGATGTGCTCTATACTGTACTTGATAAAAAATAATAATATGTAAATAAATATATTGCTTCGTACAAGAATTTGATCGATAATAACTATTCCTATTTAGTTTTTTGAAAGTTATTTTAAGAACATAGGTAATCATATCCCTAATGAAAATCTTTCATATTATGACTATCTTTCGGTATATCATGTCCCTAGTGATACGAGTATGATCATATTACTACTACAACTATTTTACGGCAACTTTATATTTTATAGTATGAAGATTAAAATTAAAATATAAATGCATAAGTACAATTACATTTCATATGATATTTTAGTCCTATGATACGCAATTTAGGAGGACATCGCTGGCTGACTGTTCTTGATGAAGTAAATTTTTAAGACAATAAAGTCGGAACTAATTAAATGTTATATTTATTTTTATAGATCAAAAACCTGGTAGAACATAGTCAACCGCTAGGGTATAGATACACGTGAGGTGTGCATCAAAACAAAATAAGTTCCAAATTCGCTGAGATAATTCGTTAGATTATTTTTAGAAATAATCGATACGCTCCTAACGTCACATACTGACCGATTCTACACTAGAATTCAACGCGTCTTCAAACTCATCCCTGACGAAGTCCTGCCACTCATCAAACTGGTACACTTGGGACTCGTCAATCCAATACGGAGCGCCGCCTTTAGGTGGGTAGAAGTACTTCTTCTTCGCTTTGCCACCGTCAGGAACAATATCGTAAAAGTGACGGCAGTCACACTTTGTAAGAGACATATATTCTTTACAGCTATCCCTGAAACGATACATTATCTTATTTTCACACGAGTGCAATGGAGTCATCCATCATTAATGTCCACAATATACTATGCACTTGTATCATTTTATGTAGTAAACACCATGATGTAAATCAAACAGTAAGTTTCCGTGGCCCCCCATGGCTGGGCAGTGAAGCGTTTGGCTCTGATAGCGGGAGTTCGTTCCTGCCGGCGGCGGCGAGGACAATGTGGTCAAACGAAAAATACTACGTGAGTCGTCTTTATTTAGTAGAGAGGCCAAGTTGAAAATTATTAATTTTCGTAGGACTGAAAAGGTTTACCGACTAGTGGTATTGTTGGAATCAGCGTGGTTTACTGATCACCGAAACGTATGTTGTCGCTTTCTAAAATGGTGGAGCAAGTAGTTATGGCGTCACAAAGATGGCGGCCGGGCCTATCCTATTTACGCTATGTTTAGATAACTACTAGGCCGATTTACTCAAACAGGGTCTCAAATGAAAGATAATTAAATGAACTTTATTTTATTCTAAAGACTCAATAATGTAAACCTAAAACCAAATGAAATATTTTCAAAAAACTACATTTTGTAAAATCAATCATTTTTTATCATGTGAGAAACTCGGAAACCGTTAGGATTATGGAAATTTAACTTATTATAAAAAATATAGTTACATTTATCAGCTTTCTAATGAACCTTAAATCATTGAAATCTGTTTGAGAACTATACTAAACAACAACAACAACTAAACAACGGAACTGCAGTCGACTAAGTGAGCGTGGGTAGCGCCGAACTGACTACGGTTCTTAGATTTTGGTACGAATAATCTTGAAAATACCGTAACAAAACGGGTAGAATCACAGCAAAATAAAAAAGTAGAACAGGCAACATATATTTTATTCATATCATGGCACTAGTTTTAACTCTTAGTTTTAACTAAGAATCAGTAAAAAATTTTTTCTTAAAAAAAACTGCGAACTAACTTCAAAAATTCTCGTAACAAATAACGCTTCGTATCGTATCGAAATAAAACTCTTCGTACTTGCACGTACTTGCGTTATATTTCAAAACAAAAGACATGGTACTGGTCTGTACTGATTGACATGAGAGAGTAAATGGACGCACTCGAGGTAGAGGCAGGTCTCTCACGTGTGAGAGTGTACAGCCGCCATTATATTTTTTACATCGCCAACACTGAGACCGATTCATTCTGGGGAATTCCTGCACCGTGAACTTTGGCGTTTGTAGCTTCATTCATTTGAAAGCATGTTCCGTGCGTTCCGAGACGCGCTGAAATCGATTAAAGTACCCGTAATCGTGTTCCGAATCACAGTCAGCCATACATTTTTTGCTTTTCTGATCGCTGACAGCGCTGAAAGTCTGATTCGGAATGCCAAGGGCGCATTTTACAAGAGGTTACAAGTATTGACACGAATAAAAACTATTAGCGTTTATTTTGTGATCAAAATGGATATAGCACCTGTATAAGTGTGCCCCAAAGACCATCACACAATTGGAAATTGTGTGTAAAAACTCGGAAGGCAAAATCGTCACATCAGTTCCAGAAATCCTCGCCGAGTTCGAAGACTTTTATGGTCATTTATATGCCTCGCATGCCGCAAAGCCTCCGCCTAACGCGAACGACCCAAGAGCCACACTGACACGCCACTTCACTGAAGATCTCCCAGACGTAGATGAAGACGAAACTGAGGGGGCTCTCAAACAGCTTAAAAATGGGAAGGCTCCTGGCGAAGACGGAATCACTTCCGAGCTTCTCAAAACAGGAGGTACTGAGAAAGCTAAAGGAGCTTTTTAATTCCGTCATAGCCAATGGAACTACCCCGAAGGCGTGGATTGAGAGCAGGGTGGGCTATTTTTTTTTCAAGAAAGGAGACAATTCTCTCCTGAAAACTTTAGAACATTCACGCTCTTAAGCCACGTCTATAAGCTGTTTTCGAGAGTCCTCACAAACTGTCTCGCCGCAAGATTTGACGCCTTCCAGCCTCCGGAACAGGCTGGGTTTCGAAAAGGTTTCAGTACCGTAGACCACTTCCATACAGTGAGACTGGTTATACAGAAGTCGCAATAGAACAGCCGCTGTGTCTAGCATTTGTGGACTACGAGAAAGCTTTCGACTCCATTGAAACCTGGACTGTTCTGGAATCCTTGTAGCGATTCCAAGTCGATTGGCGGTACGTGGAGGTTCCGAGAAGCCTGTACAGTATGGCGTCGATGTCCGTCCAAGTACAGAGTCATAAGACAAAACCCATCCAGTTGCTCAGGGGAGTGAGACAGGGGGATGACATCTCTCTGAAACTATTCTCCAACGCACTGGAGGACGTCTTTAAAACCATAGACTGGAACGGATTGACCATCAACATTAATGGCGAATATCTCAGTCACCTCCGCTTTGCCGACAACATAGTGATAATGGCTGAATCGTTCCAGGATCTGCAAAAAATGCTGCACAGTCTTAACGCTGTCTCATTGTCAGTCGGTCTCCGGATGAACTTGGACAAGACTAAGGTCATGTTCAATGAACTAATCATTCCGGAACTGATCCCGATCAATAGCGAAGTGCTCGAAGCTGTCCAAGAATATGTCTACCTCGGGTAGACATTGCAGTTGGGCAACTTCGAGCGTGAAATCGCAAGAAGAGTACAGTTGGGCTGCGCAGCATTTGGTAAACTGCGTCATGTCTTCTCGTCGCCACTACCGCAATGCCTGAGGAGCAGGGTGTATAATCAGTGTGTTCAACCCGTATTGACATACGGAGCCGAGACGTGGAACATGACGGTGTGAAGCTGACCCATCGGCTATATGTCACTCAGCAGGCCATGGAAAGATCTATGCTAAGTATTTCGCTATGGGATAAAATCCGAAACGAAATCATCCGGCAGAGGACCAAGGTTGATATCGTTGATATCGTCCAGAAGTGTAGCAAGCTGAAGTGGCAATGGGCTGGCCACGTCTGTCGCAGAACCGACGAGTGTTGTCGAATGGAGACCACATCTCGGGAAACGTAGTGCGGGACGCCCCCCTGCCAGGTGGACTGATGACCTGAGGAAGGTCACTGGTGGTGGCTGGATGAGGAAATCGGGTGATCATGCGCTTTGACGTGCCCTTGAGTAGGCCTACGTCCAGCAGTGGACTGCAATGGGCTGATTGATACAGTCATCATTACAGTTCTTGCGAATATTAAAGGATTCCATCGATCTAATCCGCTTTGAGTGGCTTTACTTAAATCCATTTTTCTTTTTTTATTACAAATGATGCACAATTTCCAATTTAATTGTAAGATGGTCTTTGGGGCACATTTACACTACACACAGGTTCTATATCCATTTTGAACACAAAATAAACGGTAATAGTTTTTATTCGTGTCAACTTGTAACCTCTTGTAACATGATTTCAAATGAATGAAGCGATAAACGCCAAAGTTCATGGTGTAGGAATTCCCCGGAATGAATCGGTCTCAGTGTTGGCGATGTAAAAAATATAATGGCGGCTGTACAATCTCACACGTGAGAGACCTGCTTCTACCTCGAGTGCGTCCATTTACTCTCTCATGTCAATCAATACAGACCAGTACCATTGAGTCTTTTGTTTTGAAATATAACGCAAGTACGTGCAAGTACGAATAGTTTTATTTCGATACGATACGAAGCGTTATTTGTTACGAGAATTTTTGAAGTTAGTTCGCAGTTTTTTTTTAAGAATAATTTTTTGACTGATACTTAGTTAAAACTAGTACCATGATATGAATAAAAGATATGTTGCCTGTTCTACTTTTTTATTTTGCTGTGATTCTACCTGTTTTGTTACGTTATTTTCAAGATTATTCGTACCAAAATCTAAGAACCGTAGTCAGTTCGGCGCTCCTACGCTCACTTAGTCGACTGCAGTTCCGTTGTTTATAGCTCGATATCAATGATTTAAGGTTCATTAGAAAGCTGATAAATGTAACTATATTTTTTATAATAAGTTAAATTTCCATAATCCTAACGGTTTCCGAGTTTCTCACATGATAAAAAATGTTTGATTTTACAAAATGTAGTTTTTTGAAAATATTTCATTTGGTTTTAGGTTTACATTATTGAGTCTTTAGAATAAAATAAAGTTCATTTAATTATCTTTCATTTGAGACCCTGTTTAAGTAAATCGGCCCAGTTATCTAAACATAGCGTAAATAGAATAGGCCCGGCCGCCATCTTTGTGACGTCATAACTACTTGCTTTACCATTTTAGAAAGCAAAAACATACGTTTCGGTGATCAGTAAACCACGCCGATTCCAACAATACCACTTGTCGGTATAAACCTTTTCAGTCCAACGAAAATTGAAAATAAGCTACCTAGTTTTTACGAATTGGCCTCTACTAATTTTGGTCAAGACATTTTTTTGCGAAATTGCTCTTAAAAATAAGAGGACTTTTGGCGGCTCTATAACTCTTAAACCAGGGTTTGCGAGGTTGGCTGTCAAGCCTCTCGATACGATAGGAAGTATACCCCTATTATGATAGGTAGGAGTACACCTACACGATCGTAAACTACCTACTACTAAGAAGCATAGGTATATATTAGATAAAACTAACTATACCTACCTGTAAAGATGACAGGAAGTGACAGGACGTCTTCACAGACTGATGGTCAACATCACCAAACGATACCTGTGTCACTTTCAGGTTCTTTTTCCTTTATTTTAAGTATTTTTTTACAAAACACGTACCATTGTTCCAAACAGTCGCATGAACTATCACAGGGTTCTGAGTCATCTCTCGGGTAACGGAAATATCCCAAAATGTTGAGAACCATTCCAGCTTCCTGCATAACATCTCCCCCATTTATAGGTATGTAGCCAGTTGGTATATTCACGATACCTAGAAAGATAAACTATTTGCTACAAATTTGCTAAATTGATAAAAAAAAAATAGTTTCAAGCTGTAACATATATTTTTTAATTATAGTCTATTTCATATACTCGTAAGATTAGACAGAAAGTCAAATAGAAAAAAGTCGCACCAATGCTACTGCATTCTCGACATTTTGATCACATAGTGCTAATATTTACAGATATTTGTGAAAAAAAAAACCGACTAAGTACGAATCCGCCCGAATTAAGGGAGTGGCAGAAAGAGATACTTGAGAAAATTTGGTAACTATTTGCAGATAACTTACAATCCAAATGAAAAACCGGTTTTCCATAAGAATACGATACACCTTTGACATAATACTGAATATTCTCATACGGTGCTTTCAAATCCGCATGCTTCGCCTTGGGTCTCTGTTTGAACATCTTTAATTTCTTAACATAGGCAGCCATCGACTTGTCCATATTACCTGTTGGTAGGTAAAGAGAAAATAAAAGAGTAGCAACAATGATAATACTAGTGGCTCTGGTCTACACCTCGCAAGTTTTTTTTTTTTAATTGCAGATTTTTGTATTTTTTTACGTTTTCAACCCTATAACTCCACTATTTAAAAAAAATCAAGAAACTGACTTGCCAGAAAAATTATATATATATCTAATCTCTCGCTGCATGACGACCGTAGATAAAATAAACCGCGCGACATAAAAAGTAACCACCAATAGTAACGTACTTCTTATCTTCGCGCGATATAAACTTGGATACTATCGGCGCGGCGGCGGTCACTATATGTCACGCGGTTTAATTTATTGACGGTCGTCATGCAGCGGGGGCTGCTCACAAAATTTCTCAAACTCAACTAGAGGAGAACAAACATACAGAATATGGACAGATGGACAAACAAAAGCAATATTGGCCAAGCTGAAACCGAGACGCTTCGCGCTCGCTCGCTCGATAACACGTCTACTTATCTACTAGATCAGTGTTTTCATGCAAGCTCAATTCATATCTCGGAAAACACGTTACGTCGTTGATCTCGGCAATTATCTACGGAAGTAGCTTGAGCCAGAGTGAGCAAGTTACACAGAGCGAGAGCGGCGCGGTCCGGGGCCGGGAAAGCGGGACGGTGGTGCTACCTCGCGCCATACAAAGCAAAGTCTCGCTTTCCCGGCCCCGGACGGACCGCGCCACTTCCGCTCTGTGTGGCCGAAGCTTTAAAGTCCGCACATTGTGTAGTCAACTCACCCAAAAAAAAAATGTTATGACGAGAATGTAACATTCACAGTTAAAAAACTATTCATTTCATTTTCGTTATTAAAGGTAACATAATGTTCATCGCATGGGTTGTTAGGTCGAAAACAATGTTAACATGTCATGAGTGAACCAAATAATTATAAGTAAGTAATCAGTTCTGTTAATTAATATTTATGCTCTTTGCTGTTTGTTATTGCAGTTTGCCAATTTTGTGTCATATCTTACTTCAGTGGCGCCATATAAATCGGTGTTATTTCATTATATGAGCAGAGGACCAAGCTGAAAACCAGTGCTACGCGACTGTAGTTGCCTAGCGTTAGCGGAGTCTGACCCTCGCCACACGCTATAAAGTATTGTATACAGAGGTAAATTTATTTATAAATACGTGCGTGTGGCAAAATAAATGGTTTAAAGACTTTGGCGGCTATAATATAACACTGACACCAAGGTTCGTGATGTAGGTTATCGGTCTTGCTATTCAATCGCAAGGAATGACTAAATAAATAACTTACGAAAGGTTCTAGGTGCGTGCCAGAACTTGTAGTTGCATTTGCGCTCTTTCATTCTCTCCAGCCTGTTTTTTTCTTTACGAATCTCAAGCTGTAAAGCCAGAATAAAATAAAATAAATGTAAAAGACAAAACTATGTTTAGCAAATTTCTAACGTGCAATATTATACGTACAAAACTTTCGCTTTCCGCTAACGCCAAATAACTCTGTAAATAAAAGATAAGTTTATGAAAATAGCAACAAACAAACACTTTCAGTTACTTACCTACCAAACTTTAGTAGGCGACTGTCAAAACAGTTTCTTATAATAGGTCAGGGAAAAAGTTTCTTCGTATTTTACATACAAAATGAAGTAAATTTTTTCTTAGTATATTTAAATTTATTTATAATATATATATATATGTACCACTTTGATCAATAACTTGTTGTCATCTTGTAGGTAGTGATAATTATGATGCCTTTGCTGTAGAAATTTTGAAACTTCTGATTAAAAAACTGCGATAACTAGTTTTGACAGTCCTCTCTTCTCTTGATGTCAACCTTACACTACCTAAATAATTTTGTAGAGACCGAAACAGGTGGAAATCTGAAGGGCTAATATGGTGATTGGTGGATGCATTAATTCTTCCCAGCCAAAGTCTCTTTGCTGAGTGGCTAAAGAAGTGCGGTCTGGCGTTATCATGATGAGAGACCACACCCCTTTCTATTGCTTAATTCCAGCCGTTTTTTGTCAATTTCCTGTTTGAGTCTTATCAGCTGTTGGCAGTAGAGATCCGAATCAAACCCGGCGGCAAAAGCTCATAATAAACAAAAAAAAACAAAAACCCGACTACGTGAAATTTTTTAACTTTCAAACTTAATAAATGAACTGAAAAAAAATAAAAAAAGACGATCAGAGGAAATAAAAGACGATCGCTTCGCTTTAGAGGTAATATAAAATAAAAACTCAGTTAAGGATTTTTTCATAGAATCGCAATGTCAAAGGTTGTCAGTCACGTCAAAAATGGTTTTGTTTGTATGAAATAATTCTACCGAATTGAAAATATATGTCACTTCTGAATCTCGTCTATGGATTTGTATCAACTTAATTTGTCGTACTCTGATTTGACTGTAATTGCTGAACTGCTTTACAACAAGGACGTACAAAGTTATAATTTTTTGGTGAAAATATAAATTTTTGGAATAAAAAATTGATGTACAGATTGCGTAGTAAGGCGTGAATCCTGTGGCTAACATGTTGTAACCCCACAACCCTAATGTAAAATAAAACTATGTCTAACAACGTGTGTCTGTTGAATGGCATAGAAAAAATCGAAATAAGGCTAAATAAAAATCATGGCGCGGAGCCGAAAATTTTATGTTTCCTAAAAAGCGAATTATTTATATGTGGCTGAGAGCAGACGATGCCAACGAACGAGCAATAGCTATCCCTGTGCATGGGAACTCCGAATACAAGGTTTAAAACCGTATTTGGACATTTTTCACTTCCGTTATACGTTCTTGTATTGAACTTTTTCGAATAACTCAAAAACTAAAAGAGATAGCGCCAAACTAAGAGCATACGTGTGATGCCATCTATATTGTAAATTTCAGCAAAATTGGGAAACTTTGTTGGAAAATCCGTGTTGACCTTACGCGTACCGTCGATGCGACTCTCCCGTATATGTATGGGGAAGGCAGCCGTCGGCCAGTGATGGTCGGAGGCGACAAGTATTAATGATAAAAATCATAATATGTTAAAGTTTGGATATTGACTGAAAAGTTCAATATAGGTTTGGAAAATATGAAAATATTTGCTATAACCAAAGTTACAGGCGCTGCTAAAAACTTCCCCTGTTCGTCTCTTACGCCGCCTAGCTTGAGACGACGGCATCCTGAGAGGCAAAGGGGCCACCCTTAAACCTTTATTGACTAATCCAAACTAACCAGTGTGGTCTGCACATCCTGGTAGAATATATTATGGTGGCTGAGTGGATGATGCTAGATAGCAGATACAGACGCCGGCTGGAGCCTATACCTCTAGAGTTACTTAACAGAGGACAAGCATACGTAGACCATCGGCCGCAACGCATTATGGATCTGGAACCTCTCACGAATCCGCGTTGTCTCCAATGCCGCTGTCCTAATAAGAACCACCTCACGTGTCGCCCAAGCACGCAGAATGGGGAGAGGAAATGGCAAAGGCCCATCCGCAATGTATTCTAACTATTAACGAGGGCCATGACTAGGGAAGAGGATTCGCGACCCTTTACCCCGGACATGGGCACTCAAAACCATGTCTGACGCTTGAAGATGTGGTATACCCGTCATTAGCTGATGTTGACACTGCATGCCCAGCTCTGAACCGCTGATTGATCGAGACGCATATAGCAACTTGAATACATCTTCGCCGATGGGACTTGTCCACATCTGTGCGCTGTGGACCTCAAGATGCTTAGTATCGATGAAGGTCTTTCAAGTATTACCCCCGGTAGTGGCATCGGCAAAGGCTAATGACTCCTCTGAGACGCAAGTCTGCGGAGCGACTTTCTGCGAAGTTTTCTGCTCTGGACGTGAAGCTGCTCGAGTTATGCTCTAATTAATGTATAATCACAAAGCAGAATAAGACCCGAATATCGTAAAGCGATATCAGTGCATATGATTGTAAATGCATCTGCTAAATGGGCTTTGGTGAATGAATCTATGACCACATGCTGCTGTGGCTTAGATCACGCTAGACAAGGGATAGTTATGCAAGCCCAAAAGAGTAGTGTCCCAAAAGGATCGGGTGCATATAGCACCGTTCCCTTCAGAGAAATATTGTTGCACTCAGCGAAGGGAACATGGAGCATACTCGAACCAGTGGATCAGTTCGGCAGGAGATGAGCAGAGAGTTGGGAGTTATTTAATATGTTTAAATAAGTATTTAAATGTATATATAAGGGGTTATATTCCCTTCACTCCCATCGAACGCAATACGTCGGACACTTCGGTGGAAGACCAGGATTAGCCTCCTAAAAGGTTACCACAGCGGCTCAGCCGTATCGGGAACGCTACGGCTAGTATCGATTGGACGTAGTCCACTAGCTTCGGCTTACCACGAGAAGCTTATGCTTTCAACGAAGAGACTTTGGTCTCCATCCAACGCTTAAGGCGCACCGGTCGGACTAGGGTCCGCTGTAGACAATCCTTCGGGATTGTCTATTTTTTTAACCTTTTCCTACGCCTCTGTAGTGAGGGGAGGTCAGGAGCGTTCTGGAGGACAGAATGGGCAGTGTCTCACAGAGAGCGCGTTGGCGGGGCGTTTATTCTCGCTCGCCTCGTAAATGCTTTAACAGTTGGTTTGCTGTAAAGGTGTGAGCGTATCGGGTCTTTGTTTCTGAACTGTTGTCTTGCTCGGGATCTGGGGTCTAGCAATCAACTAGCTGAAGGAACTAAAACTAGTTCCTTCGTCAGGGCTGGATCTTGCTGGATCTTGCTGGATCTCTTGTGGGATGGTAGTATGGAAGACACAGAGAGATTATGTAACTGTATTTTTCAATACGGTTGACATAGCTTAAGGAAAAGGTTGCCCAGGGCGAGGGCAAGAGTGGCCGTCTCCGAGCAGTATCATTAGAGAGACTTGGAGCACGGCTATTCTGTTGAGGAAGAGAGACTCAACGAAAGTTCTTATGAGAACTAGAAGCTCATAATGAGCTAGAGCTTCCAAGGAAGCTCAGGTCGATAAAAGACCAAAACCTGGGGCGATACGCTATGTAGGAAATACATTGTTCATTCAATGATATTTCCTACTTTTTATAACTTCCCTGATGATCGAGCAGGGAGGAATTGATAGCTAGGAATTACATAGATGTTGTACAGAGACACTTTGTTTAATTTCGTAGTTAGAATGCCCAAGAAAAACGAGCTCACTGTAATCTTCTAAAAGAGCTTGGGTTACTCACACAAAGTAGTACGATTCCGCTACTAGATGATCATTGGCCAATTTTAATTATTATAGAGATCAAGTGTGCAGTTACAATTTGGTGCCTAGAAACCAGGATTTCAGGACCGTAACAAGAACAGTGGCCTTAAGCCACAATTTGTTGCTAGTGAAATGGAAAGAAGATTACAGTGTGATTGTTGAAAATACCCGTAGAGATTTGTAGAACAAATTGGATTGTAGTAGAAAAATACTTATGTGCGTTTCTTTTGTTACAGAGTCTTGGCTGCAACAGAAATAAAGAATAATTAAACAGTGCATATAAACAATATTGACAAAGTCAAAAAAAGTGTTAAAAGAACAATTAAGTGAATAGGATTTGGTGCATGACAATGGGCAGTAGATCCGATTATGAGGAGTGCCGCGAGGAGAGGGAAGAAGAGAGAATGCAAGAACCTCCTCGCAAGAAGGCCAAAAAGGCCAATAAACAAAAGAGAAAGGAGAGAATGGTGGTTGAGCCAACGGAGGACGTTGGCTCTAACAGTAGGGAGTTTATGCTCTTGTACAAACTCATGACAAAGACAACTAGAACTCTCACAGATAAGATAGAGGAGTTAGAGAAGGAAATGTCGCGAACAGCGACAGCGCACAAGGCGCTTGAGGTGGAAGTTCAGAAAGGAACGGGGGGTGAGGCCAGTAGTGGCACCCTATCTCCATTAGGAAACAAGAAGGAAGAAAAGAAAATTGTCTATAGCATTACCAATCTCAATTCTGAGAAACCAAAGTTCTCAGGAATTGGTAACAAAGATAAGTACGGGAAAATAGTGCACCCGGTTACATTCCTAGAAGATCTGACCGCGTATTTGCGGAAGATTCCTGCCCAAGGAAGAGAACTAGATATAGTTCAGGAATGTCTGATGGACCAAGCGAGGGATTGGTCGCGTATATACATGAGTCGTTGGCATTCTTTTGATGATTTTAAATCAGATTTTTTGGACACATATTGGAGTGAAGTGGAACAGAACAGAGTCCGTAGAGACATAGTCTCCAATAAGTGGGATAAAGGGAAATATCCCACGATGTTAAGTCATTTCCTAGGCTTAGCAGGCCAGGTAAACTTATTGACATTTACAATCCCCGAAAGACAGTTGGTGGCTGACATAATGCGCCACTATCCCAAAGAAGTGCAACAACTATGGGCGCTGTCCAGAGAGGACTCTATACTGGCAGCGTCAGAATT
The DNA here is from genome assembly GCA_951230895.1 of Carpatolechia fugitivella. Classification (NCBI taxonomy): domain Eukaryota; kingdom Metazoa; phylum Arthropoda; class Insecta; order Lepidoptera; family Gelechiidae; genus Carpatolechia; species Carpatolechia fugitivella. Next base: position 7,137,459 of record OX579652.1, read on the forward strand.
TCTAAGGAACATGGATATGATCAATCAGTCAGAAGGGGAATCAGCCAAAATAGTGAGTCAGTCGATGAACTCCCATCCGGGAGGGAGACAGGACCCTAAACAATACAAGAGGAGATTCGAGAACTGGGTTCGACCGAGAGGAGGGGCGCCACGCGACCGAGGCGGAGTGCAAGCAACGAAACCATTCGTCGCGACCAGTTCAGCAGCAGTCGTGGAGGTGGAGACTCCGAAGGAGAAGCCCAGTTTAAACTAGAAAGTACTATTTGTCCAACCCCCGGGCAGGTAGTCAATGTTATCAGAGACGGGGGGCTGACCGATTTGGACTCGACTTCGGTCGGTTATAAAATCATGTCAAAACAAGGTTGGAAGACAGGCCAACCTTTAGGAAAAACCTTTAAAGGAATCTTAAAACCGATCATAGCACGAGGCCAGAGAGGGAGGGCCGGAATCGGATATCATACTGGCGAAGATGAAATTATATCAGAGCTGATTACAGCCCGATTTGATTTGCTATCAATGGAAAAGGTCGTGGAAGCACATGCCACAACAATGACCAGTACGGTCTTTAATGATGACCAAAGAAATAAAGAAATTATGGAAGGGCTGCGGCCTGATATAATTGTGATCTGTGAAGGACTTAGAATCATGGCTTTGTTAGATACGGGGTCAGAGATTACATGCATCTCAGAGGACTTATATGTGGAATTAAAATCGAAAAATGAGAAAGTCCCCGTGGTACCAGTCAAAGGGTTCCAAGTAAAGGGGGCTGTCGGTCAAAGATCGTCAAAAATAACTATACAGGTTCATCTTAAAGTTGAACTGACGAAGGGGTTTGACATGGAAATACCCTTTTTAGTGGTGCCAGGTCTTACAAGACCCATGATTCTGGGTTTTGATTTTATGTGCCAATATCAAATCCGAATCTTATTAGATAAAGCCGTTGGAATGTATGTCAGACGTGGCGTGGAGCCAGTATTTGTACCGTTTGCACATTATAAAGAGAGTCTAGAAACGAAAAAGCTAAATTAATTAAATTCTAATTCGATTAAAGGTGATTGTTTTGAAAGCGCGAATTTGGACCGAACTGAGATCAAAACTGGAGCAGACATAGGGTCGGAAGGGATGGAGAAATTGACAGCTTTGCTGGACAAGTTTAACACGCTTTTTTCGGCAAAGTTGGGTCGAGCAAATTGTTATGAACATAAGATTGTTATGCAACATGGGACACCGATTGTTAAGCAATCGTATCCTATACCATACGCTTACAAAGCGAAATTGGAAGAGAAGTTAAATGAGATGGAAGAAATGGGGATAATCTCAAGACGATCAACGCCATACTCTAGTCCGTTGACGTTTACACTGAAAAAGGATGGTTCAGTGCGCGTTTTATTAGATGCGAGAGGGATAAACCAGTACATGGTACCCGAAACAGAAAAACCACCAATGCAATTGGATGTGTTGAACTCGTTTCACGGAGCGAAGTTTATTACTACCATTGATTTGAACAATGCGTATTTTCAGATACCAATAAACGAACAAGGGAAGCAATATACTGGCTTTACATTTAATGGGAAAAGCTATGTATACAATGTTTTACCGATGGGCTTAAGAACGTCAGTTGGAAGTTTCTCTCGAGCCATGGATGTGATACTGGGTCCTGAAGTTAGAGAGTTTTGTGTCAATTATCTTGATGACTTAGCTGTTATAACGACAGGGACTTTAGATACACATCTTGAGCACGTTGAAACAGTCCTACAGAAGTTGTTGAAAGCTGGACTTACTTGTAATTTACGGAAATGTGAATTCATTTGTAAGGAGGTAAAGATGTTGGGGTTCATTATTTCAACCGATGGGATAAGGACTGATCCTGACAAGATACGTGCGATACGCGAATTTCCAATTCCAAAGAAGGTAAAACAAGTTCGGGCGTTCCTTGGCTTATGCAACTTCTATAGACGGTTTATTCCGGATTATAATCGAAGTATAATGCCCCTCTGCGAGGTATTAAAAAAGGGACGCAGTTGGATATGGGGAGATGTTGAACATCAAGCATTTGAAGATCTGAAAAGGAGATTCATTAATACAATAATGTTACATCATCCAGACTTTTCCAAACCTTATTATATCCAAACGGATTGTTCAGGAATAGGTTTAGCTGGAGTGTTGTTTCAGAAAGATGACCAAAGAAGCCCAAGGATCCTGGGATTTAACAGCAAAGCTTTAAGAGGAGCCGAACTTAATTGGACCACCACGGAACAGGAGTTCTTCGCAGTTATTAGCACAGTCAAGAAGTTCGAGACTTATCTCAGAGGGGCGAAATTTTGTGTACTAACTGACCACAAAGCACTCTTGTTCGTGCAGAATATGAAGTTATATAACAGCCGTATAACAAGATGGATATTATACCTTGAACAGTTTGATTATACTGTTGAGCATGTGGCGGGGCGATTGAACACAGCAGCAGATGTGCTCTCTCGATATTTGCCTAGTAGTGAGTTCATACAGGAAGAAAAAGCTGTATGCCCAGAGATAGCCTATCTGGGAACAAAACCTAATCGAGGTTTGAACGAACAAATCAAGCAACTAGATCGAATGCAAGAGGAAGATGAGTTTTGTGGCAAAAAGATCGAATTGACACAACAAGGCAAAAAGTCCAGATATTTTATAAAAGAAAGTAAATTGTATATCCAGTTTGGAGAAAGAGAGGTGATAGTGTTGCCGGAAATTATGAGAGAGGAGTTGATCAAACAAGTGCATCTAGAAATGGGTCACCAGGGAGCCTATAAGGTTATCAAGTACATTAAGGACAGGTTCTTTTGGCCCAATTTGGCAAGGCAAGTTAAGAAGCAAGTTAGAGGATGTCATATTTGTCAGTTAGCAAAATGCAACAATTTCAAATATGTGGGACCATGTAAATCAATAGTTACACAGAATATTGGAGACTTGGTAATGGCAGATTTGTATGGACCACTACCTTCAGGGGTGTTTGGTTTTCAGTACATTCTGGTTGTCCAGGATTCCTTCAGTAAATTTGTGAAACTGTTTCCGCTAAGAAAAGCAACGGCGAAAGCTTGTATCACCAAAATGTTGCAGTTTACGGAGATAATTGTACCCAAAGTAATCATGACTGATAATGGAAGGCAATTTAACTGTAAACTTTGGAAAGAAACATTAAATGGAATAGGTGTAAAGACCGTCTACACCACGATAAGAAATCCTCGACCAAACACAACTGAAAGGGTGAACAAAGAACTGGGACGGATGTTTCGAACATACTGTCATGAAAAGCATTCTAGTTGGGCCACTAGATTACCTGAAATTGAAGTACTATATAACAATACTAGACACGATAGCACTGGGTTTACGCCGTGTGAGATCTTGTATGGAAGATCGATCAACTTCTCATTTGACGAAGATCTGCAAGCCCAAAACTCAGCCTTAGATGTGGGAGAGGTAAGAAATGAAGTTCGAATGAATTTGGAAAAGCAAAGCAAATATCGGAGAGAGAAGTTCGATAGGAGCCACAAGTTGATGCAATATCATATTGGAGACCTAGTCAAAATTCGGCGGCTAAATATTTCTAACAAGTTGCAAAAACACATAAGCAAATTTGATTTGTTATACGAAGGACCTTATCGGGTTGCTTCCGTCCCCTTCGACAATGTGTATGTTCTGGAGGATCTAGAATCGGGTCGAATTCGAGGAAAGTATAATGCTATACATTTATCCAAATATTATAAATAAAAATATTTGTCTTAACTAATTATTGCGAATTGGAAATGATGAAAATCAAACTAATTATTGTGAATTGGAAATGATGAAAATCAAACTAATTATTGTGAATTGGAAATGATGAAAATCAAATTGATTATTGTGAATGTTTAAAGTTGTTGTTGCAAATGATTGTAAATATTTACTTTTTAATGCCTGATTATTGTGAATTAAAATTGTGCTATAAGAAACTTGAATAAGTACAAGTGCACTGAGTAGTGTTATGCTAAATGTTAACGTGGTTAACATACACGATCCCTGTGATTAATAAATATTTAAATTGAAATGTCAGAATTATAAAGAAAGGCGACATGCAACGTCTTTATTGTATCAATTTACTTGGGAGTTTTGGGTTACAAAACCCCCAAGTACATTGAAACAATGGAATATGTATAACATATTCAAATTTGTATTTAGTAGGTAAGTGAATTGTAAAGATTAAACACTGAACTCAAGGTTGGTAAATCAGTGTCTAATCTAAGAGAAAAATTGTTTATAATAATAAAACAAGAAGAAAAAAAAAACTGTTGAATAAAAGGATAGCCGTTGGCGACAGGGAGTGGCACAATCAAATCGATTGTGGAAGATCGAATTTAGTACAAGTTGAAATAAGACTAAATTCGAGTAGCATATTAAGTAAGACAAAGGTGGGACTTATGTCCGCGTCTCACCAGGTCATTAGCTTGGACTAATGAAGATTGTGAAACAATCGAAGTGTTTGTTGGGGAAGGAGGCGGCCACTTAGGGAAGAGTAGGAAATCGGAATTAATAGGTTAGAATTTAGGATAGGGACGTAGAGTTAGGTACTGTAATGTTTTGTATTATTAGTAGATAATTGTGTTTGTTAGGAAAAGGAATAGAATTTATGTCATTTAGTGTTATAGTATCAGTAGTTAGGTAGTCAAATAAATTTTATTCCATTTAGGGATTTTAAGAGTTAGATTTAGTATAGGTAGGGAAAAATCACGAAGGCATAAAAAGAGAACTATAAGTACCCTGCAAAGGGGAAACAGAAATAGTTCTCTATTTTTTTTTTGAGCTGGAAATAAATAGTGTCATTGTACTATAATAATAAACAATGGAAAAGCGAAATATTTGATGATGAAGATTGGAAGAAGGAAGACCGGAAACGGTCTTCAACATTTATTGTAACAATGTCGACTTATTTAGCGATGTCTCAGGGGCCTCTACGGCTTCGGATGTATATCACAAAAAGCTAAATTCAGAAGTCGTTTAAAAGCTGGGTGTCGAGCGTACTGACGATTGTATCGTTTACGTTTTCGATGCTCTAGCGAATTGCGCGTCAACTACAAGGTTAGTGGCGGTTTGTCATTTTATTGTGGAACTCATCTAATTCCGGGCGGAATCGTTTTTGTCTTGTTGATGGTAAACAAATGTTTTCAGTGAGTTCGACAAACTCGCCGGGTTAATTGGCTTAACACTTGGGTCGTTGCAATGGAAGAGAAGTAGTTGCAAGCAAGTGAATGATGCACATTGTGCACATTAACGAAGAACTTTTAAGTAAGTCTTCGAAAACTGATGAGGGGATCAGTAAGAAGAGATGGTGCAGCATTACTGCAGGTTTTTAATAACCTTTTTGGTATGGCTCTTTTTTCTTTTGGCCGGTTTTTATGTCACATTTTCAAATTTAAAATTTTCTTGGTTTGACCTTTTTCTAAATTGTTTATTGTTTTCTCAGTTGTCGTCTGTCAGGAAATGGAAACGTTTGATCCCTTGAACGTGGTTGAATTTTACGAAATAAATATCTGGAAATGATATAAAACCTTGGGACACAGTGTTATTATCGTCTCTTGCTAATGCGATAATTTTTGGGACAGGCTCCTACTTTAACCTACTTTTACGTTGGCCGGGTAAGTCTTGTGCTGTCTTCCTCCTGGTTTTTATCGACGTACTTTTCTCTTTCCTTGTCTTGGTCGGATGGCGATTATTTCCTTGTACATCTTTACAGTGTATTTCCGGTCTCTGCGGCACACACACGTGGGTCCCTCCGTGCCTTTCTCGTTCACTCGCCGTGGTTCCGGACCCCTGAGGCCACCGGGCGTTGGACGTGCCTGGACCCCTGCGTTGTGCGCGCCCGCGCCCGTGCCAGCTGAGTGCCGCAGACCCGCGCTCCGGCGTCTCCCCTGGGACTGCCCATCATTTTTTAGCCTTTTTTGTATCTGTTTTTTGTATCAATTTTGTATGCGGATTTTGCCAAATTTAAATTCCATTTTCTAAATTCTAAAAAGGCCCTTTAGGTTTCTCTGGCCCACCCTTTTTGGTTCCCATTTGGCTATACTCTCTCGGGGTACTCCGCGGTTTTGCTACACCTTCCTGCATCGATACACCACAACACAACACTACTCCAGCGACACGATATCGCCGGAGTCCCCTCAGGACTCGACTCTCGGCTCATGCTTGGCAATTTCTAGGCCTTTTTTTTAAATTGATATTATACCGTTCGGACAAATTTAACTAACTCTTTCTTTGTACACCTAAATTTCACGTTTCGCCTGTGGTCGTCGACCACAGGTTAGCTAGCTTTCCTTTTTTAACGCTACAAATGGCGCCCGAACAGGGACAAATTAAATTTAATTCATTTCGTTTTGTTGGAGAAGGGTGACCGATTTCCGGTCTTCCTCTTTTTTTTCCCCCCTTTACTTATTTTTTCTAAATTAGATTAAAAGATGGAGCCTCCATTTGAAGATCCCATTACTGGGACGCCGCAATCGCGTACGTCCAATCCCTTTCTGACCCCTTACCCGCGTGTTTTAAATCCCGGTGCGGAACACTTTGAAGCCGCGTCTTCTCCTCACGCATCCCACCAAGCCTCGGATTCTTTCCCTTCCGTCCATAACCCCAGCACACCTGCTCGCGCGTGGTCTTACCCGCCAGGCAAGACGGAGTCTCTCTCCAAATGGAACATCACGTTTTCAGGAGATACCTGTGTTCGGGAATTTTTCTCCCGCGTCCAAGAGGAGGGTCTTGCTCGTGGAGTCAGTCCTTCGTACGTAGTACTTCGGTTCCATGAATTACTTGATGGAAGCGCGCTTAAGTATTTTCGTGCGATACGTGGACCGAATCTCACTTTCCGTGATCTGAGAGGAGCCTTTTTGAGGACCTTTGATGTCGCCGACTACGATTTCTAGGTTGAACGCCAGCTCAGGGCTCTTAAGCAGAGGTGCGATCAATCGGTCGTTGATTACGTTATCCAGTTACGTGATTTGAACGCAAAACTCCGTTCCCCAATCAACGAGGAGGATTTTCTTACGATTGTTAAGTACGGTTTGCACGTTCGTTACCACCCATGCCTTGCTACCAACATCATCAAGGACGTGGACTCGCTTCTTGAGGTTGCTAAAAACTTCGAAACCTACCAGGAATCTGTAGCGGCTCCGATCTGTGTGGCTCCTGTGAACGTAGCTCCCCCTAACGCTACCACCCCGCCGGTTTGTTTTAAGTGTAATCTTTCAGGCCACGACTATAGAGGTTGTCCTAACGTCCCCGGCCTAATTTGCTTCAAGTGTAAACTTGAGGGTCATGTGACGCGAGATTGTCCTCGCTGTAACCCTAGTCGCTCCCAAAAAAAACTAAACTGTAGGGTCGGCAAAGTAATCCCGGCTGTGTCGCCCCTTGTTCTTGATAAATCCACTGACAACCGTCTGTTCATTGAAATTTTTGTTGCTGGAACAACTGTCAAGGCGTTACTTGATTCCGGTGCTCAGACGTCTCTTATCGACTCAGCGTTATTGAAGAGTTTGGGCCTTGATTATTGCAGATCGATCCGGCCTCCTGTGGTTTCTGCAGACAATTCTCCCATTCGGATACTAGGCGGAGTTGATGTCCCGATTTTATTTGATGGGAAATCTGTTGCTCATCCATGTCTTGTTGGTACTGGCCTCCCAACTCAATTTATTCTTGGTATCGAGTTTTGGAACGCTTTCGGGTTAACTTCAATTATTAGCCGGAGGTTTAAAGGTAAGCGGTCCGGGAAGCTCTTCCTTCCTGGTTCTGGTGTGGGCCACAAACCATCTTCTAGGAATCTAGCCGAGGTCAGGTATATCCACCCTCGTGCTGTTCTCACAGATGACCAGGAACGTCGTCTCCAATCCGCTATTACGGAATTTGAGGAGATCTCTTCAGACAAGATTGGTCTTGGCTGTACATCTTGGCTTTCCCACAAGATTGAGACTGTTGGACCCCCTATCAGACAACGATATTACCCGCTCTCCCCGGTAAAGCTCAAGGTTTTAAACGAGGAGATCGATAAGATGCTCGAGATGGGTGTCATTCGTCCGTCACGTTCGAGCTGGGCATCACCAGTAGTTATGATCACCAAGCCCGATGGCAGTATTAGATTTTGTGTAGACAGCCGAAAGCTCAATAGCGTGACTATACGTGATTCCTATCCCCTCCCTCGTATTCAGGATATCTTAGACAATCTACGCGGCGCGAAGTTTATGACCTCTTTAGATTTCCGTAGCGCTTTCTGGCAGATTCCTTTAGCCGACAAGGCTTCCTGTGAGAAGACTGCATTCATCGTTCCTCAACGTGGTTTATTCGAATTCGTCCGTATGCCTTTTGGTTTGACTAACGCGGCTTCCGAAATGCAGCGGCTTACGGATAGGATTATCAACTTTGAATTCACGGCCGAGTCTGACGACTTCGTTTTCGGGTACGTTGATGACCTTATTTTAGTGTCACGTGATTTCGATAGCCATATCAAGCTCATCGCCAAGGTTCGTGACCGCCTCAGGGAGGCAGGCTTATCTGTCAACCTGAAGAAGTGCGAGTTTTGCAAGTCCGAGTTAAAGTACCTCGGTTATATCGTAAATGAGAAAGGGCTACAGACCGACCCTAAGAAATTAGATGCCATTAGTAATTATCCAGCTCCTACTACCGCTAAATCTTTGAGAGCTTTTCTTGGTATGTGCTCCTACTACCGAAGATTTGTTGACAATTTTTCCTCAATCATCGCACCCTTAACAGCCCTCATCGGAAAGAGGAAAGGAAGAGATCCTATTGATTGGAATGACGATGCAAACCACGCTTTTGAACAACTTAAGAAGGTCCTCATTGATTCTCCTGTCATGGCTTGTCCCGATTTCTCCAAACCATTTAGCCTACATTGCGACGCAAGTCAGGTTGGTCTTGGTTCCGTTCTCGTTCAAGAGTTTGACGGTGAAGAACATCCAGTTGCGTATTTTTCACGTCTTTTCTCCCGTGCCGAACGGAACTACAGTACCACTGAACGCGAACTTCTTGCTGTTCTCGATTCTGTTAAGCATTTTCGCGGCTACCTTGATGGCGTCAAATTTAAAATCGTAACCGACCACATCGCTTTAAAGTGGCTACTAACTCTCGATAATCCTACCGGGCGTTTAGCGCGCTGGTCGACTATTCTTTCCCAGTACGATTTTGAAATTGAACATCGTAAGGGGGCCCAGAATGTCGTGCCTGATGCTTTGTCGCGACCTCCTCAGGTAGCGTTGGTTTCTTTCGAACGCGGACTGATTCCTACCGACGACCCGTGGTATGAGAAAGTTTTCCAGGGAGTTACCAATACTCCACACTTGTTTCCCTCCTTCGTTTTGCACGAAGGTACGTTGTACCGATCGGTTTCTGTTGACAACCCTTTGTCCGACAATCCCTGGCGCTTAGTTTTACCCGCCTCTAAAACTCGGGAGGCTATTAACGAGATCCACCATTCTTTTCCCAATGTCCATCCTGGGGTGCTAAAAACTTACCTTAAGGCTCGGGAGATTTATTATTGGCCCAATATGTATCGGGATATTACTTCTTGCCTTTCTCAATGTCTTGTTTGTAAGGCCTTCAAGATTTCTAACGCACGTCCACGTGGTCAGCAGCTCTATCCAAGGTCTGTCACGTCACCTATGGATTTACTCTCGCTAGATCTTGTTGGTCCACTCCCGGTTGCCTATTATGGCTATCGTTATATTTTCTCGATGGTCGACGTTTTTTCAAAATTTGTTTGGTTAGTTCCCTTGAAAACCGCTGACGCCAGATCTATCTGCCCAGCGGTAGAGTCCGAAGTGATTATGAGGTATGGTTCCCCTCTTGGCGTTTTGTGTGACAACGCGACGGTTTTTCGCAGTTCACAGTTCGCAGATTTTCTTAGGTCGTATGATATTCCTTCACCATGTTTCACACCCTATTATTCACCCCAAGCTAACGTGGTAGAACGTTATAACCAGACCGTCATTACTACCCTTAGTATTCTTGTGGGGAACGACAAGCGAAGCTGGGCCAAACACTTACCCAAAGTTGCCTTATACTTGAATTCGTGTGTTAATCTGGCTACCACTTACACCCCAAATTTCCTTATGTATGGAAGAGAAGTGGACGCCGGGCGTCGTCCACGAGTAGCCGAAACTGTGAGCCCGGAGTTGGCTGACAGTCGAGGTAATCGTGCGACGAGTCTCAGGTCCCTTCAAGACATTTATGCTAAGGTGGCAGACGCTTTGACACTCGCTTTTCAACGTAACGCAGGTTATTATAATCAATCGCGGAATCCTATCAGATTTGAACCTGGGCAACGTGTTTGGCGCAGAAATTTTCAAAGAGGCACTCAGGACATTGACCGTGGTGGTAAGTTTGCCCCACGGTTTATCCCCTGTAGAGTCATACGCCGTGTTTCTCCGCAAGTATACTTATTGGCGGATTGTGATTCCCCGCACGAGGGTTCATATCATGTAAAGGATATTTTGAAATAGACCCTCTTTTCCCTGTTCCCCTGGAACACTATTTTTCTAAATTCTAAAAGCCTTCAGGCAAACGTGTACCAACTTTTCTTCTCATCATTTGGCTTAAATTCACCTTTTGGCATCCTTTTTTCTTTTGAATGTCACTAAGTTTACTACTTCATACGCCTTTTTGTGTGTTTGGTATGTGTGTGTATGTCTGGCCAGATTGATCTATCTTAGTGTTAGTTTGTAGGTATAGGTTAGGTATAGGTTATATCTTAGTGTTAGTTTGTAGATATTTAGGTTATACGGAATTGACGCAATCAACATGTGGTCAGGTTTTCGAGCTGCCATAGGCCTCTGACCTGGCCCATGTTGCGTCATTCCGCTGGAATTGAGCCGGGGCAAAATTTTTGTCCCGAAGCGCGCTTTTTTTGTCGCGGCAGGACGGTGACCGCTGCTTTGCGCAGTCCGCCTATTATGGCCATCGTCGGGTCCTTTTTAATTTTTTTGTCAGGGTCGAGTTCGAACCCCGACCTCGTCTTTGACGGCGTTGGTTGCCTACCAACTGCGCCGTCGAGCCCTTCTTCCGAGCCGATCCGAGTGTTTCCGATGTTCGTCGGCGTCTGACGTGTTTCGGGATGAACACGATGACGTGGGCGAGCGTCGGCCCTCGTTTGATAGCTCTTTGTTTACAAGTCGTCTGTCAGTTTTCGCGCACGGTCGATTTGAAGTTTTTCTCCTCTTGCCGCCGATTACGGGCGTAACTGACAGTTTCGACTTGTAAACTCTTTACCAGTAGTTCAAAAACTACTTGTATATATTTTGTATAGTTTTTAGTTTTAGCATTTAGGTGTGTAAATAATATCGTTTGTAGGCGCGTTTATGTTTTAAAACTTAGTGACATTCCAACATTCCGATATTCCAACATATCCTAATTTCCAAATTTCCCTTTCTATCCTTTACGTATATACGTACATACATTTTCCTCCTGGCTCGGGGATACCACTTCATCGGTGTTTCCTTCGGTTGTCTCCACCTTTTTCTGTTGTGGTTGACAACTTTCTTTTTTCTTTCTCCAAGCCATTTCCGTCCTCCTTTTTTTCCCTGGTGGATTGACTTGGCTTCTGTTGGGACACCGGTGGTTTCTTATCCTGGGGCCAGTGAGTCGTATGAGCCGTTATGAGCCGTCCGTGCTGGGAACATGACGTGTTCGTTGGTTTATAGTGATGGGGTAGAGTGTCGATAAATTTTTATCGATAATTTTTTCCTTTCATAGTTGACTTTGGACAATTCTTCTCTATTGTTCTAGGGTGGTCAACTTCCTTCGAGGGTTGCCATCTCGAAGATTTTTTTTTTTTCCCTTTTTTCGAGTTGGAGGATTTTTTTCTGGTGAAGGGATGTCTGCAGCATTACTGCAGGTTTTTAATAACCTTTTTGGTATGGCTCTTTTTTCTTTTGGCCGGTTTTTATGTCACATTTTCAAATTTAAAATTTTCTTGGTTTGACCTTTTTCTAAATTGTTTATTGTTTTCTCAGTTGTCGTCTGTCAGGAAATGGAAACGTTTGATCCCTTGAACGTGGTTGAATTTTACGAAATAAATATCTGGAAATGATATAAAACCTTGGGACACAGTGTTATTATCGTCTCTTGCTAATGCGATAATTTTTGGGACAGGCTCCTACTTTAACCTACTTTTACGTTGGCCGGGTAAGTCTTGTGCTGTCTTCCTCCTGGTTTTTATCGACGTACTTTTCTCTTTCCTTGTCTTGGTCGGATGGCGATTATTTCCTTGTACATCTTTACAGTGTATTTCCGGTCTCTGCGGCACACACACGTGGGTCCCTCCGTGCCTTTCTCGTTCACTCGCCGTGGTTCCGGACCCCTGAGGCCACCGGGCGTTGGACGTGCCTGGACCCCTGCGTTGTGCGCGCCCGCGCCCGTGCCAGCTGAGTGCCGCAGACCCGCGCTCCGGCGTCTCCCCTGGGACTGCCCATCATTTTTTAGCCTTTTTTGTATCTGTTTTTTGTATCAATTTTGTATGCGGATTTTGCCAAATTTAAATTCCATTTTCTAAATTCTAAAAAGGCCCTTTAGGTTTCTCTGGCCCTCCCTTTTTGGTTCCCATTTGGCTATACTCTCTCGGGGTACTCCGCGGTTTTGCTACACCTTCCTGCATCGATACACCACAACACAACACTACTCCAGCGACACGATATCGCCGGAGTCCCCTCAGGACTCGACTCTCGGCTCATGCTTGGCAATTTCTAGGCCTTTTTTTTAAATTGATATTATACCGTTCGGACAAATTTAACTAACTCTTTCTTTGTACACCTAAATTTCACGTTTCGCCTGTGGTCGTCGACCACAGGTTAGCTAGCTTTCCTTTTTTAACGCTACAATGGTTATTGTTCCACAGTACCTCGAGCGAGGGAAATAATAGATGGATCAATATTGATGAAGAGAGATGGTTATTGAACTACAGTACCTCGAGTGAGGGAAATAATAGTTAGTTCAAGTTGTAAAACACACAATCCTATTGAATGAAATTTATTGCACCTAAGGGTTAAAAGGTAAACCTATGTAGAACAACGTGTGTCTGTTGTATGGCATAGAAAAGGTTGATTGGAAGTTTTAGATGAAGGGAATTTTAGCTATTTAAAATTTTTCTTCATAAATTCCGTCAAATTTTGGGGGCTGGATGTAACCCCACAACCCTAATGTAAAATAAAACTATGTCTAACAACGTGTGTCTGTTGAATGGCATAGAAAAAATCGAAATAAGGCTAAATAAAAATCATGGCGCGGAGCCGAAAATTTTATGTTTCCTAAAAAGCGAATTATTTATATGTGGCTGAGAGCAGACGATGCCAACGAACGAGCAATAGCTATCCCTGTGCATGGGAACTCCGAATACAAGGTTTAAAACCGTATTTGGACATTTTTCACTTCCGTTATACGTTCTTGTATTGAACTTTTTCGAATAACTCAAAAACTAAAAGAGATAGCGCCAAACTAAGAGCATACGTGTGATGCCATCTATATTGTAAATTTCAGCAAAATTGGGAAACTTTGTTGGAAAATCCGTGTTGACCTTACGCGTACCGTCGATGCGACTCTCCCGTATATGTATGGGGAAGGCAGCCGTCGGCCAGTGATAGTCGGAGGCGACAAGTATTAATGATAAAAATCATAATATGTTAAAGTTTGGATATTGACTGAAAAGTTCAATATAGGTTTGGAAAATATGAAAATATTTGCTATAACCAAAGTTACAGGCGCTGCTAAAAACTTCCCCTGTTCGTCTCTTACGCCGCCTAGCTTGAGACGACGGCATCCTGAGAGGCAAAGGGGCCACCCTTAAACCTTTATTGACTAATCCAAACTAACCAGTGTGGTCTGCACATCCTGGTAGAATATATTATGGTGGCTGAGTGGATGATGCTAGATAGCAGATACAGACGCCGGCTGGAGCCTATACCTCTAGAGTTACTTAACAGAGGACAAGCATACGTAGACCATCGGCCGCAACGCATTATGGATCTGGAACCTCTCACGAATCCGCGTTGTCTCCAATGCCGCTGTCCTAATAAGAACCACCTCACGTGTCGCCCAAGCACGCAGAATGGGGAGAGGAAATGGCAAAGGCCCATCCGCAATGTATTCTAACTATTAACGAGGGCCATGACTAGGGAAGAGGATTCGCGACCCTTTACCCCGGACATGGGCACTCAAAACCATGTCTGACGCTTGAAGATGTGGTATACCCGTCATTAGCTGATGTTGACACTGCATGCCCAGCTCTGAACCGCTGATTGATCGAGACGCATATAGCAACTTGAATACATCTTCGCCGATGGGACTTGTCCACATCTGTGCGCTGTGGACCTCAAGATGCTTAGTATCGATGAAGGTCTTTCAAGTATTACCCCCGGTAGTGGCATCGGCAAAGGCTAATGACTCCTCTGAGACGCAAGTCTGCGGAGCGACTTTCTGCGAAGTTTTCTGCTCTGGACGTGAAGCTGCTCGAGTTATGCTCTAATTAATGTATAATCACAAAGCAGAATAAGACCCGAATATCGTAAAGCGATATCAGTGCATATGATTGTAAATGCATCTGCTAAATGGGCTTTGGTGAATGAATCTATGACCACATGCTGCTGTGGCTTAGATCACGCTAGACAAGGGATAGTTATGCAAGCCCGAAAAGAGTAGTGTCCCAAAAGGACCGGGTGCATATAGCACCGTTCCCTTCAGAGAAATATTGTTGCACTCAGCGAAGGGTACATGGAGCATACTCGAACCAGTGGATCAGTTCGGCAGGAGATGAGCAGAGAGTTGGGAGTTATATATGTTTAAATAAGTATTTAAATGTATATATAAGGGGTTATATTCCCTTCACTCCCATCGAACGCAATACGTCGGACACTTCGGTGGAAGACCAGGATTAGCCTCCTAAAAGGTTACCACAGCGGCTCAGCCGTATCGGGAACGCTACGGCTAGTATCGATTGGACGTAGTCCACTAGCTTCGGCTTACCACGAGAAGCTTATGCTTTCAACGAAGAGACTTTGGTCTCCATCCAACGCTTAAGGCGCACCGGTCGGACCAGGGTCCGCTGTAGACAATCCTTCGGGATTGTCTATTTTTTTAACCTTTTCCTACACCTCTGTGGTGAGGGGAGGTCAGGAGCGTTCTGGAGGACAGAATGGGCAGTGTCTCACAGAGAGCGCGTTGGCGGGGCGTTTATTCTCGCTCGCCTCGTAAATGCTTTAACAGTTGGTTTGCTGTAAAGGTGTGAGCGTATCGGGTCTTTGTTTCTGAACTGTTGTCTTGCTCGGGATCTGGGGTCTAGCAATCAACTAGCTGAAGGAACTAAAACTAGTTCCTTCGTCAGGGCTGGATCTTGCTGGATCTTGCTGGATCTCTTGTGGGATGGTAGTATGGAAGACACAGAGAGATTATGTAACTGTATTTTTCAATACGGTTGACATAGCTTAAGGAAAAGGTTGCCCAGGGCGAGGGCAAGAGTGGCCGTCTCCGAGCAGTATCATTAGAGAGACTTGGAGCACGGCTATTCTGTTGAGGAAGAGAGACTCAACGAAAGTTCTTATGAGAACTAGAAGCTCATAATGAGCTAGAGCTTCCAAGGAAGCTCAGGTCGATAAAAGACCAAAACCTGGGGCGATACGCTATGTAGGAAATACATTGTTCATTCAATGATATTTCCTACTTTTTATAACTTCCCTGATGATCGAGCAGGGAGGAATTGATAGCTAGGAATTACATAGATGTTGTACAGAGACACTTTGTTTAATTTCGTAGTTAGAATGCCCAAGAAAAACGAGCTCACTGTAATCTTCTAAAAGAGCTTGGGTTACTCACACAAAGTAGTACGATTCCGCTACTAGATGATCATTGGCCAATTTTAATTATTATAGAGATCAAGTGTGCAGTTACAATGTCTTGCGCTGTTAAACGCTGTAAATCGCATACATCGCGAAACAAAGAGACAAATGAAATTATAACATTTCATCGGTGAGATTTTTGTAAATTTTCCATATTTTGTTGTGTCTTACCTATTAATATAGTCAGAAAATTGTTTAAAAATTACGTGATCATATTTTCTTACATCAATTTCGGTGTATTTTAGTCATTTTTGGCATTATTTAAAATTAATTTTGTTTACCTTTGTGACGTGATTCTTTATCGATACATCTAAAAATTTTAGATTTCCTAAAGATAAAAGTCGAAAAATTGATTGGTTACGGCGTATTACGAGGATCAATTGGACGTAGTTACACGAAAAGGATCCAATCCACACAAAGTTACTTTTCAGATATTGAAGTTTGAAGTTACTTTTCAGATATTGAAGGTATTTGTTTCAAGATAATTTTACGTGTTGTTTTGTGAGAAACATTAAAACATTTTTATTGTTAAAAGTATATTTATGGGACGATTGGTATTATTTGCGGTCAGTTTTGTGGTACTAAAGTCATTTTTGACAATGTTGTGGATTGAATCCTTTTCGTGTAACTACGTCCAATTGGAAGCCGAAAATGCATAACCACATATGCTCAAAGCATTTTACGGCATATACTTTCGAAACAAGGAACTTAGTTGACCTCTGCCCATAATAATTACTAATAATTTATTTGGGCAACTGAGCTCTTCCTTTTAAAGCTTTGCGTTATAAATATACAGGATGGCCTATTTAGATGGGTCAGTATGGGAAACTCTGAAACTATTCTTAGGTAGGTAGTATTATAATTAATTATAACAATTCTGATTAGTAGTTATGTTCATGTCATCTTAAAATTTGGCGATACCTATGCATTGTGTGGTAGTGGTGGGGTTGTGTACAAAAGAGAAAAGATTATTAGGGAGAATTTATTTATGGTATATTTTTGTACTATATTAGATCATGTCTCTCAAGGGCTACTCTAATTGAGTCAAAACGCCCTTCAAAACCGATATGAAAATACAATTCTAGAACAAGATAAAGCTGCCAGTGTGCATTTATCACATGCCAGCATTTTCAAATAACAGAGTAAGGAGTATAGGTATTGCTATACCTAACACATTGTTTCTATCTCTAAATAAGTTATTTTGTAGAGTGAAATTACATCCTATCTTCCGTACCTCTAGAAATTCTCTACCATGATAAATAAAAAAATATTTCAATTCCGGAAAAAAATGGTTTTATTTTTATTTCTATTTTTTGTATATTCTAATACTTTGCCAAAACAACATTTTGACAAAAATAATTGGTTTATTGATACTGACATATCGACACAGTCACATCATTGGCCCAAGGCATAAAAATTCAAAACATACTATCGTAAATCTATCTCTTCCAATCCTATTCAAAACGTCATAAGAGGAAGTAATATGCCCGATGGTATTTTTCTTCTTCTAAAATGTTCTATCTATAAAGCGCGAGACGACGCGCGTCAGAAATCTTTGGTCGGAGGCATAAAACAAGACTAAATTTGACAGTTAGTCGTGAAGTCAAAGACAAAAAAAAAACCGATGATCTTCGGTCCCTTTTCAATTAAAAATGATAGAAAGTGACAGGACTAATTTTAGTTTAGTTGGGCGGACTAATTTTTAGTTTAGTTGGGCGTATGCCGAATCGACACCGTTACGAATTCATATAACTCAATGCCATAAAGCGCAATGCTCCAAATAAGTATATAATTTATCAAGCGTTAGATATTCTATACAATAAAACAAACAAATACAAATACTATGTAACATATTATTATACAAATACTACGTACGGAATCTTAAAGAAAAACTATCTTACCTCTGCAGATCTTAGTTTGATTTTATTTTTCAGAGGTAATTGTGGTTTAGTCTTTGGATGTTTTTTAGGGTGAGTGCTGTAGCAAGGAACGTACATTTGCTGCAAATATTCTCCGTATCTCACATGAGGCTCAGTATATTTTTTGATATCTGAAAGTCAGATGAAATTTTCATAATTTGTCATCATCAACAATCGGCATGAATGAACCTACTCGTGCTACTTTTACACTAAGAGACAAAGCATAGTAAATCAAGTTGTCAATGGCCCCGATTCACACCAGTCATGCTCTAATCCTGATTTCAAAATCCAGCTATCCTTTTCGTTTTTATGACAAATGAAAAAGAGGAGATTTATTTACTAGTGGGTCTGTGAGCTGTAGACCTCGCGAGTCTGTACGGTATATCTTTCATATTTAATTTTATTTTTTCTCCACAAACATCTGATTTTCTTTTTTTTTATGTATTTTTTATAACTTTTTAAATTTATTTCATTTTTTTTTTCACTGGTTGAAAAATGTGACCTGTAGAGGAAAACAGCCTCAGCGGTAGACCTTGTAAGCTGGCAACCCCCATAACTCCGTCATTTTTAAAATTTCCAAAAACTGACTCGATAAAAAAAATCGATTAATTTATCGAACCTGCTCACAAAATTTCACGAGAATCGGTTGAGAAACGCAACCTGTAGAGTGAAACAAACAGACAGATGGACAAACAGATAGATAAACAAAAGCAAATTTGGCCAAGCTGAAACAGAGACGTTTCGCTCGCTCGGTCAATTAAAATTTACATGTGGCTTACAGATTAATGAGATCCAAATCACCTGCACTTCAAATTAGTACCGTAGGAGAATAATATAATGTACAAAACTTAAAGGTATACTAATTTCTATATCTAATACATTATCTAATGTAAATTATAACATATTCTATGTACATAAGTATACAGCTTAGTCATAAATATTGTCATTTTGTCAGCAAATAATTGTCTAAATCACAACACTGAGCACAAAAAGGGCGATTGCGCGTGCAGTGGGAGCGTTGTCGGTGTATCGCGTGCGCGTGTAGCGGATCGCAAACCATTTTGCCCTCCTCCGGCGCTAGAGAACCGTCGCAATCGCAACTGCGCGTAACCTCCTGGGGGCGGCAGGGGCCGTTTCACGAAGCTACAAGTTACAAATTACAATTCGATGTACATTGCGTAGACAGTGAGTTTAAAACGATAAAGCCTTATAGTTTAGGCGAATTAACTACGCAATATCAAATTGTAACTTATTACTAGTAAATTGTTGCTTCGTGAAACTGATGGCACGACCAAACCCATTTGAATTTTGCACACATTTGAGATAAATTCAGATAAAGTGATATTATTTTGAATGAATAATACGAGTAACCAAGGCTTAGGTGTCAAATTAAGAGATTTTTAAGTCGCATGTTTTAAGTGCTCTCTATAAGGTTCAAATTCGATGTTTGACAGCTCTAATATCAGAATTGTTATCTCCTGTCCCTTTAAAATAACGGACGAACTTTAATAATTCAATTGAATCCTTAATTATTATTATTACTAGTAGTAGTGTTACTTACTTACTTAAGGATTAGAGCGTGACTGTGTGAATCGCTACCAATGTCTATACGATAACTAGTGTAGAAATAGAAAGCTAACTATTATTGAATTACTTTTTTTTGATAATAGCTAAAACTTATTTTATGTGTTTTTTGTTTTTTTATTAAGTTTTAAGCTAAGCATAGACTATTAGAATTATAGTTTACTATACTTTTTGGAGGTTTCGGTGGCGGTGCTGGTTTCTTTTCCGTAAGTTTAACTATCTCTTGCTTACACGCTTCTAAGTCCCAGAATACGAGGGCCGACATCATTAACATAGCATTGTTATCGTATCCTGTAAATTAGTGACACTCGGGTAATAAATGTGACTTACGATCGATTGTGCCTTCAGGATCGAATACAAAACAAAAAAAAATGTCATAGATCATGTGAATGCGAAATAAACTAATACGTAAAACCTCGTAAGTTACTGTTTGAAACTATAGGAACGCACTTTGTGTACCGCGGCGTCAGAGAGTTCATTTGATCTAACGTGTCCGCTGAGGTAACGCTGAATGCCTACTGCGAGTAACCTGGCCAAAACAATTGGCGTAAGAATCATCAAACCCGCGTTATCAGGCTACAACGGCACAAACATACAAACATACATACATACATAGAGTGATAGATTGTTAACCAAGGGGTAAAAGCGAACAAATTGCACCCGAAGTATTTTAGCGCGCACGCGCGTAGCGAGGGCGCTTATAATTTGAGAGTGGAATTTATCAGTTTCCCACAAGGTAAGTACCATACTAACGCGGCATAATTATTAGTGCACCTCACCTTATTTGACAAACAAACTGAAAAAGGAGTATGCCCAAGCGACTATGGGATATATATATCTTAGTATCGGTGTAAAACCTAATGTGTCACAATGATTTCTTGCTTAATTTTAAGTTTGTTATATGAACTTTCAAATACAAGGTGTCCAAAAATATCAATAAATCGTCTTAATGAGGGTAGATAACAAAAAAATATATAATGTCATACGTGGAATTTATTGGAAATTTAGTTGCAATGAATTCGTATACCGGAGCTCAGCGTGCATTTTGTGTACGAGTTTATTATCAAAACAATAATTCGATAATAACAGCTCGCCGCTTATATCGCGCGCAATTCAATATATAGGACATTTCTTTATCTCTCAGTGCGAATATCATTAGAAAATGGATTAAGACATTTGAGGCTACAGGGTCAACTTTAAAAAACTTTGATTGCGGACGTCCGAGAGAAATAAGGCTGCCTGTTCAAGAAGTTCACGAGTTGGTAAGGCAAGATCCCTCACTATCACTGCGAAAGCGAAGTCAATCCGTAAACATTGCAAAATCAACATTGCACTTGATTTTAAAGAAGGATTTGCATTTACGTGCTTACAAGATTCAATTAGTGTAAGAATTAAAACCCACAGATTATGAACAGCGACTAAATTTTGTTCAGGAGATGTTTGCGCGCTTTACCAACTTCAACAATGTCTTGTTTAGCGATGAAGCAAATTTCCACTTAAATAGCCATGTCAATAAACAAAACTGTCGCTATTGGTGTGATAAAAATCCTCGTTATAAGCATATGCGTCCACTTCACAGCCCTAAGGTGGTAGTGTGGGCAGCAATGTCCGCCAAGGGCATAATCGGCCCCTATTTCTTTGAGGACGGTAGGGGACATGCACTTACAGTTAACGCGGACAGATATTGTAACATGATTGAAAGTTTTTTGGCACCATCTTTACAGAAAACAGGTTACAATTCGGCAACATTTTTTCAGCAGGACGGTGCCAAATGTCACACGAGTAGAAGGTCTATTGAAGCATTGAATGAGTTATTCCCAGAAAGAGTTATCTCAGTAACTTTTTAATCTGCGATCTTCAACCCGCCTGCCAAGCGTGGAGATTATGGCAAAACCCTCCACTTAAGTGGAGGAGGCTCATAGTCCAGCAGTGGACTGTAACGGGCCGTTGATGATGTCGATGATCGTAATCCTTACTTCTTAATTTTTCTCTCTCAGCCAAAAGAAGTTCGCTATGAATAGAATATAAATCCGTATCTTTGTCTATCAGTCTGTTACAGTCTGTCTACTTAACCCCGCATAGTAAAATTACAATCATATACTTAGATTAATCGATTTCTTTGCCCATACTATTATTGACGACACGTATTACACTACATTCAGGTAATTCAGGGCTCTTACCGGGCCGGTTTTAATTACTTCGATGTCTTAGTTTCGCACTGTCTACGGTAAGTTAGCACTGCAAATGCAATGAATGAGTTGAGGCCCTGACTGACCGGGTAGTGCAATAGCAGCATTAGATCGGCGGAATGTTGTTTCGCTAAACCTTTTTCTATTGATTGATCAAGGTTTATCATTGATTTGATCGAAAAAATAACACTGTGTACAACTTGATCCTCGTAATATACAAAGTATTACCCAGTGAAAAATCATTTGAAAGGAATGGCAAAGAGAAAGCCCATGCAGTCAAGTCTTAATTTTTTTTTTTTCATGTACAAAAGCTATATATTATTTTATATAAAGCTTGATGATGTTTTTTACTTCTTAGTTAACTCCCCAATACTAATATGATGACAGGTAGGTATACGAGAAACGAAATTCGAAAAGTATGGCATTCGTATCGATTTCAGTGCAAAAATACCCACCCGGAGTGAGTGAATGAGTGAGTGAGTGAGATCAATTTATCAAAGAAGGTAAATAACGGAAATAAGAAAAAACACAAAAATATGTATTTTTTTATTATATTTATCCGGAGAAGTTAAGTTTTATTTAATAAATATAAAATCGTATTATAAAAAAATGAACTACATATTTTATGAACTTGTGACACAACTTGGTTTTTATGATTTTAGCGATACCACCCGTGGGCAATTTCCTGGTTCTAATGCTAATGAAATCACTGCATATTGATTTCTAAAATTCACGCACAAGCCTAAATCAACTTATTTTTTACTATTTATTTCATGGTTCAAATAAACAAATTACTAAATAAGTAATTTATCAATATATTGCTTAACAAAAAAATTTTCACCATCATTTTTTCCCGCAGGTGCACGCGTTCGTGTTATTTTAGCCAATATTTAAAAGAATCTATTTATTCTTATTTCTAGGTAAATACGTGAATTTCATTTCCATCTAGCATAATTAGGTAAATTCAAGCAAAAATTTTCTATTTTATTTTTTATTATTAAAATAAAATAAACTGTACAATTATCTAGGCTGTATGTATTCGTCTGTTCTTTTGCCATTTATTGTGTGCAATTTTCTAAGGAAATTATAAAAAGAAAGGTTCCAGTATCAAAGTTACTTACATCCCTTGGATGTAAGTTGAACTTAGCCTTTCTTTGGGGTCATCATTGGACTACTTTCAGAGCATGAGAGATAAGAATGCATTACCCTCTTTTGCGTCGCGCGCAGTCGGGTAAAAAGAAAGATCGTATATACAGGTTAGTATTATCGTGAATGTAAAGAGGTACTAGGTAGAGGTATAGTCAAAGAAATTAATTGTTGAGCAGGTTGAGTACTATAGATTTCATCCATCAGACATAGTAAATCTCGATTTAAAAAGTTTGTTACCGCCTATCTTCGTACCTATTTGTGGATTGGGTGGGAACGACTAAATACTGTAGTTCGTCAACCTGGGCCCCGTTTCACGAAGCAACAAGTTACTAGTAACAAGTTACAATTTGATATACATTGCGTAGCCAATTCGCCTAAAATGTAAGCCCTTATGGTTTTATCTAATCGTCTACGCAATGTACGTCGAATTGTACTTGTAACTTGTTGCTTCGTGAAACGGGGCCCTGCTTTTAAAATTGATATTCGTAGTGACTGTTAGAAATTATTTGTTGTGTACAAATAATTTTATTTGTATTCTAGGACAGTTAAACCACACAAACACAACAAATTCATTGCAACAAATGCATAAAAAGGTACCTACAAAATTTTAACAAGAAAATAGCTTATTCTCACTCACGTGGCAAGAGTTTTGTTGGCGAAACCTTGTAGTACAAAGTGTATAGCATCCAGAAAAAAATCCCTGGATCTTCGGTACTATTTTTAATAGCTTTCAACATCATACTTTCTGGAAACTTTATTAATATTCCCAGGTCTGATACTAGTTTAGATGTACGGTGTGTTTGATTTTCCAACAAATCTTGGTGCATTGCGTATTTAAGATCATTTACAACAGAAATTTGATATACTGAAAATTCAATATACCATGGTGGGCCTGTACCTTTTCTCATCTGATTGTACTTTTGTAATTCTGTAACAATTAAGACATGTTTGGAGAAACTGGGTTGGTAAATTAAGTATAAGAATAATAATAATTGATTACTATATATGTATTGTTTTGTGGTCCGTTTTTTTATGTAACAGAGCCGCCAAAACAAAATCGTGCACAAGTAGCAACTTTACTTAGCAGCCATTACGGGTATTAATTAAGTATACCTGAAAATGTTTCGAGTACCGATAGGTACCTACATATAAAATATTAAGTATTATAACTCGCTGTCGTTGCTAATAGATTGTTGATATAGCAAACTATAATAAAAACTATAATACCTGTACAGTAGTAATGATAAATGAGGCTCCTCAAAAACCTTAGCCATTTCCCAACTTTCTCGTTATAAGGTTTCTCTCCAGCTTTAGCTTGAGCTTGCATTTCTTTTTCTAAGGCTATCCATATTGGGTCTCTTTTCTTTTGATGATAAAGTGTCTAAAACATAATATAACATTACTCGACCGTTAATAGTTGGTAATTTATATCAGGATTTTTACAGAGGGACCTGCGTTTTCGTATGCGGCCGGAGGGTGTAAAATCATGTAACCTGTCCTGTTTGGTATAGGTAGTACCGGATACCAGGTTCGATACCCGGCACCACCACCTAATACGGTGTGGGAGTTTAAGTAAACTTTTGTATTTATGTTTTTACAAACGAGAAAACAATATTTTTTTCAGCTACTTAAGGGGCTACCTGACTGCAAACTGAGGAAAACGATACCTCAGAAAACCATTTTTTTATGGAAGATCATTTTAAAGTTAGGGTATTTATGTATTTTTAGAATCCGCTATACCTAATTTTTTGCTAAAAACGGCCGTTTTTAACGCGTAACTGACTACGACTACTTCCATAGATATTACGTAGTAAGTACTATTATGATATAGTAGGTACTAGATAGTAGACTTCCTGTAGCATCTACCAACTGAAAATAAAGCGTAATTGGCGATGGTGGCCGCGACCAATAGGAGAACACCCGGGCGGTGCTAACGGCCGTGCCTTCAACCGATTACCACTTCTGACAGGTGGTGCCAGGTGGTTACAGGTGGTAACCAAACTGAGGAAAGTCAGTGATTTTCGTTTAACAGTGTTCCCACCGGTCTTCGAACCCGGAAGCTCCGTAATGAGAGTTGAACAACCGCTCACCGCCTTGGAAGCTGTTGAGAAAATTGGTAAACAATATTCAGATACCTTTGTTTTTAGCAATTCTTCATTCTTAGGAATTTTAGGTACCCTCTGGTACATGGTGGATGATACACAGTAATTTTGAATTTACAGAATAATTTAAAAACCAAACTTTAAAATTTTGATCTTACCAAAAGGAACAGTAAATTTTGAATGACATAATTATGACAATATGACAGTCATTTGGTATCAGTTGACGTTTCATGAGTGTTTTTTCAGCCAGCAAGTAATTTTTCACCCTTCGTCGAAGTAGTAAGAGTCGTAAACGGATTGGTAAGTACATTTTCATATAGGGGAGGTTTATCACAGACATAATAAATAGTAGGTTGTCGGTTCTCCATGGCCTAGGTGGTCTGTGGTACCACAAAGTAGGTAAAGCGGCGCGGGGCCGTAGTACGCCAGCCTACGAAACACAGGGTCGCGGGTTCGAATCCTGCCCAGAGCAAACATTCGTGTGATGAGCAGGTTGTATTTGCCTTGGGTCCAGCCAGACCCAAATATATATAGGTAGATAACCAACATCCCGTGTCGATTATACTTATGTATGTAGATAAGTATTTATATTACATTCATGTATCAGTTGGTTGAGGCTCTGCCTAGCTTATAGACCGTCGTCCGAGAAGTGTTTTTCTACCTATATATATATTTCGTACTTTCGTGTCAGAATATAATATTCATATGCGAACTTGTGTGATGTCCCTAGATATCGACGTCTGCCGAGCCAAAAAGAAGCGCCTAGGAGTTATGTCACTTTGAAAAGTGCTCCAAATGTCGAAAAACTACCTATCTTACTTTTAAAAAATTCTTTCTTAGGATCGTTTGTAGCATTGTTATGAACAGCTTAGACCAATTTCCAGACGATTTACAGGAAGCATTTGGAAAAGCAGACGGTTTTTATAGGTGGGATTTTTACCAAGAAAATACCTATCTTACTATTTGACGAAACTACATTCAGGTGATAGGGTAGCTCTCATACAACAATAAAAGTCAAGTCTGCCGCAGATATTAGGAAGCGTTTGCGAAATCAGACGATTTGAATGTGCCAAAGACTAAGGACGCTTACTACTGAAAACGATAATATTATGGTTTACTTTCAACCTGTGGGTTGAACTTTAACTTGTTAGAAGACTGTCTTAATCAAAAATAAAATCAATATAATATTATATGTATTAGTAAATACAATTATAAAATATTTTTTCATACAAATATTTTGATTTATTATTGCCATGTTTATTCTCGTCTAACTTATCAATACCTATAACTATTACAAAATAACAAATCACATTTTTTAAAGTGCAAGTGACGCATATCAATCTTTTTAAAAAGTTATTATAATAAGTAATGAGGTAGGTATCATAATTTTTCAAGTCTTATTACGAAATAACGAGCCATTTGCAATTACAAAAGTCAACTAGTATCAAAATAACACCATTTAGAACTAAATAATTAAATTATTACTTATTAATACAATATTATCACAAATCACAATTTATTTTTCAGTACGAGCTTTATATGCATAATTATCTTTATTGAAGTTACTAATATGTCTTGAGTGCGTGAGCAAAATGCAATCGTAAAAGCCGACTTATATCACAAATACTACGTTACTGATACTAGTTGTAAGTCCCGTAAATTAAAGATAAATAACACTTCTTCGTCGTCCTAGCGTTTTTCCAGCCTAGTGCTGGGGTCCGCTTTCCTACTTAATCTTCTCCCCTTTGCCCGGTCTTCGGCATCCTTAGGTGTGAGATTGTTCTCTTCCATATCCTCTTTCACGACGTCCAGTCAGCGCTTTTTAGGCCTACCACGTGATCTAGGGCCCTGGACAGTGATGTGATCGTTACGAATTTGATCTAATCGCGTAACGCCACACATCCATCGCAACATCTTCATTTCCGTGACGTGTAGATGCTGGACATGTCTTCTGAGATAGATAAATAACACTGCATAGACAAAATGTTCCCAGCTATGATAACCGCTATGGATACGGTGGAGCAGGGGGTGCGAAGAATCCCTGGGCGATTCCTTGTTGCCAGCACCGACGGCATCTGGCTCTGGCAACATACAACAATCGCACACTGCGGACTGCCGAAAAGATCGTTGAACTAGAGGAAGAATTGAGCAGGATACGATGGGACATCTTAGGGTTATCTGAAGTCCGTAGAGACGGTGAGGACCGGCAACCTGCTTTATTTCCGGGAGGACAAAGATCTGTCCCAGGGTGGCGGGTTCATGGTATCTAAGTATCATCATGTTCGGCTGTAGCTGTAAGTGATGTATCAATAAATAAATCCCTCGTGAAATGTAATTAAGATTGAGAGTGTGGCGTACTTTACACTGAGAATTTTAATGTATGAATTATATATATAAAGTGATGGCGATTAATAATAAACTGATTCTTTTGTACATTTTATTTTATACACAACTTCAATCCAAAGAGCAATTCCAAAAGTCACATAATACAACCAAAGAGTATTTTTCCCAACACCCCCTTTCAATGTTTAGTTTAGGATTAAACTTAACATTGCCTCAATATTAAAGAAAACAATAAAATATACAATACTGTCTTTCGGTACAAAACCAACAACATAACACCAATTAAATTAACGCATTCTCATTTCAAATTATTGCTCTAATTCTAACTAACTAAAAACAATAAACCATCGTCTTCTACAATAAGTAATAAATTTCTAACAAATAATCTTTAGCTTCTTCACAAAATAATTATGTTTAATTGCAGTCAAAGATTTGGTCATTACATCTGCAATATTATTTTCTGTCGGCACATATGATACTGAAAACACTTTTTCATTAAAACAGTCTTTTATAAAATTGAACTTTATATCAATGTGTTTTGTTCGTTTACTATTTACGTTACACTCAATCATCTTTATTGCGCTTTGATTATCTACAAGTAAATATGTATCAGATTAAAGTTCGATAAAATACCTTTCAGATACAAAAGCTCCTGAACTGATAATGCTGCAGCAACATACTCAGCTTCAGCTGATGATAACGAAACCGTAGTTTGCTTTTTAGAAAACCAAGAAATCAAATTATTTCCATAAAATACCGTACAACCACTTACACTTTTCCTATCCTCTTTATCGCTTGCCCAATCTGCGTCTGAGTAAGCTAATAACTGTTGAAGCTGTGTTTCATTCTTTGTGTAAGTAAGACACTGATGCAGACTGTGTTTAAGATACCTAACTACTCTCTTACCAGCTTTCTATATCGCAGCTGTAGGTTTATCAAGATATCTGCTCAAAAAAGAAGTAGCAAAAGTAATGTCTGGGCGTGAAACATTCGATAAATAATTCTACCAGTTCTCGAAATGGTACATCATGCACTACTTCAACTGAATTATCAAATCCTTGTTCCATCGGTGTCTGAGTTCCCTTGCACTCTTCCATACCAAACTTATTAAATATTTTCTCAATCAACTTTCTTTGAGAAATTTTCATTGTGTTACTATCTCTTATTATCTCCATACCTAGATAGTCTTTCACATCTCCTA
Source organism: Carpatolechia fugitivella (assembly GCA_951230895.1). Lineage (NCBI taxonomy): Eukaryota > Metazoa > Arthropoda > Insecta > Lepidoptera > Gelechiidae > Carpatolechia > Carpatolechia fugitivella. Next base: position 7,165,830 of record OX579652.1, read on the forward strand.
GTACTTTCACGTTAAAATCTTCTCTCAACTTTTCTATAATCTTCATTTCATTTCCCATTACTATTATGTCATCAACCCATACAAGTAACCATTCATTTTCTTTATAGTATAAACAATAATCATATTTTGACTGTTGAAACCCATTATTTGTTACACAAGCAAGAAAAGTTTCATTCCAGCTCCGTGGTGCCTCTCGTAAACCATACAACGCTTTTCTTAATCTTAATACTTTTCCTTTTCGAATTTCCACTCCTTCTGGTGGCTTAATATATATCTCTTCATTGAGATTTCCATTTAAGAAAGCAGTAGGCACATCCATTTGCTTTATCGGATAATCTTTTTGTACAGCAATACTTAACATAAGCCTTATTGATGACATTCTGGCTACAGGCGAATAAACATCATATTTACTATCAGTTTGAAAACCCTTTGCCACTAAACTGGCCTTCTTTCTCCCGTCAGATTTAATTGTGAAAATCCACTTTGTATCAATTGCTTTCATCCCTTTTGGCAACTCTGCTTCTTCCCAAGTTTTTAAACTTTCTAATAAATTTATTTCTGAATTTACAGCTTTTATCCAAGCATCTCCTTTTTCAATTGCTTCTTTATAAGTTTTCGGTTGATCCTCAGTCAATAAACATAGTGCTATGTTTACACTCTCATGATCACTTATTCCACTATTTTTATAAGGATCCCCTAATTCATAATCCTTCAAATATTCTGGCAACTTTTTGGTTCGCTGCTCTCTTTGATTACTAGTCTCTTCATTTATTGTTTTTTGCTCACATGATCGATGTACTTCTTCTTTTCTTTCATTTTCTATTCCTCCATTATTACAATTTTCTTCTTCTTCTTCTTCTTCCACCTCTTCTTCTACGTTTCTATATACTTGATTCTGTACTTTCTTCTCTACTACTTGTAAATATATGAAATCATTTTCATCAAATTTCACATCTCTGGAAATGATTATCTTATTTGAAATTGGGTCCCATAAACGATACCCATTAGTCGAATAACCAACCATTCGTGTAGGCAAACCACGTTGATCAAACTTTCCGGTTTTGAGCAGAACTACAGCCCAAGCTTTACAACCAAAAACTCGCATTCGCGAAAGATCATTCTGGTTCAACATTATTTGCGCTGGAGTTTTATAATCAATTGCTGAAGATGGGCAACGATTCAATTGATATGTAGCACATGCTATTGCTTCGCTCCAAAGATACCTTGGTAAATTAGTATCTAATAAAAGAGTCCTTGCTTTGTCATATAAGGTGCGATTCATACGTTCTGACACTCCATTTTGTTGAGGGGAGTAAGGTTGTGTTAATTCCATTATAATGCCTTTCTGTTTACAGAAATTATTCATCGTGTGATTTTTAAATTCACCGCCATTATCACAACGAATTTTTTTAACCGTAACTCCTTTTGAAGTTTCTAAATTTGTAATAAACTGTATCAGGTTGGAAGTAGCTTCACTCTTGTTTTTAAGTAAATATGTATGACAAAAGTGAGAATAATCGTCTACTACAACTTGAAAGTACTGTTCTCCGTTTAAACTTGGTGTACCACATGGACCAGCAACATCAGAATATATTAAATCACCTATGTGTGACGATCTAGGTTTAGGACACGAGATAAACGGTTTTCGTGTTAACTTACCCTGCATGCAAGGATTGCAAACTTTTTGACCTACAGGCAAATTAAGCATCGTAAGACTTCTTCGATTAAGATGGCCCATACGCCTGTGCCATAAATCATCTGACGTGTTTGCCGCATAACATGTATTTAACGAACTGATGCATATTTGCGTGGATAAAATAAACAATTTACCTTTTAGAAAACCTGAAATGAAATCGCAGTTACTCCTATGAATTTTGACGCAATCATGACTAAATATAACTTTACAGATAATAAATTAAAGGACAGATCTTTTACTATTAAAGCCTCTAGATTAATCCTTTTACTGCCGAAACGAAGTAAAATGTGACCTTTTCTACGACATAGAAAATATTTGCCGTTCGCTAAGAAAAATTTTACCGGTTCTTGCAATTCTGTAACATTAGTCATGTAACTCTCGTATCTTTCTTGAATTAGGTGATGGGTACAACCCGAATCAATTACCCACTCAATATCAGTATTACTGTCGCAATTTTTAAGAGCTACATTATCGTCATCCCTCTGTGTAACAATAAAGCCAAAATCTTCAGACTGACTAGCACTTAAAGCATTAGATGGTACTTCATTTTGGCTGGTGCCTGCATCCACCTGATAACCATAACCACGACTATAAGATCCTCGGGAACGAAATCCTCTTCTGTTTGCTCTACCTCTTCTGTGCCCTCGTCTTAGATAACAATCACGAGATATGTGTCCTGGTTTTTTACAATTGTAACAAGTGACAAAAGACGTTTCGCCGGAACTCGTACAACTTTCCATCTTTTCTTTCAATTTTAATTCCTCGTCTAAAAGTCGAGCTTTTACAAATTCAAGTTTTAGGGATGTGCTATTCGTTTGTAGTAAAGACAAGTCCGTATTACACTCAATTGCCGTTATCACATTATCAAAGTCTGTACGTAAGCCAGTTAATAAACAAGCAATTTTTTCTTTATCGCATAACACTTCTTGTGTAGACTCTAACTCTCTCACTATATCGTCAAACCTCAAAAAATAATCTTCTAATTTTTCGTGTGACTCTTGTTTTAGATTTATTAATTTTCTTCGTAAATGTATGACGGATATAATGCTCGTTCTTTGAAATATTTCTTTTAAGGTATTAATCATGGACTTAGCTGTCTTGCAATCTTTTACTAGATTAAGGTGTTTATCAGGAATACACATAACTAACACACTTTTTGCCTTCGCATTATCCTTATTGAAATCTTTTTCTTTCTCTTTGTCATCTTCAAGAACATATAATAACTGCTTCTCGTCAAGAATACATTTAATTCTAAAAAGCGAATTATTAAAATTATCAGCTTGCAATTGCGGAAGATGAGCAGTCGACGCCATCACTTTTTCTTCTTGTTGTCAAACGTATATTATATTTTTACGTGACCAAAAAATTAATTCAATTTACATTTCTTTTATATTCATATCGCCCCATAACCTTTTAATGTATGAATTATATATGTAAAGTGATGGCGATTAATAATAAACTGATTCTTTTGTACATTTTATTTTATACACAACTTCAATCCAAAGAGCAATTCCAAAAGTCACATAATACAACCAAAGAGTATTTTTCCCAACAGAGAATCACCAAAAGGTATTCGTTGAAGGTCGTATACAGGTATACGCACCGACTTTGAAACACCTCAATGATGAGGCTCATGAAAGAAAGACGAGAAATGGTTCTGTCTGCAAACCGTAGCTGATTGATACCTCATATTACCGACGGCTCAATCACAAATAGTCTCGCACGCAGGTTTGACGACTTCCAGGCTCCCGAACAAGCCGGTTTTCGAAAAGGCTATGGTACCACAGACCACATACATACGCTGCGGCAAGTTATATAGCAGACCGAAGAGTAATATAACCAGCCACTATGCTTAGCGTTTGTAGACTATGAGAAAGCCTTCGATTCGATCGAGACCTGGGCAGTGCTGCGGTCTCTCCAGAGGTCTGCCCTCCGTTAACTATAAGGTCGCTAAGCCACAAAACCAACTTCTGAGATACGAGCGAAAAAGAGTGGGAAAATTTAATATTGATGTAATTTGATAGCTATTGTTCGTACAGTAAACTATAAAATATATATACACAGCTCTTTTTATTTACTATCGAATGGCAAATATCTTGATTTGGAATAACTAGTTTTTTTTTTTTTAAGTTTTAAATAGGAAAAAACCTCTTTTGGCTTTATAGCCGTGTAAAGTTTGGTTCTTTTACCATAAATTACTTTAATAAAAGTTCACTAAGTACACCCTAGCGACCTTATAGTCTAGGATTTATACGTAAATATGTGTCTTATTTTTTATGTAAAATAATTATTTGCAATACCTAAACTAAAAAGACGCTTAAGTATTTAACGACCATATAGTCAAGTACTGATTAGTTTCAATGCAATCAAACCTTACCTAGAACGTCGCTACAGTTGTTTAATTGCTTTGTAGACTAGCTTTTTGAGTTAAGCGTCTTTTTGTTTTCTTTTAATATGATTAAATCTTACAATTACTTCACTATAAAGCATCTAAGCTTGAAACCTCGCAATAAAAAGACCTTTTAGCTATGTATTTCGGATTGAAAAGTGACGTACAAAAAGTAAGAAAAACGATTAGATAAAATAAGTAGTTTAAAGTATAATTAAGTAGGTAACAAATCACTTGGTGAGTTTTTTTACGACTTAGATACTCGTACTATACAAAAACAAAATTAGCACATATTATTTAACAACAGGTGCTCCTTGGAATTACAAAAATGTTTCAGTAACAAAATCTGTAGAAAAACAAACCTAAATAGGTTCTTTTACGAGTAGAAATATTAATAGACGACGCGACACTGGGAATAACGCGGTCCGTGGGGTAAGACGCGAGAGCAGATTGCGACTTTTTAGCAAAGTATTGTGGCTTAGCGTTCTTGTAGCTAAGGGTTCATTCGCTAATTATTATTCATCGATGTATTTAAAGGCGGATAGAACTTTCGAGGCAAGTAAATATGTTTATAATACTTCAAGAATCCTAAGCTATAAAGGCGTTAAGAGAGTTTAATGTCATCAAAGCTTAGTATTTTGTACAACTTCTTTTTAGCGTATGATTTATCGACGTGATTAAACTCAATGAACCTTAACTTAAAGATCGCAAAAGTATCATAACGACGGCATAGCAAAGTAAAATCGAATACCGTCCGTTTAGCTATGCAAACAATGAAACAATTTTGAAATGATGATGGCATTAAGGGCTGAATGCGACCATTTACTCAAGTATTGACAGTAGACGTCATTTTAGTTGTGTATTACATAAATTTAATCGTATTTAATGCCTTTTTTGTTAGACGTATTTCCTGAACTGCAAACGTTACCAAAATGATTCCAATACAGATCGATAGAGAATTTTTTTCTATGTATGTTGGCATCCAAAACTCAAAGTGCCCAGTTGACTATCGGTATGTCAAAGAGCTGAAGTGTCTGTCCAACTAGGATCAGAACTCGATGCCAATACAGCTGCAACGAGGTACCCAACTACCCACTTCACGAAACGTTGGGGACGCTGCTCTCGACGTTGTAAACGATGATGTCAATTTAGGATAAACGATCCAGCTAGGCAGATCCAACTTCGAAGAAGATGTTAATCGTCGAATCCAACTTGGCTGGGCAGTGTTCGGGAAGCTACGTAACATGTTTTCGTCCCAAATATAGCATTGTCTAAAGACGAAAGTCTTTAACTAGACTGTGTTGCCAGTAATAACGTACGCATCAGAGACGTGGTTGCTTACAATGGGTCTTATAAAAAGGCTCAAGGTCACCCAAAGGTCGTTGCTGGCATAGCCCGAAGAATTGCGAGACTCAGTTGCAGTGGGCGGGACACATTGCACGGAGAACCGACGGACGCTTCGGCAGAGTTCTCGAATGGCGACCACACACCGGAAAACGAAGCCCCACAAGGTGGCCCAACGATCTGGTGAAGGTCGCGGGAAGCCGCTGGATGCGGGCAGCGCAGGACCAGGTCATTGTGGAGATTTTTGAGGGAGGTCTTTGTCCAGCAGTGGACGTCTTTCAGCTGAGATGAATAAGATCTTAAAAACATCATCATCATTTCAGCCGGATGTCCACTGCTGCACATAGGCCTCCCCCATAGGTTTCTACCGTGAACGGTCCTGCGTAACTTGCATCCACCGGCGCCCAGCAACTTTCACCAAGTGTCCATCTTGTGGCAGGCCGTCCAACACACGCCTTCCGGCCCGTGGTCGCCATTCGAGAACCTTTCTTCCCCAACGGTTATCGGTTCCTCGAGCTATATGGCCTGCCCATTGCCACTTCGGCTTACTTATCCGGAAAGTTCTGTCGTTAACATTGGTATTTCTACGTATCTCTTCATTTATGATTCGATTACGAAGTGAGACTTCGAGCATAGCTCTCTCCATCGTACTCTGAACGACCTTGAGCTTGTCCATGAGACCAATAGTTAGCGACCACGTCTCAGTACCATAAGTCATTACTGGCAATATACACTGGTTAAAGACCTTAGTCTTCAAACACTGAGGTATTTTGGATGAGAAGACATGCCGCAATTTCCCGAACGCTGCCCAGCCAAGTTGGATCCGTCTATTGACCTCATTATTGAAGTTGGATCTACCTAACTGGATTACTTGTCCAAGGTAGATATAGTGATCTACAGCTTCGATAGTAACACTTTCAACACTGACCGGTTTCAAAATCAAATCAACGGCCCGTTGCAGTCCACGGGTTGGAGATCGCAGATTAAAAGGTTACTGTATCAAAGAGCGCTGCTGCCCGTTCCCTGTTTAATGTGTAGTCCCTAAGTCGCCTCTTACGACACCCACGGGAAGAGTAGGGGTTGGTGACAAATGTATTCTACTCTGCCGTCACCACAAGACCGGTTTAGGTGTAACATAAATATTTGACATAAGTTTCATCTTATCCATGTTCATCTTAAGACCCACCTGTTCGGAAGCACTACTGAGATCTCTGAGCATTGTGCCAAGTTCCTCCAGGGACCTTGCCATAATCACTATATCGGCGGCAAATCGAAGATGAGTGATGTACTTGCCATTGAAATTGATGCCAAAACCTTTCCAGGACACAAGCTTGAATACGTCCTCCAGCCTCCAATGCATTAGTAAACAGTTTCGGAGAAATTACGTCTCCCTGTCTTTCTCCTTTCCGCAGTTGGATTGGTTTCGTACTTGCGTCCTGTAAACGTATTGACATGGTGGCGTTTTCGTACAAACATCTCAGCACTTCGATATACCGATAGTCAATGGCACCTTTGAAGCGACTGCAGCACTGCCCACTTCCCAGGTTTCGACGGAATCAAAGGCCTACTCATAGTCCACAAACGCTAAGCATAAGAGCAGATTATACTCTTCGGTCTTCTCACTGTATAATCTGACGGAGCGTGTGGATGTGGTCTATGGTACTAAAGCCTTTTTGGAAAATGGCTTGTTCGGGGGGCTGGAAGTCATCAAACCTACGTTCGAGACGATTTGTGATGACTCTCGAGAACAGTTCTCAGAAGCGAGATGGGCCTGTAGTTCTTCAGAAGGGTGTTGTCTCTCTTCTTAAGGAAAAGTACCACCACGCTTCTGTTCCATGGTTCGGGTGTGGTACCTCCTAATAGATCGGAAATGAAGAGCCTCTGAGAGATTTTCAGTACCGGTGTACTACCCGCTTTCAGTAGCTCAATCGTAATTTTATCCTCACCAGGCACCTTGTTGTTTTTAGCTGTTTGAGAGCCATTCAAATCTCGTATAGGCTGATTTCCGGGATATCTTCAGTGTAATGTCGGGTAAGTTGAGCCTATTAATAACGGGTTGCTGTGAAAAGATGTATAACTGTCCGTAGAATCTCTCGAGCTCTCTCAAAATCTCCGGTTTGCTCGAAACAAGATTGCCTTTGTCGGTCCCCAGTTTCGTCAATTGGCTTTGTCCTTTAGACAGATTTCGTGCAAACACTTTTGTGCCCTTGTTCCGCTCAATTGCCTCAACACGCGAGGTATTGAATTTGCGGATGTCGCGTCGCAAAGATTTGGATATCTGTTTATTAAGTTCGTTGTATTGAGCCATGTCCACTGAGGACTGCAACCTCATTTTGCTTCGGTTACTTCGGTTAGCATCGGAGATTTATTGCGTTCTATTTTTGCTGCTGGTCTAGTAGAACTTTGACCAAGACTTTGACCCAACAGCATTGACAGTTTCCACTAACCCGTTATTAAGCTCGGCCACTGTTTCGCAGTCGGCTAGAACTTCGAAGCAGTTTTGGAGTTCGAGTTGAAAGCTTTCAGGGTTTCGGATTTGGACAGGGTTAGGACGGAGCATAGACTTCATCAGACGAGTTCTTTTCAGCTTTACATATTCAATGTGCCTCGCACCATACGATGATTGCTGCCGGTTTTCACCCAAGCAATCACTGAAACATCATTATGTGCTTCTTAGTCGTCATGATGAAGTCTATCTCGTTGTAAAAACAACAACGAATCAAGGTGTTTTCACTGCAAATGATGCGTAAGATGGCGCGGATTTTAAAAATTGTGTTGAGTGAGAGGCTAATTTTAATAATACCGAAAATGTCGTAAAACCTGGGATTTGGTAACACAACCCTGGTATTTTGATGCTTTCGTTTTGACCCGGTATCCCGGTATTTTCGGGATCCCGGTTTGCGACCCCTTTTTTGTAATTGAAAATGGCTCGTTATTATGTAATAAAATTTAAAAAATTATGATACTTACCTCATTACTTATTATAATAACTTTTAAAAAAAATTGATAAGCGTCACTTATACTTTAAAAAAATGTGTGATTTGTTATTTTGTAATAATTATAGGTATTGATTGATAAGTGAGACGAGAAAGAAAAGATAGAAAGAAAACAATGTTGTCTGCCATAGGTGTTTGAGCTGGTTGGTGATGAAAAGACGTAGGATCCAATTTTTACCTGAATATTTATTAATTTGAACACGAGTCGTACACACACAGTTATTTCTCTTAGTTGGTATTGCCAGATACTCATAGTAAAAATATACTATTTTTATAACTAATGTTGGGGTTGCCAACATGCTGGGGGCGGCGGCAAAAATTAAGAATAACAAAGAAGTTACACACAAAAATAGCAGTACAAATAATGACTGAAGTAAGTTAATTGTTGCCACCAAAAGTAGATACAAATCTTAAATTTTTATATTATTTTTGAGTACTATAAAAAGTATGAATGAATGAATGAATGAATATACTTTATTACACATAACACACAGAAATAATAAATGACAGAGTGGAAGTAAGAACAGGTAGTCATGTACAGTTAGGCGGCCTTATTGCTTCGTAGCAATTTCTTCCAGGCAACCTTTGGATACAGGAGACTATAAAGTAACGCGGAATAGTGCAAGTATACCGTATAAACTACAAAATGTAGTTGTATACTAAATAATCTATACTAAATAACCTACATAAAATATATACCTACAATAACATACATATTAATAAACATACATAATAATAAGTACTTACATACTATATAACTACATAAAACGATATATATATATAAATATAATATAGATTTATGACGGACTCAAAGCTTGTACCTGCCTAGGGAAACACTAAAATGGAGTAGGCACCTACCTACACTAGGAGACAGAAAGGAAGTGGGCTTTCAGACGGTTTTTAAACGCGTCAATAGATGGGGCACGTCTTATGGTCGGAGGGAGCGAGTTCCATAGCCTTATGGCTTGGACGGTGAAGGAATTAGTGTAGAAGTGAGTAGAGTGAATGGGCATAGTAAGAGACAGATCTAGGGAGGAGCGTAGAGTGCGGTCAAGGGCGAGAGAACGAAATTCAAATCTTTCTTTGAGATATGACGGGGTAGAAGGGATAAAGAGTATAGAATAAAGAAGAGATAGAACATGAGAGTCCCTCCGACGACGAATAGGGAGCCAGTGTAATTTAGCACGGAAATATGAGACATGGTCATACTTCCTGAGATTAAAGATAAACCTAATACAGACGTTTTGTAGCCGCTCGAGTTTGCCAAGCAACTCTTCCGTGAGATCAAGATATGAACAATCAGCGTAATCTAAGATTGGTAAAAGAAGTGATTGAGCAAGAGAGATTTTAGTACTGGTCGGCAAGAGAAAGTAATATTTGTAGTTAAACTTCTTTATAAATGCACATTCAACATTATTTTTAAGTTATAAATTTGAACATAAAAAGAAAAGAAAATTATTATTTTATGTTAATTATTATTTAAAGAAATTTGTTAGTTAGCTTAACAATAATTTGCTTTATTAGTTAAAAAACATTGATAGTAAAACAAACTTAAATCTATTAAAAGTCACGGTTATAATTTTTTTTTACGCAAGAAAAAACGCGACACATTTAAAATAAAAAGGTAAGTATGTTTATGTTTTGATAAAAAAATACTTATTGTTTAAAAAGTACTTAAAAAATACCCTTATAGGATAACCCTATAATTTAAAATAAATCTTATATAGTATGTTTAGTAAGGTACCTCAACTCACTAGGCAATCACGCGTGATACGTAGGATCTTATTCTAACGGTAGAACGCAAATACCTGATAATGAGCGCCTGTATACACTTTTATTAGGAGCTATCACGTCGACTACCCTTACCTTATTGTCTGAGCCGTGAAATACCTTAACAATTCTGCCTAACGGCCAAGAAAGAGGAGGCAAATTGGGTTCCCTAAGAAGTACAAGCATGCCTTCACGTACGTTGGGTAAGGAATCGCGCCATTTAGGACGACATTGTAAAATGTTTAAATAGTGTTTGTGCCATACCTTCCAAAAGTGTTCTGGAACCTTGTTGCAAAGAGACCAGAACTTCACCCTGTTTGTGGGAGTATCTAGTGTATTTTGCTCTGGGAAGGAAGTCAATGCTGATCCTATCAGAAGATGTCCGGGTGTTATGTAACTAAAATCATTGTTATCTGAAGCGGTGACCGGTAAGAGCGGTCTAGAGTTTAAGACTGCTTCGATTTGAGTCGAAACGGTATTTAATTGCTCATAAGTGAGAACATAATTTTGAAGGATGCGCTTCAAATGAAATTTTGTGCTTTTAACACCGGCCTCGGCGAGCCCAGCAAACATCGGTGAGTAGCTAGGCACAAAATGGAATTTTATACCTTGACTGGTTGCAAAGCCTTGCACCGATGCTTGATGGTCCCGCGTAGCATGAAACTATACAGTTTTTTAATCTCGTTACTTGCCCCCTTAAAGTTTCCTCCATTATTGCAAAATATATCAGTTGGGAGGCCTCTTCGCGCTACGAAGCGTGCAAGCAATAAAACAATCGGTAGTTAAATCTGAACAAAGTTCTAAATGGATTGCTTTTGTGACGAAGCATACATACACGCATATGTATGCTTTTGTTTGTATACTTCGCCTGACTCGAGAATTCTTTACCGTGATAGGCCCGGCCATATCTACGCCTACATTCTGAAACGGCCTGCAGGCTGTTACTCTTTGAGGTGGCAAGTTATCCATGAGCTGTTTGGCGCATTCTGCTTTTAACCTGAAACAGACTAGACATTTATGGACAATCTTTTTGACGTGCCTGATGCCATTCACTATCCAGAAGCGTTGGTTTATGCTGGATAGTAGTAATTTGGGCCCAGCATGTAATAATCGCAAGTGCTCATGATGTATGATGATGTCCGTAATGCGCGAATGTTTAGGTAAAATGACAGGGTGTCTGTGAGAGAATGGAACTTGAGCATTCTCTATCCTACCACCTACCCTTATGAGCCCCTGGTCGTCTAAGAATGGGTATAAAGGATGTAAAGAACCTTTTATTTTTCCGATGTTTTTTCTTTGAAATGAATTTTTTGTTCGTGACCTACAACCCAAAACAATGCCTGTCGCAATTCTTCAACAGTCAAAGAATTGTTTTTTATTTGATTGTTTTTATTTTTTAAGTTATTGCAGAATCTGCGCATGTAAGCGACGACTCTCGTTAGTTTATTTAAATCTGAGAATCTATCAAAATACTTGTAAAAATCAGCTTCTTGCTGTGTGACCAAAACAACCTTGGAGTTGGTGTGAGAGACCTTTTTTATTTCAGGTAAGTTATCAACTGGGGGAGGGGAAATTGGACCAATTTCTATAGCGCTGTTGTGAAGAAACTGTGGGCCATGCCACCATTTATTGCAGCGAGGAAGAACGCATGGATCGACGCCCCTGCTCACCAGATCAGCTGGGTTATCCTGTGTTGACGTACAGCCACTGCCAGCCCGCCGCTTGGTCACGAATCAACTTGACCCTGTTTGCAACATAAGCCTGAAGCTTAATGGGATCTGTCGCTAACCAAGCCGGAGCAATGCTAGAGTCAGAGAGCAAATAAACATCATCTATTTTAATTTTAGTAGTTAGAACGTCGTGCACTCTTCTCATTAGCTTAGTTAGTAACAGCATAGCATTAAGTTCCAGTCGAGGGATGGTGAATGGTGATAGCCTTCTTGGAAGGGTTGACTCGCGACTTGGAACAAAGTAAGGAAACCGTAGGAACACCCGTACTATCGAGAACCCTGAGGTAAGTGCAGCACCCGTAGCCCGTGGAGCTTGAAGCGTTGGCGAAATCGACGAGTTGTATGCGGGACGCTGTTTGCGAAATAGGTACATTCCTAGGTAAGTGTATCGGTTCCATGTCTGAAAGGCTTTGAGCAAAAGATAACCATTCCTTTTTTAAATTATCAGGAGGGATATTATCCCATGAAATTTTTTCTGACCATAATTTTTGCATAATGGCCTTTGCCTTTATGACAATAGGGGATAGAAACCCAAGTAGGTCATAAAATTTAGAAATATAGCTGAGAATATTTCTTTTTGTGGGAGACTGATTGTCAAAAGATTCTGGACAAAATATATTGTGGAGAATGGATCCTTCCATTCTCCACAATATATTTTGGAGAGAAGTATGCATAGGGTTGAGAGAGATGCAACGAAACATGCGCCTTATATCTGTGGTGAATGTGTGTTCCCCTAGGCGAAACAATAACATAATATCAAGCAACTCCCTTTGCACAGTAGGACCATTTAACATGATGTCATTAAACGAAATTTTCTTGTCTGTTTGCATTGAAGCGTCAAACACAACACGGGTTTTGGTGCTCTTGCTATTTGTGTTAATAACAGCATGGTGCGGCATGAAATAAACAGGATCTTTTTGAAAATCAAAAGAATTAAAATCGACGTAGTGGCCGTGGCCAAGTTCGACGTATTCGTCAATGAATTTTTGATATTCAGAGAGCAGATTTATATTTTTGTGGAGCCGCTTCTCCAAGTTTAAAAATCTGTAGTATGCAAATTCAAATGAGTTACCTAATGCATTGTTTATGTCATCAATTGGCAACTTTAAAGGTAATTGAACCTCAAATTTGTTATTTTTTAACTTTCCGGCTCGAAGGACCATGCAATAGGTGTTTGAGCTGGTTGGTGATGAAAAGACGTAGGATCCAATTTTTACCTGAATTAGGATTAATTTCAACACGAGTCGTACACGCACAGTTATTTCTCTTAGTTGGTATTGCCAGATACTATTTTTATAACTAATGTTGGGGTTGCCAACAAACAATTTATTCCCTGTTAGTTTCAAAACATGTACAAAAATTGTAATAATAATAATTATACCTATATAATGTATATGCAAATGTGAAACGTGTGAGAAAAATTATAGGTGCGAGAATAAACATGGCAATAATAAATAAAAATATTTGTTTGAAAAAATATTTTATAATTGTATTTAACTACTACATATAATATTATATTGATTTTATTTTCGATTAAGACAGTCTTCTAACAAGTAAAAGTTCAACCCACAGGTTGAAAGTAAACCATAATATTATCGTTTTCAGTAGTAAGCGTCCTTAGTCTTTGGCACATTCAAATCGTCTGATTTCGCAATCGCTTCCTAATATCTGCGGCAGACTTGACTTTTATTATTGTATGAGAGCTACCTTATCACCTGAATGTAGTTTCGTCAAAAAGTAAGATAGGTATTTTCTTGGTAAAAATCCCACCTACAAAAACCGTCTGCTTTCCCAAATGCTTCCTGTAAATCGTCTGGAAATTGGTCTAAGCTGTTCATAACGATGCTACAAACGATCCTAAGAAAGAATTTTTCTAAAGTAAGATAGGTAATTTTTCGACATCTGGAGCACTTTTCAAAGTGACAACTCCCAGACGCTTCCTATTTGGCTCGGCAGACGTTACATCCTCTTTGGTCGATATCTAGGGACATCACACAAGTTCGCATATGAATATTATATTCTGACACGAAAGTACGATAGGTACGAGAAACACTTCTCGGACGACGGTCTATTAGGGTCAGATTCCATGTGTGCGATGTCTCCCCACTTATTAATTGCATTTATTTATACTTAAAGAAATTTCCCGCGTAATTCAGGGTAGGCTTTAGCCCGTCGTCGGTGGGGACGGGGACGTAATGAGCTGTTTGTCGATGTGATTTATAAAGGATAATAAAACCTGTCAGTTACAAAAAGATTTACATTTCCAAGAGGTTTAGTTTAAGAGTAAGAGTAATGAATGCGTGGCCGCGCAGCCCACCGCCGCGTTTCAATGGCGCGGCCATGACTTTGAAGTTCAGTATTACTAAAATAATAAGCCTTCGATAATTTTTGTACTTTCTATATTTTTTACAAAATAAAACCTGTCGTTTATAAAAATAATTAGATTTCTACGAGGTTTAGTTTAAGATTAATGAATGCGTTGCCGCGCAGTCCTCCGCGTTTCAATGGCGCGGCCATGACTTTGAAGTTCAGTAGGTACTTTCTAAAAAATTAAGCCTTTGATGTTTTTTGTACTTTCTAATTTTTTTACGAAATAAAACCTGTCAGTTACAAAAATAATTAGACTTCTACGAGGTTCAGTTCAAGAGTAATGCGTGGCCCCGCGGTTCTCCGCGTTTCAACTGCGCGGCCACGTTTAGCCCGTATACCCATTCCATATAACTTCCGAACAGTTACATTTACAAATTTTTGGTCTTGAGCGTTAGAGTTTTACAAATTTCTACGACAACTGGAGTCGTTTTTCTTATTCTTCGTCGTGGCCGGCCGAGCAATCGAAACGGACACCAAAATTGCTTTTGTATATGTCTGTCCAATGTCCATCTGCCTGTTTGTTCCACTCTACAGGTCACGTTTCTCAATCGATTCTCGTGAAATTATGTGAGCAGGTTCAATAAATTCATATTTTATTTTTGTCGAGTCAGTTTCTTGAATTTAAAAAAAATTACGGAGTTATGGGGGCTGCCAGCTTACAGGGTCTACCGCTGAGGCTGTTTTCATCTACAAGTCACATTTTTCAACCCATAAAAATATAAAAAATAATAAAAACAAAAAAGATAATTTAAAAAAATGTGATACTTAAATAAATTTCCAAGAGTCGGAGATGTTTGTAGAGAAAAAATTAACGGTCACATCAACTCATAAGTAATATAAAGACTCGCGAGGTCTACAGCTCACAGAGCCACTAGTGTATGTAGAAATAATAAAATTATTGGTCATATATTTACCTTCGGAACCGATCTGATTGAAGAAGACATTGAAGAAGAGTACAGTGCGACAAAAAAGATGGAACTATAAATTGTTTACCAAAAGCAACACCAGGAGGCCGTTTCACGAAGCTACAAGTTACAAATTACAAGTACAATTCGATGTACATTGCATAGACCACTGAGCGCATAGACAAAAAGATAAAACGATAAGGGTATACAGTTTAGCCGAATTAGCAACGCAATGAATATCAAATTGTAACTTGTAGCTTCCGTGAAACGGGGCCCAGATAAACTAGTAGTGATTGGTAGCCAAAAACAGGGAGTTGCAATGATTGGCTGAACTATCATCAGTGTTGCCAATTAATTCTATACGGCACCCTCATCTTGTCTACTCTTTTGTATCATCCTAGCATACAAAGACATATTCTTTGTTTTCTCCAGTACTTCCTTGTTCTTCTTCTTCTTCTCTACTCTTTCTTTTGTGTCATCCTAGCATACAAAGACATATTCTTTGTTTTCTCCAGTACTTCCTTGTAAGGGGGGTCGATTGGTGCTTGGACCGGCTCTCTATAAGCATATTCAACCTGGCCCGGCATGGACAGCTGGTATGATGTATCAGAATCATAAGCACTCAGATCCCCACAAGCATTGAATGGTACTATGAACCTGTTGGGTCCCGTAAACTGATTGAAATCGCAGTATTTGTGGTCTAACAGAGGATTAACCATCGTAGGAGTATATCCGTCAGGGGGATTATAGTTCTGACAAACAACAAAAGCTTCAATACTTGAATTTCGAGAGCTTCTTGGCTTTGATACTGTTACAAACTCAAAAAATTGCTTTAACTGTGAGTACAGCAGAGTGACATCTTTCCCTCTAAAAATCTTAGCCACAAATGTGCCACCGATTTTAAGAACATGTGTAGTAATATTTAAAGCAGCAAGAAGTAGTTGGGATTGAATGTATTCATCAATGTCATGTAGACCTGTTACGTCAGGTGCACCATCGCACACAACTAGTTCAGCCTTCATGCCTTCAAATTCCTTTATAATTTCATTTGCTGTAGAAACCTTGGTAATATCACCCTGTATCTGCTTGACGCCTGGTAAAGCCGCCATGGCTTGCAGATCAACAGCTACGATTTTAACATCTTCAGGGTTGCTGGCGTTTTGATGCAATTTCTTGGTAAGAACTTGGCTCCAGCTGCCAGGTGCAGCACAAAGATCCACAGCACGTAACACGCCGTTGAAAATATTGTATTCTTCATTGATCTGTAGAAGTTTGAAAGCACTTCTTGCTCTCCAGCCTTCTTCTTTTGCTAGCCTGTAGTATATATCACGCTTGTCTTTAGATGTCTTTCCCATATTTTTCAGTTAGTTTTGTCAGAATTTAAAGAAAATCACGTCATGAAATATAGCGTAAACAACCTTTCATTCAACCTTTGATTTCCAAGCAGAATTCTATTATTTTCAGGAGGACAGGACAGAATTAAGGTTTTTTTTTTTTTGTCCTTTACAGGAACAGGCAAAGGCATACGCCATGCAGCCATCGTCTCTAGTTTTTTTTTCCTTGTCCGATTTGATAAAATAACGTCTTCAGTAAATTCTTTGCTTGTCAAATTTGATAAATTAACGTCTTCAGTTTTATAATATCCTTATCCAGTTTTATGAAATAATGTCTTAAGTTTATATTATAGATTTATTCGTCTTATTTGAGTGAACAATATCTTTAAATTCCGAGTCCGATTTAGATTGTCATTTTTAGGTAACTAACATGTTATTTTACACATTAGATATAATATGCTGTCAAGAAATCATTATAACTATTATTAAATTTCATATACAGTATTTACAATAAATTTATACAACAAAGGATATGTACATTGGTTATTTAAAAGATCCTGAACGGTGCGCGGGATGACACCAGAATCACCGTAAATCTCTAAAAGTCCATCCATTAGCAGAAGGCGCTGTATGCCAAAGGATGAACATTCAAAAAACAAATGATCAAAAGTCTGTTCGGCACTTTGACAGTGATTACATTGTGGATCATTAATAATATTTTTGCGGTGAAGATGATAATTAATGCGACCATGACCAAATCTAAGCCTACAGATCACAGAATAAAACTTCCTACCCAAAAATATACTACTCCTGCAGAACCAAGAAGATTTATTAATATTGACATTCAAGGCAGCAAACCAAGAACCTTTGTTTTGAACTTGAACGCAATGATTCCAATGTGACTTCCACAATTCATTCATTCTATTTTTTAAGAGTGGAATAATATCAGTGAATGGAAGAGTAACTTTAGAATCAATACCATCACAATCTGTGATGATATTGGTTCCAACGCTTTCGTTTGAATTAAAATTAACAATTGCTCTAGCCAAAAAGTCAGCTTTCTCATTGCCTGAGACTCCTATGTGGGACGGAACCCATGCAAAAACAATATCTATACCTTCGTCCAAAATATCGACACATAACTGCTTAATAGTGTAAATGATGTAGTTGGTGTTAACATTAATTCTATTATTATACAATGCTTTGAGAACACTCATGCTATCACTAACAACAACCCATTTTCTTTGACCTAGATTACGATTTCTAATATGTTTCAAGGCAACCAGAATCGCCACCGCTTCCGCAGTGAATATACTGGCGTTCTTGTCCAGTTTATAGCCCAAACCTAATTTTGAAGTGCTGTTATAAACAGCAAACGAGACATTTGAACTATTCTTAGAGCCGTCAGTGTAAAGAAAATGATGATCAACCCAACTAGCCAGCATTTCATTTACCTGTTCTTTTGTTTTTAAATCATGATTAATGACAATATTTAGATGAATATATTTACTTTTATATAGACCTACAAAGCAAGGAAAACCAGAACTACTTTGATAAATATTACTATTTTGAAGAAATTGATGAAAACGAGGAAAATCTTGAAGAATGAAGACAGGTTTAGAAGGATTAAAATGAGAATTACGAAGAGACCGAATAAGAGAGTTGTTTTGAAAACAAAAAAGTTTTAAAACAAATCTCTCCTTCAGATATGTAAGCCTTAAATGAATCGGAGGAGTGTTACATTCTACCTGCATTGAATTAATTGGTGTCGTCCTAAACGCACCAGTTATTAAACGGAGACATTTATTTTGTATTTTATTCAAAATTTCTATAATTTTTTTATCTGAAGCATAACAAAGAAAACCATATTCAAAATGGCTTCTCACTAAAGATTTATAAAGAATCAGGAGTATTTTAGAATCTGCTCCCCAATTTGTCCCAGCTAAGGATCTAATTACATTAAAAGCCTTATTAGCTCTGACCGTGATTCGATCAATATAATTTTTCCAAGAAAGATTGTGCGTAAATGTAATACCAAGAAATCTAGCATCATATGAAACAGGCAAAGCAGAATTAAAATAATAAACTAGAGGTAAACATGAGCTATTGCGACCAAATATAACTACTTTGGATTTTAATGAGTTAACTTCGAGATTTAAATAGTCAAAATACTGTTTTAAATTTTTAAAGCTGAATTAATGACTAAAGCTGTTTGATTTAAGTTTGCGCCTGACAAATAAACAACTAAATCATCAGCAAATTGCAAATTTTTAACTTTGGAACCTAATACCAAATTTAAACGACGTATGTACAAAATAAAAATTAATGGGGATAAAATACCACCCTGACAAACTCCAACAGAGGACAATCTAGGCCCGTATAGTTTACCATTATATTTTACAAAAACTTTCCTTCCTAACAAGAAACTATATACCCAATTTACTAGTTTTTCAGGAATACCTATAGCAGAAAGTTCTGAATATAAAACATCTATATTTACACTATTAAAAGCACCAGATATATCAAAGAAAACAGCAAGTAATGGATCACCAACTGTCAAGGAATTTTGAATATCAATATGTAGCTGAACAAAACTTTCACGGGCAGACCGACCCTTTCTAAAGCCAAACTGATTGTTGGGTAAAATGTTAAATTTCTCCACAAAATATTCGAGACGCTGTTTTAGGAGCTGCTCAAATATTTTACCTACACAAGATGTTAAGGCTATGGGACGATATGAATCAGGATCAGACCTGACCTTATCAGGTTTTAGAATTGGCACAATGACATCTATTTTCCAGTCTGAAGGGATATAATTACCGGCCCACAAACAATTGATGATATCGAGAAATACTTTTTTAGACTTGTTATTCATTTTTTTAAGCATCATATAAGGAACTCCGTCAAAGCCAAAAGCAGTATCCTTACGAGATGATATTGCCGACTGTAATTCTTTAAAAGTAAAGGGTTCTGTTAAAAAATTAAAATCAAAATTAACTTTTTTTAAATTACCACTAAGATTATTTACATTTGGAACAAAGTCAGGTGTAAATTTTTCTAAAAAACTTATAATCCAACTATCGTCACTATTTTGACTCGGAGAGAAGGTTTTATTGAACTTACGCATAAAATTCCAGATGATACTGAGTGGAGTGCAGCGATTAAATGTATTACAAAGAGAAGCCCAACTGTTTCGTCGTTCAGAATTAATATTGAATAGTCAGTTTTTTTAAAGCTTGCATCCTTTTAAATTCAATGTAGCTCTCCTGAGAAGGGTTTAATTTGAAATTTACATAAGCTTGCCTAGAATTATACACTGCTTCAGAACAATTGATGTTCCACCAGGGTAACTTGTTTCTTTTCCTATTTTGATTACTACGAGAACAAGAAGAACGAGAACTAAAGGGCAAATTTGAATTAGAAGGACTTGAAAGAGACTTTTGAACAGAATCATGTAAACTTTTAATAAACAATTCATAGGCTTCCAAAGGAGACAAACTATCGAAACAATGATTAGACAACAACAACTCTACATTTGTTGCATACACTTCCCAATCCACACATTTGTAATTGGGGTAGATGGGGAAATGTACATTACTGTTTGTTTGTTCATGTCTATCACTATTATTACAAATTAAAACTTTTATCATTACAGGGAGGTGATAACCACCTAGCGGAAGATCAAGAACCGACCAATCACAAGACAAGGACAGCGATGGTGAGACAAAAGTCAAATCTAAAACATTAGGCCTCCAAGTTAAAGAACCCACTGTTGTTAATTGACCATTATTAAGTACAACTAAATTATTGTCTTCAACTACGTCAAGAACATCTTTACCACGTTGGTTGTTCGAGTGAGATCCCCATGACATGTGATGGGCATTAAAGTCACCAGCAAATATCATAGGACCCGGTATCGACTTAACAAGCGAATCAAAATTATTTTTATTAAAGACTGGATTGCAATTTGTAGGACAATAGAAACTTACAATACTTATTTCCTGATTATTAATTACTACACGAACACATAAATTTTGTAAACTATCATCAAAAAATGTATTTATTCTGGAATAAGAAATACTGTTACGAATTAAAATGGCAACGCCATTATGTTTGTTCCCAGTATCGTTTCTTTCAATCTTATAACCCTTTATATTAAACTTATGTTCAGGTTTTAACCACGTTTCACTGATTATTGCTATGTGAATATTATTATCATAGAGAAATTGTGTTAAGATATGTTTATTACTTGATAGGCTTTGAGCGTTCCATTGTATAATGTTTAAAGTATCCATTTTGATTTAAGGGGGAGATTTCTTAATAAATGTGTCTTTCAAGATATTTTGAACGGATTCTGAATTTATGGGGATATTGTTTTTGTTATTAGTTACTACTTTCATGACAGCTTCAATTAACAGTTTGACAAATTTATCGGATCTCATTAAATTGTTGATCTGGATATCAAATGTTCTTGCTGCAAGGTGAGGGAATTCAGATGAACTGAATAAATCGGCATATTTAGCCGAATGCGACTTTATTTTGTTTTCCTCGACTTTTGCTTTTTTCATAGGACATGAAATACTAATGGCTATATGGTTTCCTCCGCAATTAGCACACTTGGCATTAGACCTGTCTACTATGCACTGTTTAAAACTATGCTTTTGTGTACAAATGGAACAAACTTCATCGTTTTTACTAAATTTTGCGATATGACCGAAACGAAGACATTTCAGACATTGTTTGACTGGAGGTACATACATTCTTACCTCGTGCCGCCAGGAGTCGAGATAAACAAACTCTGGTAATTGTGTAGAGGCGAAAGTAATAGCAACAGTTTGGGTTGGTTGCAGCGTAGATGCGCCACCATCTATCTGAATTTTCCGCATAAAACGACGTACTTGTATTACATTCTTTGAACTGCAAATTGAAGAGAATATTTGCTTGTTCGACATACCCACCGGAACAGATGTCACTACACCCGTTATTTCAGTATCTGTAGCTGGAATTGATGCTTTTAAAAACAGTTCATCGAGAAACTTTTTGTTTTGCAAGAAAACGTTCGCATTATTGGCCAAGTCAAAAGTTATGCCTACTTTAAATTTATTAAAAGGCCGCAAATGTAAAACACCTGCAATGCAGTGCTTCCTTATGCCTTGCGAGAGGGCCATTCTATCATAATCAGAGAATGGTTTTTTATCATCTTTATGTGACAGAAAAACTATAAAATCAGATTTATTTGAGTTCTCTGGGTATCGCCTCGAGTAGCTAGTGAGCGTGAACGTCGCATATTTGTTTACGGAATCAACGCTATCTTCCGAAGAATCGGTTTCATTACCCCCTATAGAATCCGAGGGATCAGGTTCTTCAGGGCCCTGGCCGGCAGCCCGGGCCCGTTTTTTACGCCGTCCCATCAACAAAAAATATAATACCGACCTTCGTCCTTTGTACACAATACACAATAGCACTATTTATTATAAAATTATGCAATATGAACAAGAATAATTAATTTTAAATATTTCCAATAGAAATTTAGCGCCTTCCTTTTCAAAGCTTTCCCGCCGAAAAAACCAGAATTAAGGATTTCACTACACAGCTGATTTTGACAGCGTCTTTCTTTTTTTTTACAATGTGCACGCTAGGCGCTAGCATATTTGAAACGGAACACGCCGACCGTAGCGCGACTGGCGATCTTTCCTATTTTCTGGTAGTTTTGTTGCATTACTTTTATTAATTTGTTTTTAAATAATTCAATAAATGCGCAGACAATTTCAGAGAAACCAAAATATGTTAGGTATGTTTTTAGCTGCAAACGATACAAAATACTATTTTTCATGCTGGCCACTTTTTGTCCAATACGTGGCATAACCACGAACAACTTCCACGTTCGCCGCCATTTTGACATCCAGCGAATTTTAGAGTTTTCACTAAAGTGTAGCGTTTTTTCTTGATATTAGTGTAATTTTCATCTGAAACGGTAGGTAAGTGTTTTGTTGAATCTCGTTTTGGTAGTGAACATAATATAGTGTGTAGTGAAAATCGTTGTACAACTATATAAAGGACGTAACAAAGTGAGGGTGGTGACCACAGCGGTGTCGGCGTATCTTTGTTATAAACCCGTAGGCCTCACGCTAAGTTTCCAGTTATTTCATGTGCATGCCCTTAAATTATTCTCTATAGGTAATTTATTGCGTATCTAGCATTGTTGTGGCTACTTAATGGGGTAACATACGACGACGTTGAAACTTGGCTAGGTCTTGCCATGTCACTATCATTGATTGAAATAACGTGTACAGGTTTGCGAATGAGTCACAGTCAATATGTTCTAATAATTATAAAATTTGTTTCAGACTACTAATAAAGCTGCAAGATGGGGAATATGTTTGCAAATTTATTTAAAGGCCTATTTGGCAAAAAAGAAATGAGAATATTGATGGTGGGCTTGGATGCTGCTGGTAAAACCACAATCCTATACAAACTAAAATTAGGCGAAATTGTAACAACAATTCCCACGATTGGTGAGTATTTTTGCATTATTTATTTAATCATTAGCTACCACAATATACAATAATTAATGCAAATTTGTTGATCATGTCCGTTGCTGGGCTCTAATTGAATGTTCTTAAATGATATAATATTCAACAAGTTTGTCTTCGCTCATTCAGTCATAATTCAAGTGGGTTCCACTTTTCACTTTCTTTTCGTTCATATCTCATGAGTGCAAGTGAAATAGACTGCTATCAAGTAATAGTTTTCCCAGTTTAGAAATGGACTCCTGTGGTGAAGTATTAATAATAATGTATTTAAAATAGTATGTGGTGTTGCCTTTACAAATAAGAGATACTGAAGATGCACTTAAAGTTCTATTAGCATAATATTTTTAAATGCTAGTATTTTATTTAAAAAAGTAATGTAAGATATGCAATGTCTGTGGAGTTTCTTTGGTAAGCTCTTATCCACAGATTTCAGATTGTGTTTAGTGAAACTCCTAAAAAATGCTATAACAAAATGCAAGTGATATATATTTAGAAATTTACTGTAATTTTAACATTACCACTAGTTAGTTGAAATGTTAAATGCAGCAGCTTTAGAAATCACTAAACAGCTACATATTTGTTTGCTCTACAGGATGTGTAGGTACTTTCACTTTTACATGTTACTATCCAATGAAAGTCTAATGACCTAGTTGATTAAGAATTATCTCTATTAAAATATAGATTTAATTTAACAACCCTTTGTTAGTTTGAAGTGATAAGAAGTTGATTAAGAATTATCTCTATTAAAATATAGATTTAATTTAACAACCCTTTGTTAGTTTGAAGTGATAAGAAGCTTGAAATTTCCTATTATAGCTAAAAGTGTAAAGGTCAGTTATTTCACTTATTTCAACCTCCATTGGGCTATGCCTCTCCTGTTAATTAAATATGTCGCAGACATTTAAATGTAAATTTCTTAACTGTTGCCATTAAATAGTTTGTACTCAGTTAGACATAGCGGGCTGAATCACCTGATTATCCAAATATTCAAATGATTTCATTCTCCAAAAAGCATGTTTATCTTTATAATATGTATGTACTTATCTAATTAAGTAATGTATATCAGCTGTCTGATACCCATAGTATACAGGCTTTGCTTAGTTAGGGATCAGATGGCTGTGTGTGATGTCCCCACATATTTATTATTATTATTGCTGAATTATGGATTGCGTGAAAGATGATATGTGTAAGAAGGGAGTGAATAGTGATGTGACGTCTGACAGGGATGAATGGAAGAAGAAAACATATTGCACCGACCCCAAATAAAGGGAACAGGGCAGGAGATATTTAGTGTACTGCTGAGCATAGGCTTCTTGCAGAATCCACTTTTGACCCCAATCTTATGGGTGGAGCCTTGACATTTTTTTATTTTTATCTATGAAATTAATTATTATTATTATTTTAATTTTTAATATTTATTATATATTAGAATAATTATAGCTTTTTTTTATTACAGTGTGTGGTTACTACAGTTTATTATTAGGAACTTGAATTGAAATTATTTGAAGTGTGTTTCAAAACAGGTAGAATAATTTCTTGACAGAGGTCTTGTCACTTGCACATACATAGGGTTTGAAGAAAGTGAAATGGGCTATCACCCAGAGTGATTTGTGCATGTTTTGGTATACACTCTAAATATTCAGTGTATGCCATATTGCTAAATACTTTCATAATTAACAATTTTATGCCTTTGGTTTATAGGACTAGCTATGTTGTTGTTTTCGTTGTCAGCTTAACTATTCCATGAAAGTAATTTAATTAATCAACAGGGTGCCAGTCTATTGCTACTAGGGTGCCAGCTGGATCAATTAAGCTATTTTTAAATTTAGTCAACTGACTTTTAGTTCTGTTGCTGAAAAAAGTCCCTTACTTTATAAATTAGCTGATCACTTAAGAAATTATAGTTAAATTCATAGACTGAACAGATTTAACATTCTGTTTCACCCTGAATTGGCCGAGGAATCTGCTGTTAATAATTTTATGTAACTAACTATCATTGTTGTGTTGAATTTCAGGGTTCAATGTGGAGACTGTAGAATACAAAAACATCAGTTTCACCGTGTGGGATGTCGGCGGTCAAGACAAAATTAGGCCACTGTGGAGGCATTACTTCCAGAACACACAGGTTAGTTCTTAGGGAGTGGTATTCATAACAGATTGCCCGTGTTACTTACAATGGACCTCCTTCACAATCTTAGATATTGGTTGCTACAGCCATATCATGCATTGCATAAGGTAACAAATATTAGTTTTTTATTGTAAATTATAGACCTTTGTTTATATGTAATCAACCATTCCATATTCACCATTGTTGTGTTGGATTGTAAAAGTTAACTCTATAAAAAGTGGTGTTCAGCTTCTAAAAACAGAACCAGCAGAACAAGGCCTCTGTTTAATGTAGCATGAAAGTGTAGTGAGTAGTTAGAATTATGTTGGATATAGTAAAATCAACTCTGCTGTGGTTGAAAAAAATTATGATTCATGAAAGCTTGAAGATTTTAAGCCACTTGTTGCATCATGTCACTTGTTAGTCATAATTTCTTGACTCAAGTTGATGCAATATTTCATTCTAATAAGAAACATAATGGCTAATCCTCGTGACTAAAGCTTACATCTCTAAAAATTGCTGAAGTTGACAGTCTAGTCAATAATATTTTCGTTTTTTTTTGTGAAGTTTTATGGTCCGGTTACTAAGACCTTTAGACCAAATCTTTTTTTGTTACACAACACTTTGGATTTAGCACAGTCATTTTAATATATTTATATAGAGGTTTATAGCACCCTTAGAGATGACGTTTAGGTGTTCTTTGATTCCTTTGCTGGCAGGCAAGAATTTTACTCCCACAACACGATTGTTTTATTTTTTCTTAAATCAAATTACAACAATTTATTGTCTTAATTTGATCGCCTCAGTTTCTGCGCGCTAGTGCGACATATACTTATTGTCAGTCTTGGTACAATAAATAGTTAGTAGATTCTCGTATTTTTTTCGGTTTTTACTGTAGTTGAAAAGATCAGAATCGCGCAATGTTATAAAATACCTTTTTTTAATTTGGAAATTTAATTTTAACTTTGATGTTGAGAAAGTTTAGGCTTAATTGTTGCGCAGTATTACTTACATATAGGTAATACTTGTTAACCTGATCAACATTTGAAAAGGTATAATAAATAGCTAGATTATAAAATTTAATTATATAAAAAAAAACAGGATTCGTAAACTTCAAACAAAAGGGTTAAGAAATTAAGTTTGTGTGTAATTTTTTGCAACACAGCATTTGAAATTAACTGTTATGCCACTGTAAATCTGTTGTCCAGGGGATGATGAAGTTAAATAAGAAATATTGTTTTTATATTATCACTTAAATTTTATCGAATCTATGGTTATGGCTCAGAATGGTGATAATGATAGTCGTGACTTCAAACAACCTTATTTACCAGATACAAAGACCAAAATCTAAAGACTTCTTGAAGCGTATTGCCTCTCGGAAGCGAGCCCATCGAGCTTTTGTATACCTCCTCCATCTTAGGTGTTGTTTGTTTAATCCAAGCACATATTAAAATTAACCTTCATCTTGTATGAAAATAAATATGACTGTGTTATTGTTTCAGGGTCTTATTTTCGTAGTAGACAGTAACGACCGAGAGCGTATTGGGGAGGCGCGCGAGGAGCTGATGCGGATGTTAAGTGAAGACGAACTACGAGATGCTGTGCTGCTGATCTTCGCAAACAAACAGGTTAGCAATAAGTTCGTAACACCTACGTAATGCTGTCAGAGCGCTTGTAAAGCCACTGCTCTTCGGTGGATTGCAAACTGGCCTTGCGACATTCCCTGGTGATTTCGGTCATCATAGGTTTCAACCTCGCGTGAAAGGTAGCGCTCACGCTCACTCAACGCGATGGAGGAGGGAAACAGAAAATGTACGACTTAGGGTCAGCGCACGCCAAGAGCAGAGGCCTGTTTTGGTTGACGTCAATGCGAAGAATGAACTCATCAACTTTTTTTTAGTTAATCTTATCGTGTGGTGTAAGGTCAATGAGTGACTTCACCAGCTCTAGTGTCAGAGCTGTGGAGCAAAGGGGTGTAACTTGGTTCGCTGGCTTGGAAGTGAGATGTGCCTCACTGCCTTAGTTGAACTATGTTGGTAACTTTGGTTAGCCCGCGGATATCATAATTTCGAGAATTGATCTCGCTGGGAAACTGAGCATAGTATTCTCCTTTTCCTTTCGAGTGATACTGAGCCTTATGAAACGACCTTCGGGTGTCAATCCGAATGTTGCTAAACACACACTGGTAAAAGACTCATCACTATTCTAAATTAGAGTCAGTTCTAAGCGGGTAGAACTATTAGGGAAAGTGAGAAAAACTATCACTCCTGTTTTTTGACACACTATTGAGCGGTCGTTTCCCTGCGCAGGACCTGCCGAACGCGATGAACGCGGCGGAGATCACGGACAAGCTGGGGCTGCACTCGCTGCGCAACCGCAACTGGTACATCCAGGCCACGTGCGCCACGTCCGGCGACGGCCTGTACGAAGGCCTCGACTGGCTCTCCAACCAACTCAAGAACGCCAACCGCTAACGTGCACAGACTAATCTGATCACTGAGAGACTATGGTTTAAGATATGTTAACTTTATTTGCTAAATACAATGTATTATGTGCGGAATCATAAATGTATTACTGATGCGTTGTCTGGTGACCGAGCGACCGTTTCCGCGCCGCCGCCGCTGAGCCGAAATCCGTTGATAACGCTATCCCATTATGTATGAGTCTAACTACTACATTACTAACTAGCGATTCTTCTACAATTTCTAGCAGGAATCCAAGGGGGGCGTTTCCTTTTCTTTCAGGTAAGGGGGGTCCTGCTAGGAATATACTTCAAAGTTTTAGTTTGGGATCAGGTGGCCGGGCCGTGTGTGAGATGTCCCCACATATATATTTTATTTTTTATTTTTCTATATTCCGTCTTTTCAAGTCTTACTTAAATTATGTTTATTATGTACTGTTCTTACAGGGTTATCTTATGTCGTATATTGAAGATGCCATCTCCGATAGTTAGAGATTTTTATACCGTCTTTACACATGGCTGATGTGTGAGAATACAAATTTAGCGCTGCAGTCTGCTTATCAACAGCTGACTGACGTCACATATTTTTTGCCGGCGAGCTACTTCAATCGTAGCAGTGCGTAAGGGCTTTCCAATGCGACAAAAATGGACGCAGCAGTCGAAGTACTATGCGCTCTTGCGTTAAATCTACTAATTAAAGGTAAAATTCTGTTGTAACTTCAATACACTCTTAGCACAACAATGCCACACGGAAACGCTGTCTGTTCGATCCCAGCTGACGTTGAACAAAATATAGTGTGTAAATTTAATGCAAAATTACAATTTTGTTTATAATTTTATCAGTAAACGAAGGGAAGGTAACTGAGTGATCGCGCAATGTGATGTGGATAGGTCTGTAGCTGACACGTGATAAAGTGAATCACATGCATAACATGTTTTATATGTATACTAAGGTATAATGTGGAATAAGTTGTCGTAATAAAGTATTTAAAGTTAATTCACTTCTAATCATTTGTTTTAGTTAGTCAGCCTGTAGTGTCCCATCCACGTGTAGCTAGAGACGGCAATGGGCACGTCCGAGCGCCGTACGGACCAGCGCGGCGCGGACCCGGCCCTTCGCATCGCTCTGCCGACGGTCTCTTAGAATACTTCTTAATTGTACGGTGGTGCCACCAATTTTGTGCATATTCCAACTTATTTGATCGACCTATTGTATGATGATAGTTTATTTTTTATGGAGGTTAACTAGGTAGAGTAAGCTGTTATGTGTTTACACCGGACAGCCGACCGCGCCGGTTCGCCGCCGCCGCCGACGCTCCTCGGCCCGCATTTACCGACCCTCGCGGCGAACCGAGAGATTAACTTGTAATAATTTAGGTATAATATGTATTAGATAAACACGGTGTAATTTTGAGAAGTGTTTCTGCTGCCTACAGGGAAACAGTGCTCAGAATTCTCAGCGGTACTTTGCTCTTACACAATTAACTATAACTTAGCATTTTTATAATAATTTAGAAGAAATTGTTAAACTCGATCCAGAATACAAACTTTGTGACGAATGTGGTGGATAGAATATAGATGGTTCTTTTTTATTTTTATGAAAATCAAAAGAAAATTTATGAAAAGCGAAATGTGACATTCCGGTTTGTCTTTATTGCTGTATTATGGAATAAAATATCCTCACCAATGTTTGCTTTTTGCTTTGAAACAAAGTCCTCTTATCAAATTATTTTTAATAACTCGTTTAGATTAGAATAATTACAAAGAAAAAGCACTGTTTAGATAACTAATGAGAAAGCCATGACGTGACTTAGATAAAGAAAAAGTAAAAAAAATACTAATACTATAATGACGTAAAGTAAAAAAATAAATAAAAACAAAACTTTTTCAAGTGCATCATCATCATCATCATCAATGGCCAGTGCATACAATCAGCAGTGAAATGTAACAGTTTGACCCTAAAAGTACAACTTGTAAAAAGTGATTCTATAGCATGTCTGTATACGCTCCAGTGGGACCCTTCGTTTGAAAAGTGAATTATGCTCTACAAGTCTACAGGCAGGATCCATCCGTTTGAAAAAAAAATGGAAGTCAAAAAATAATTGGACCAAGTACCAAAGACATGTGCGAGTGGACTGAGGGACCAAAGCTGGGATTTAGCGCCGTCCATTTTTTTAAGTATAAAGAAAGAACTGAATATGTCTATCTATACAGGGTGTTACGAAAAGACAAGTAAATTTTGTATGAGACCATTCTACATTTTGTATGGGAACGCGATTTTTTAAAATCGTTTTACGACCTATGTTCTTTGGGGAAAGTTGTTCAGTTTCACGAGCAGATTCACACCCTTTCAGCTTTATTCGTACTTTCGTAACACCTTGTATATTCCAAAAGAAAATTATTTCTTAATAGTTTTCTGCCCGCGGCTACGCTCACGTTATGCAAGCCCGTAAAAAGTATCTTGTGTTAATTCAGGGTACAAACTATCTTTTCCAAACATCCAAATCCGTTTAGTGCTTTAGGCTTGAAAGCAGAGTGGATGCAGTATTCCCCTCTCGCTCTTTCGGAGCAAAATACCAGTCAAGTTCTCAAGTCTACGCCTGCTATATTACCTCTCCGTCATACTGCCCGTCACAAAAAACTTTACTGTAAGTTTTGCTATATTTTTCCAACAGGCGATTTTACTTGGATCAAACGTCATTGGACGTACCTAACGCAAAAAAAATCATACTAGGTACCTTTGTATTATTGAGTGAGGTTGCGCAGCCACTATTTACTTTTCTATAGGCGCAACAAATCTTGGTCACGTCGCGTGGGTGGCGTTGCTGGTGCTGTTACTCTATTCCACTGACGGGGAAATAGCGCAAGTTCATTAACAAGGGCATCAACATGACACAGGGCCCTCCAAACCATATCCCACCATATCCCTAGGGATATGGTGGGATATGGCTAGCCATACCTCTGGGGCTAAGGTGGGACTTAACCATACACAGATTAGATAATTGTTACTACGTACGTAACCATACCACGCCGGATACGTGGTCCCACTTCTTTGTCCCACTGGTAGGACAAAAAAGAAATGAAGGCCCGTTATGCCAAAAATTAGTAACTCAACGCGCTTCGACCGACGACGCGTTACTGAAATAACGTTAATATTAACGTGCGATGCTTCACGGTGGTTACGTCGTACGACACTGCGCAGGAATCGTGCGAAAAACTCGTTTTTCTTGGACTCTTTTGCTTATTAACAGAAAACGGTTTATGAAAAATTTAATCGATTTGAAATCAAAGTCGATAATAGGCAAGTTATTTGGTTGCTCTGCCCAGGGTCTATCTCCGAGACTCTTGGAATAGTCTATGGGAAGTAAGCAGTCGGTCAAAAGGAAGATATTACTTCAATGTTCAATCGTCTATTCCTATTAAACCATGGTTTTTCAAAGCTAGGTGCAGTAAAATTTTTACCTCAATTACAACAAGAATGCGTCTGGGACATGTATGCACTCCATCGCACCTTGCGAGACTAGGTATTGTTGATAGTGATATCTGTCAATGTGGTGTTGATGTTGGTGACTTAGACCATATTTTCTTTGCCTTCTCCCGGTATAATCGTTCTTATTTATATGAATCCCTCCAGTCTCTCCATGTTCCTTTTCCTACCCGAATATCATGCCTTATAATGTATCCTTTATTATATTGCAATATATTATCATCTTTTATTACTTACAATAATATAAAAAATTAATATTATGTATAATACGTATCTTTATATGTATTTATTGATATCTACTTTATAATTAACCTAACTTTCCTTTTATTCTTGCCTATCCTTTACTTTTTTTCGCGTAAATAAGTTTCCCTACCTTTAACAATAAAAACTTGACACTGGCACAAAGTCATACTAGTGCCATAAAGAAAAAAAAAATAGGCAAGTTATATAAAAAAACATAGGATCAAGGACGTCAAAAAATATTTTTGTTGCTATTTTTAAGAAACTTGTGCTTCTTATTTCTAAATTATTATAATGTATTTTAAAATTCTACTCGATTTAAAATTTAATTAAGGATATATAGGTATTCCGTTAGCACATTTTTTTACATTTATAGCACCAGCTAGATTTGATCGTCAAAGTCACGTCTATGGGCGGTATTTCCGCCGCATAACCCCCGCCTTATGATGCTGTTTTGTTTTTCAGAATTTACAGTACGGCTTAACTAATTTAGTTCTTTTTAAGGTGACGAACTTCCACTTCAAGAATAGTACCTACAACATATATTTCGTTCGTCACCGCCGCGCCGCCACACTACCACCGTGAAATTCGCCAAAACAGTTAGTACAGTTCTAAAATTAGTTCTCTACTTACTACTTAATTATAAGTCTGAAAAACTTATAAGTAAAAAATAATAATATGGGACACCATCTGATCCCAAACTAATTAGAGCTTGTACTATGTATGGGTATCGTATATCTGAGATACATTACATAAATAGATAAAGATACTAATAAAGATATACAACATCCAGACACAAGAGAGACACAAGAGTAACACAAGTGCTCATCACACGTTTTTTTGCCCTGGGCGGGATTCATCCGCAACCCTGTGCTTCGAAGGCAGGCGTACTACCAACTAGGCGGTAAAAAAATACGCAGTTTGATTTTTACGTTTAATAATAACTTCACTTATTCGAACTTTTAATTATATTCTTGGTATTGGTTCTACACTCTGTAGAGAGAACCAATATTTAGTCATACCAATTCGCCGAATAATATTACTTCTTAATCATACCAAGCTACTGAGACCGTTCAAACTTCAGATTTCAATAGGGGTTAATATGCATTCATAGAATTTTATATTATCACTGGCGGTGATGTCACAAGCGTTTCCGTCCTTTTGTGGGAGACGACGACGTTGAGAAGGGTAGAGGCGAGGCGTCACTTATGCTTAAATATTTTATAATAAAATAACAAATACACAATAGAATTCTACGAGATTTGTGTGATTCGCGCCTCGGATTAAACGCCTGCCTAATTCTAACTAATATGAGTACGCAAAAAAATTTATTGAAGCGATGGTGGTCGATATGGCCCCTTAGGTATGGTACCTAATATGAATTTGGTAATTTAGTTTGGGATTAAATTAAATGGCCGTGTGTAAGACATTCAAAAATAAGTATAATTTATATACTTTCAACGAACTTCTCTCATAAATTTCTAGGTAGAGACAGGTTAACGTACAAATGGACATAAAGTAGATAGGTATAAATAAATCTTTATGTACAGTAAATGTGGTAAAGATAAAATCTAAATGATTATAAGGTGTCACACATTTTACTAATTGACATTAGTATGCAAATTTTTGATATTATATAGGTACTTAGGGCATACTGAAAGTTTCTGGATTCTGATAAATAAGACTATAGATATAAGACTTACGATACATTTATTGTTTTTCAAAGTATATTCCCTCGCAATTAATGCATTTTTGCATTCGCTGAAACCACTGTACAAAGCTGGACCAGTCTTCCTTAGGGACCTCTTCAATGGCTTCATGGAACGCATTCACCGCCTATTCAGGGCTCGTAATACGTGTGCCTCTAAGTAGTCTTTAGTTTTTGGAAACGAAAAGAAGTCGCAGTTGACGTACCAATCTGCAGTCACTGTCCTTTGATCTTTAATCTCTTCTCCACAGATTACGCCATTGTGTTAGTGAACTCATCCAAAAAAATGTAATGACGGATCTAAATTTTTGACTGTTTAACTTTTGATACTGTAGTGTAATGTCCTGATATGACAAAAAAAGATGCAACCAATTTTTTTAACAATGCTTCGACTTTTCTTAACTTTCGTCGGCAAATCTTCAAAAGACTGGCTTTTTCTTTCGGGTTCAAATGACCTACACCCAAGTTTCGTCACCTGTCACGATATTATAGACAGCCAATGACTGTCCTCCGTTAAACTTTTTAATAATTTTACGGCATTACTGGACACGCAGTCGTTTCTGGTCCTTCGGTATCCATTTTGCACTCGGCAAAGCTTCCGAACCTTCAGATGTACATGTAAAATGTTTTGCACTTGGCTCATTCCAATGACTAACAAAGCACGAATTTGCTGGCAAGTAATTTTTTGTCACTTTCAATAAGTTGTCGTACGGTGTCATGTTGTAACTGCACACTTGATCTCTATAATAATTAAAATTGGCCAATGATCATCTAGTAGCGGAATCGTACTACTTTGTGTGAGTAACCCAAGCTCTTTTAGAAGATTACAGTGAGCTCGTTTTTCTTGGGCATTCTAACTACGAAATTAAACAAAGTGTCTCTGTACAACATCTATGTAATTCCTAGCTATCAATTCCTCCCTGCTCGTTCATCAGGGAAGTTATAAAAATGTAGGAAATATCATTGAATAAACAATGTATTTCCTATATAGCGTATCGCCCCAGGTTTTGGTCTTTTATCGACCTGAGCTTCCTTGGAAGCTCTAGCTCATTATGAGCTTCTAGTTCTCATAAGAACTTTCGTTGAGTCTCTCTTCCTCAACAGAATAGCCGTGCTCCAAGTCTCTCTAATGATACTGCTCGGAGACGGCCACTCTTGCCCTCGCCCTGGGCAACCTTTTCCTTAAGCTATGTCAACCGTATTGAAAAATACAGTTACATAATCTCTCTGTGTCTTCCATACTACCATCCCACAAGGGATCCAGCAAGATCCAGCCCTGACGAAGGAACTAGTTTTAGTTCCTTCAGCTAGTTGATTGCTAGACCCCAGATCCCGAGCAAGACAGCAGTTCAGAAGCAAAGACCCGATACGCTCACACCTTTACAGCAAACCAACTGTTAAAGCATTTACGAGACGAGCGAGAATAAACGCCCCGCCAACGCGCTCTCTGTGAGACACTGCCCATCCTGTCCTCCAGAACGCTCCTGACCGCTGTGAGGGGACTCACCACAGAGGTGTAGGAAAAAGGTTAAAAAAATAGACAATCCCGAAGGATTGTCTACAGCGGACTCTGGTCCGACCGGTGCGCCTTAAGCGATGGATGGAGACCAAAGTCCCTTCGTTGAAAGCATAAGCTTCTCGTGGTAAGTCGAAGCTAGTGGACTACGTCCAATCGATACTAGCCGTAGCGTTCCCGATACGGCTGAGCCGCTGTGGTAACCTTTTAGGAGGCTAATCCTGGTCTTCCACCGAAGTGTCCGACGTATTGCGTTCGATGGGAGTGAAGGGAATATAACCCCTTATATATACATTTAAATACTTATTTAAACATATTAAATAACTCCCAACTCTCTGCTCATCTCCTGCCGAACTGATCCACTGGTTCGAGTATGCTCCATGTTCCCTTCGCTGAGTGCAACAATATTTCTCTGAAGGGAACGGTGCTATATGCACCCGGTCCTTTTGGGACACTACTCTTTTGGGCTTGCATAACTATCCCTTGTCTCGCGTGATCTAAGCCACAGCAGCATGTGGTCATAGATTCATTCACCAAAGCCCATTTAGCAGATGCATTTACAATCATATGCACTGATATCGCTTTACGATATTCGGGTCTTATTCTGCTTTGTGATTATACATTACTTAGAGCATAACTCGAGCAGCTTCATGTCCAGAGCAGGAAACTTCGCAGAAAGTCGCTCCGCAGACTTGCGTCTCGGAGGAGTCATTAGCTTTCGCCGACGCCACTACCGGGGGTAATACTTGAAAGACCTTCATCGATACTAAGCATCTTGAGGTCCACCGCGCACAGATGTGGACAAGTCCCATCGGCGAAGATGTATTCAAGTTGCTATGTGCGTCTCGATCAATCAGCGGTTCAGAGCTGGGCATGCAGTGTCAACATCAGCTAATGACGGGTATACCACATCTTCAAGCGTCAGACATGGTTTTGAGTGCCCATGTCCGGGGTAAAGGGTCGCGAATCCTTTTCCCTAGTCATGGCCCTCGTTAATAGTTAGAATACATTGCGGATGGGCCTTTGCCATTTCCTCTCCCCATTCTGCGTGCTTGGGCGACACGTGAGGTGGTTCTTATTAGGACAGCGGCATTGGAGACAACGCGGATTCGTGAGAGGTTCCAGATCCATAATGCGTTGCGGCCGATGGTCTACGTATGCTTGTCCTCTGTTAAGTAACTCTAGAGGTATAGGCTCCAGCCGGCGTCTGTATCCGCTATCTAGCATCATCCACTCAGCCACCATAATATATTCTACCAGGATGTGCAGACCACACTGGTTAGTTTGGATTAGTCAATAAAGGTTTAAGGGTGCCCCCTTTGCCTCTCAGGATGCCGTCGTCTCAAGCTAGGCGGCGTAAGAGACGAACAGGGGAAGTTTTTAGCAGCGCCTGTAACTTTGGTTATAGCAAATATTTTCATATTTTCCAAACCTATATTGAACTTTTCAGTCAATATCCAAACTTTAACATATTATGATTTTTATCATTAATACTTGTCGCCTCCGACCATCACTGGCCGACGGCTGCCTTCCCCATGAGTATACGGGCGACACGCACCGACGGTACGCGTAACTTCAACACGGATTTTCCAACAAAGTTTTTCAATTTTTCTGAAACTCACAATATAGATGTAAGTCGGTCTCAGCATCACACGTATGCTCTTAGTTTGGCGCTATCTCTTTTAGTTTTTGAGTTATTCGAAAAAGTTCAATACAAGAACGTATTACGGAAGTGAAAAATGTCCAAATACGGTTTTAATCCTTGTATTCGGAGTTCCCATGCACAGGGATAGCTATTGCTCGTTCGTTGGCATCGTCTGCTCTCAGCCACATATAAATAATTCACTTTTTAGGAAACATAAAATTTTCGGCTCCGCGCCATGATTTTTATTTAGCCTTATTTCGATTTTTTCTATGCCATTCAACAGACACACGTTGTTAGACATAGTTTTATTTTACATTAGGGTTGTGGGGTTACAATGTCAATATTAGAGTCTGTAACCGCAGTCGCCGGCCAACCTTCACATACCCTCGTCATGGAGATGATCAATCACGTCCACGTCTAAAGTCTTGTAACTGCACACTTGATCTCTATAATAATTAAAATTGGCCAATGATCATCTAGTAGCGGAATCGTACTACTTTGTGTGAGTAACCCAAGCTCTTTTAGAAGATTACAGTGAGCTCGTTTTTCTTGGGCATTCTAACTACGAAATTAAACAAAGTGTCTCTGTACAACATCTATGTAATTCCTAGCTATCAATTCCTCCCTGCTCGTTCATCAGGGAAGTTATAAAAAAGTAGGAAATATCATTGAATAAACAATGTATTTCCTATAAAGTGTATCGCCCCAGGTTTTGGTCTTTTATCGACCTGAGCTTCCTTGGAAGCTCTAGCTCATTATGAGCTTCTAGTTCTCATAAGAACTTTCGTTGAGTCTCTCTTCCTCAACAGAATAGCCGTGCTCCAAGTCTCTCTAATGATACTGCTCGGAGACGGCCACTCTTGCCCTCGCCCCGGGCAACCTTTTCCTTAAGCTATGTCAACCGTATTGAAAAATACAGTTACATAATCTCTCTGTGTCTTCCATACTACCATCCCACAAGGGATCCAGCAAAATCCAGCAAGATCCAGCCCTGACGAAGGAACTAGTTTTAGTTCCTTCAGCTAGTTGATTGCTAGACCCCAGATCCCGAGCAAGGCAACAGTCCAGAAGCAAAGACCCGATACGCTCACACCTTTACAGCAAACCAACTGTTAAAGCATTTACGAGACGAGCGAGAATAAACGCCCCACCAACGCGCTCTCTGTGAGACACTGACCATCCTGTCCTCCAGAACGCTCCTGACCTCCCCTCACCACAGAGGTGTAGGAAAAGGTTAAAAAAAATAGACAATCCCGAAGGATTGTCTACAGCGGACTCTGGTCCGACCGGTGCGCCTTAAGCGATGGATGGAGACCAAAGTCCCTTCGTTGAAAGCATAAGCTTCTCGTGGTAAGCCGAAGCTAGTGGACTACGTCCAATCGATACTAGCCGTAGCGTTCCCGATACGGCTGAGCCGCTGTGGTAACCTTTTAGGAGGCTAATCCTGGTCTTCCACCGTAGTGTCCGACGTATTGCGTTCGATGGGAGTGAAGGGAATATAACCCCTTATATATACATTTAAGTACTTATTTAAACATATTAAATAACTCCCAACCCTCTGCTCATCTCCTGCCGAACTGATCCACTGGTTCGAGTATGCTCCATGTTTCCTTCGCTGAGTGCAACAATATTTCTCTGAAGGGAACAGTGCTATATGCACCCGGTCCTTTTGGGGACACTACTCTTTTGGGCTTGCATAACTATCCCTTGTCTCGCGTGATCTAAGCCACAGCAGCATGTGGTCATAGATTCATTCACCAAAGCCCATTTAGCAGATGCATTTACAATCATATGCACTGATATCGCTTTACGATATTCGGGTCTTATTCTGCTTTGTGATTATACATTACTTAGAGCATAACTCGAGCAGCTTCACGTCCAGAGCAGGAAACTTCGCAGAAAGTCGCTCCGCAGACTTGCGTCTCGGAGGAGTCATTAGCTTTCGCCGATGCCACTACCGGGGGTAATACTTGAAAGACCTTCATCGATACTAAGCATCTTGAGGTCCACCGCGCACAGATGTGGACAAGTCCCATCGGCGAAGATGTATTCAAGTTGCTATATGCGTCTCGATCAATCAGCGGTTCAGAGCTGGGCATGCAGTGTCAACATCAGCTAATGACGGGTATACCACATCTTCAAGCGTCAGACATGGTTTTGAGTGCCCATGTCCGGGGTAAAGGGTCGCGAATCCTCTTCCCTAGTCATGGCCCTCGTTAATAGTTAGAATACATTGCGGATGGGCCTTTGCCATTTCCTCTCCCCATTCTGCGTGCTTGGGCGACACGTGAGGTGGTTCTTATTAGGACAGCGGCATTGGAGACAACGCGGATTCGTGAGAGGTTCCAGATCCATAATGCGTTGCGGCCGATGGTCTACGTATGCTTGTCCTCTGTTAAGTAACTCTAGAGGTATAGGCTCCAGCCGGCATCTGTATCCGCTATCTAGCATCATCCACTCAGCCACCATAATATATTCTACCAGGATGTGCAGACCACACTGGTTAGTTTGGATTAGTCAATAAAGGTTTAAGGGTGGCCCCTTTGCCTCTCAGGATGCCGTCGTCTCAAGCTAGGCGGCGTAAGAGACGAACAGGGGAAGTTTTTAGCAGCGCCTGTAACTTTGGTTATAGCAAATATTTTCATATTTTCCAAACCTATATTGAACTTTTCAGTCAATATCCAAACTTTAACATATTATGATTTTTATCATTAATACTTGTCGCCTCCGACCATCACTGGCCGACGGCTGCCTTCCCCATGAGTATACGGGCGACACGCACCGACGGTACGCGTAACTTCAACACGGATTTTCCAACAAAGTTTCCCAATTTTGCTGAAACTCACAATATAGATGTAAGTCGGTCTCAGCATCACACGTATGCTATTAGTTTGGCGCTATCTCTTTTAGTTTTTGAGTTATTCAATTCAATACAAGAACGTATTACGGAAGTGAAAAATGTCCAAATACGGTTTTAAACCTTGTATTCGGAGTTCCCATGCACAGGGATAGCTATTGCTCGTTCGTTGGCATCGTCTGCTCTCAGCCACATATAAATAATTCGCTTTTTAGGAAACATAAAATTTTCGGCTCCGCGCCATGATTTTTATTTAGCCTTATTTCGATTTTTTCTATGCCATTCAACAGACACACGTTGTTAGACATAGTTTTATTTTACATTAGGGTTGTGGGGTTAGTCTTCAAACCACGAATACACAGAGCTTCGACATGGAGCTTCATCACTAAATGCTAATTGATGTCTCTGGCAACTTGTTGTTGTTGTCTTAAGCCACAACAAAAATCATAAAAAAATCATTGAACGAAAATGTTCACGAGTTAAATTAATTTTGATAGCGACACACAATTTTCGAAAGGACGTCACAATGAAAAAACGTCTCGCAAATTAAAAAGTAAAATGTTCCCAAAGAATTCCATTTTTGAATTCCATAATTGTTTTTTCATTCTTTTATTGTAAGTAGCCAGATCCAGAGCCTTTCAGTTTGCCCCACGTACCTAGTTAAGAAAATGAAAATTTCTATCCCCATTTTGAAATCGTAGGCAAATTAGCATTTAATCGGTGAGTAAGTGAAATCAAGTTTACAATAATTGCAAAATAATAAAATATCGCGATTCCTAGAGTAAAAATAGGTATAGGAAAGTATATAATAAACGTATAATAAAGTAAGTAACGTATATGTAAGTATATATAAAATAAACAAAAATAAATAAATAAATACGTTTATATCTTACATGACGAGATATTTAATGTACTACCTGCTAACCCATTGAAAAATATCTCAGTTTTTTTTGGTAATTACTAGAAGTGTCGCGTTAATGTCTTTAATATGAGCGAATCAACATAATATTTCTATGAATTTGTCTTTGTTAAATTTAATTCTGAATATTTAACAAATAGTACTTATTTATTATGACATTTTGCTATTGAACCTGGACAAGAAGAAAATTTAAGAAATTTAAATTTATTATTAGTTTAAATAAGTCGTTATACATAATATACAACGTGTTAGCTAAATAACGCAAAACCTCTCAGGTGGTAGGACAGCCCATGAAACTGAACAACTGTTATTCAAAAGCTTTTTAAAATTCACACAAAAAAAATAT
The DNA here is from genome assembly GCA_951230895.1 of Carpatolechia fugitivella. Classification (NCBI taxonomy): domain Eukaryota; kingdom Metazoa; phylum Arthropoda; class Insecta; order Lepidoptera; family Gelechiidae; genus Carpatolechia; species Carpatolechia fugitivella. The sequence continues at coordinate 7,206,183 of OX579652.1, forward strand.
CTTTTATATAAATTGTCTCGATCAACTTATCAGTTTGTATGAAGAGTAAAAGTTTTTTTTTGAGATTTGTTGAACTTCTGGAAGTTATATGTTGAACCTTTGCTACTACTTTGTATTATAGTAGGTACTTACTTTTACTATTATTTGGTTAAATTATCTATGAATCTTATCATTTTGTTACTGCATTATACTTGATAATCATTTTATTAGTGATGCAAGTATTAGTTACTGTTTCTCTGCAATGCAATGTTACTATGTACTTTACATAATCTGTGGATAGTGTTGTTGGCTGTATATATGTATCCAACCCTTCTGTATCATCTATTTGTATTGTTATACTAGTATGCAGCTGTTTATTCATTCATTCATTCATTCATACTTTCCCAAATAAATAAATGGGCCGAGTCACCACCTGAGAGGTTTTGCGTTATTTAGCTAACACGTTGTATAATACATATATTTTACCGATATGGAAAGTGTCGTTTTGTCATCGGGATTTCACAAAGCAGTGATGTGTATTTTATTAACATGATTTGAATTGTTGTTGCGGCCTCCTCGCACAGCTTCGTGCTGGCCATTGAGATGACAGACAGACAAGACATTTAGAAAAACGAAACGACGACCTGACGAGACAATTGAGGGTGGACTAGAACTTCAAGACAAAAGGTTGTGTGAATAATAAAGACATTGTACAGATTATTCGCTGGCCTTTTCCTGAATCGACTCTTCAATTGTGATTATATTATCCTGTTTTTAAACAATATCCTGTAGTCCTGTATAATAATGTATAAAAATCACGTATCGTTCAATAATGTTGTTATACTTTTGGTATACTTTTAACGTGGTACTTGTCCACTTACTAAATATACTATCTACTCCGGTAATTGTTACTGTCGGAGTTTTGTTGCACTGCACTGGCCATAAAAAGGCAAACATATTATCAACTTAAAATTAAAAAGATCTTTGCCCACAGCTTCCATCTTTGCAGCAGACAGTACCAATATCAAAAGCAGAAATATTTCTGTTTATTTGTTCGCTGAAGATATGATATATATGACGAGTTGGGCCTGATGCCAAATCGAGTTCTGTAGCAGATATAATTCGGTAAATTATTATGAATGTCTTCAACATGTTCGGATTCGACGCACATTCTAGAGTCTCTTATTTACAGTAATTTTACAGCCATCAGCCAAATTAATGATGAGAGGCGCCTTGTAATGCGCCAATTTTCAATCTCATTTTGTTTGTGGTTCAATGTTGCCGGAAAATAATAATTAATCTGGTATTATGCTCTTTTTTTAATCAATCAATCATATTTATTTTCATATTTCATTAACAATAAACATTGTGTTCGAAATGTTACAATTTACAAAGTATTACACAATATGTATCAATCAATCAATCAGCCTATTGCAGTCCACTGCTGAACGTAGGCCTCCCCAAGGGCACGCCAAAGTGCACAATCACCCGCTTTCCTCATCCAGCCGAGCATCCGAACATCCTCAGTTAAAATTGCCATTAAAATTTAATTTCTAATTGCCCTTGTCTAGACATCGTATATTAAGTACTGATAAAAGACGGTAGAGCAGCGGAAAATCTTGAGAAAAGTGAAGTGCGGTAATTGTAGAGAGGCGTTCGCGAATCGCGACGGCGGCGGCGGCGGCGGCGGCGCGGCGATGTCTGCGGCGCGGTGCGTGCGTGCAGCGTGGCGGTGCGGCAGCGGCGTACAATATGCAGGTCGCGGGGCGGCGGCGGGTGGGCGGCTGCAGTTTTCCCCGCCCGCGCCCGCGCCGACGCGAGCGTTTTCCGCGAGGGGCGCGCCGGCCCCTTCGCCGCACGAGCCGGGAAATCGCGCGCCGCTCGGCTCAGTCCGGCTCAGCCGCGCCATCACGACGCTCGTTGCGGTTGCGCGCCACACTACATCGCGAACTCGATCGAACGCTGCATTCGCGCGCGGCTAAAATAGTGAGCTCGTGGCCGGGAACTAGCGGTGCGTAGTGTGTGGAGCGGCGCGATGCTGCCCGCGTTGCTGGTGCTGGCGCTGGCAGCGCTGGCGCCCGCCGCGGCGCGACGCCATGCGCCCGACCTGCGCGAGGACGAGCCTGCGCGCCGCAACTCGCGCCCCGCCGGTGAGTGCAGCCGCTGCTGGCACCGTCGCCGCTGACTCCCCCCACATGCAATTAAATGCACATCAATTTAGTCCATCGCATCCGCATCTATTTCTCTCGGCGGCCGGCCGCTTCGAATTGGAACGGTTGCGGTCGACGTCGGACTGTCACTAAATCATACGCTGCGCAGATCGGTGAGCGGGTAAACACGTGTGTTTATGTAAATAATTGCATTCCGAGCCTCCCGGACAGATCTAGTGGGGCGACGCGATCGATTAAAACGCACGTACGCAACAAGTAGTAGAGTGGCGGCGTATAGCCACTGCCTTAGCCGACCAGTCGACCAAGCCTGTTAGTTTGCGGTTTATTACAACAAGAGTACACGCTACTACACCTTCCTGACGTATTATATGATATCGTTATCATTATCAGTGAGCCGTCAGCGGCGATGGATGTAAAAACAATAGCACGTGAGTGCACCTGCCGTCAATATCAACAAAAAATGTTCAACTATTTTCGGGTATGATATCAATTCGAAATACAAGTATAAATCTTCGTTATCGGGCAAAGACATCTCGCGGAGATAATCCGTAATGTCAACCAGAGATATCGATCCTAGTTAGATATATATCGATGGAATCTGTAAATCCGTCCGTATCTAAGTATATAAAACTCATATAATAACTGACATAATACTTGTCGTACTCTTGCAGCTTACAGCTGTTGAAGAATTATTACCCATTTAAAAATTACTTTTATACATAAGTACTCGTAATAAGAAATCTTAAAGCTAATTATTCTTAGATTAATTTATAAATATCTTTAATATGCTTTGAGGCAGGTTTAGTTTAGTGCTGCCTTCTGTTTGCCTTCGCACGAGCGTAGACTGGGTTTCGATTCCTGGATTGCCAGTGTTAGAAATTGAATTTTAATAACTTTGTTTCGAGTTTCTGGGTGTTATTTGCATCTGTGATGTTTTTTAATATATAATAGGTTGGGGAAAAAGTTTCTTTGCATTTTATATGAAAATTCAAAATATTTTTTAATATAGTTTATTTACATGTATATAGGTGCCATTTTGTTCGATAACTTTCTGCCATCTTGCAGGTAGGGACATGATCCCATTGCTATAGAAATTCTGGGGCTTCTGATCAAAAAATCGCGACAAAGTTTTTGGAAGTCCTCTCGTGATGTTAACCTGACACTGCCTAATTAATTCTGAAGAGACCGAAACAAGTGGAAATCTGAAGGTGCCAGGTCAGGACTATACGGCGGATGCATTAACACCTCCCAGCCAAACTCTCTTAACTTTTGCTGAGTGGCTAAAGATGTGTAGGTTATAATGATGAAAAACCACACCCCTTCTGTTGATTAATTCCGGCCGCTTTCTCTCAGCTTCTTGCTTTAATCTCATCAGTTGTTCGCAGTAGAGTTCAGAATCGATGGTCTTGCCTGGCGGTAACAGCTCATAATGAATAATGCCCTTCCAATCCCACCATACACACAGCATTACCTTGTCGCCAGAGTCTGTGAAGCCTGACCAGCCTTTGACCACGACCTTTTTCGCACGTTCTTGTCGTACGTGATCCACTTTTCATCACCCACCAGTTATCAGGTTTTTCAAAAACGGTTCGGTTTCATTACGTCGTAATAAAGAATCACAAATGATTACACGGTTCATTAGGTTTCTTTCAGTGAGCTCATGAGGCACCCAAATATCAAGCTTTTTTGGGTACCCAGGTTTTTTCAAATGCGCCAAAACTGTTTTGTGGTAATTCCCAGTTCTTCAGCTACATCGTAACTACTGATATGCCGATCTTGCTCCACTTTTTCAAAAATGGCATCCATTTTATCCGTGACAGGGCGCCCAGAGCAAGATGCATCTTTGACATCAAAATTTCCGGATTGAAAATGGTTAAACCAAATTTGTGCTACTCTCACAGACACATTTTCGCGGCTTGCGTTGTGTTTTTACCTTTTTTGTAGTAAAATTTTAAAATGTATCGAATTTCTTCGTTAGATTCACTCATCTTAACAGTAAGAAAAACAAATGAAAATCACACATTTTCCTAATTTGAATTTGGAATTATCTTTTTTAAATTGAAACTTTTTAATAATACCAAAACCAGCCAGATACAAATGGTATAGCCAAAGAGATTTTATTATAAGTTCATACATACTATTTGCGGAAATTCATGTGTTTGTTTAATTCAGCCAATATTAGCTCTAGAAATAATACTTAAGGCATCAAACTAGATCTCACTCGTATTGGTATATTAAATAAGACCTTTTAAAATTCGTAGGTACTTTGTTTTCTTACTTTCTGCAGAAAAAAATATTCGGATTAATTTGTCGAGTGTCTAGTTTAAAAGTTTAAATTTTGGTTTATTGTCGAAAATGTAAATTATTATCTACTAGCGGTCCACCGGCGGCAACGCTCGTGCTATGTAAGATTTTCCCTTGGGATTAAAACTTTTCCCAGTAAAAAGTATCCTATGTGTTAATCCAGGTTACAAACTATCTTCATTTCAAATTTCGTCCAAATCCGTCCAGTAGCTTAGGCGTGAAAAGCGGAACAAACATCCAAACATTTAAACATCCAAATATGTTTTCACATTTAAAATATTAGTGTGATTTAGTCGATGAAACTGGTTGCACAGGACATAGAATCTACTATTATTTCTTCTGTGATAGTACTGCGAAAATTGCCGCAGTACAGAAAATTTACGTACTTAGTATGAAAATAATAATGTTGAATATCGGTTGAATATTGTTTGGATAAAACCTTTCAAATTGCTGGTTTCTTGTAATAATGATATTATTACGTCTAATTTTGAGATTATTCGTATGATTCATTAGTCTAAAGGCTAACTATGGCTACAATTTATATAACTGTTATACTGTTATGATTCGATGTATGTATATTATTGCAAATATAAACAACGCGCTTAATTTTCGATTCAATCTATATGAACTAAATTCAACCAGATTTCATATGGTTTTGAAAAAAGGCGGCGTAGATATTAACAAATTGCCCATTTAAATTAAAACAGCGCCCGAAAACTCATGGATTCCTGAAAGGGTTGTCTTCCCGTTCCTTTTACCAAGATACACATTTTGTAGCAGTTATATGGTACTTCGCTTTTTTTTTTTTTTTTTTTTTTTGACGATGACCTAATGCTTGTGTCGCAAAATCGACGTATCAAGCGTAACCGGACTTTTGGGGGAGCGGAAGGCTCTTACCCCTAGAATTATAGCAACAGCCTAAGGGCGCCCACTTGGGGGCACGGACCTCGGCCTAGGACGTTGCCATGGCGAGAAGCGCGTGGGAGAGGAATGACCCTGACGGGGTCTTCCAGGATTATGCAGAACTTGATTGGGTCTACCGCGTCCCCGCCGGCGGGTGCGGTTGCTACCAGAAGGGCATTCTGTGGAGTGTACTCTATTGGCAATGGCTCTCTCAACAAAAGACTGGATGGGATCGACAGGATCGGACAGAAACACGGTACTTCGCCTAGGTTTTATATGCTCTGTTTCCGAAAAGTGTGTACAAGGATAGTACTATACACCCATGTAATATTTTGAAGAGTGTACGTACATTTGACACCTATTATAAAACGTAGATCCAGCTCGGAGAGATCCAGGTTTCACAATTTCATTTGTTTGTTTGTTTGATGTCTTACTTACAAATTGTCCTCATTATTATTATGACAAGTTTAATTTATTGCATTATATTATGTACTTTAGATTATTACCCACTCTGAGTGAACACCTTTATTTTTTATCTAAGTGCGAGTACAACACGCACCATACGGCCTAGCCTAACTGATAATGGCAAAAAAAATATGAATCCTAACTTTTAAACAAATAAGTATAGAATTTAAATAGACGACTGTTTGTTTGTTGAAATAAAAATGTCATAAATCATAGATATTTTATGAAAATCCCCTTAAAGCAGACGCTCAACATTTGTTGCACTAATTTATTATTTGCCTATGTTTTTATATAGACCATTTTGTATCGTTTCGTAGCTCACTCTCAATGAATAAGGGATTCCTAAGTTTTGTGTTAAAAAAACATGCTTGGTATGTAACGATTTGTCGGCTTTCACGACCTGAGAATTAAACACGGCGGCGGCACAGCCTTTCAAATGTTTTATTAGTAGGCACCCGCAACTGTTAGTGACTATATATATATAGATTTAGAGTTATTATTTCATAATATTTAAAATGACTCCAAAAAGGAACTCTGCTATTTGACTTTGAACTCGTGAATATGTCGATGTTTTTCACGCAATCGACAATATCAGTGTGGTATGATTCCCAATCTTATCTCTCTCTACTCACTAGCATGAATGATCGTTGACGTGTGACTTAGGAAAGATTTTTCTGGGCGTTTTTATTTTTATTATTGTTTATCTTTATTACAGAAGATATTTTTCCGAAAATGATTAATCATTATTATTTATGTCAATTTGCGTGAGTATACTCGACATAAGCTTGTCCCATTTCACGATGCTGAGCAATATGCTGAGCCATATCTTCGGTTCTTCTCATCCAGTCGCATAGTCAACCTGCTTTACTGGTATATCGTTGCATTACCACCTAGTCGCGGGGTTAATCATTATTATTTACGTGGCAGATAAAATAGTACATTACGATACAAGGATCGTAGGCGGCATATTACAAACGAGGTGACTTTTGTAAGCCCGAGCCGCAGGCGAGAGTTTATAATGTCACGAATTTGTTATAAAACCTAAGATCCGTGTGTTGTACGACGTTTTTCAATACACTTGTGAGAAAACTGATAATAAATAATTAAATTGAAATCGTTAAGAAAGGTACATAGTACCCTACAAAAGCTATGATATTACAGGTAAAATTGATCATGTAGAAGTTGTAAAAACTAACCTTTATTATATCGCGCGCAGTTTGAGTATCCTTACTTTTCACATTTATCACACTTAATTACTCATAAAACAACACAACTAAAGTTTTCTGTAGTCAAGCCAATCTTTAAAAAGGGTGATACTCTAGACCCTAATAACTACAGACCCATAGCTTTAGTGCCAATTATTTCTAAAATTATAGAGAAGTGTATGTGTAGCAGGTTAAATAGCTTCTTTGCAAAACACAATATCTTACGACCAGAACAATACGGGTTTCGTAAAGGCAGCTCAACTACGCTCGCTTGTTTTAATTTAATTAAAAATGTCACAGAATCTATTAATAATAAGACTCCAGCTACATCGATATTCCTTGACATGAGTAAAGCTTTTGACTTTGTTAATCATAACATTTTGTTAAAAAAACTGGAAAGATACGGAGTTAGAGGGAAAGCGTATGATTGGGTGCTAAGTTACTTGAGTAACAGGAAACAGTGCACAGAAATATCAAAAATTATGGTCAGAAATAATGTTGCATTAAAATGTAAATATAAATCTAATTATATGTTAAATAACAATGGAGTACCACAAGGTAGTATACTTGGCCCCTTGCTTTTTTTAGTATATATTAACGATCTTCCTCTTGCTACACCACAAGACTCTATTTTGTTTGCGGACGATACAACCCTCATAATTAAATGTGACGACAAACATTCATATTAGCAAAAAATTAACGATACCCTTTCTGATGTTATTGCCTGGCTAAATAGAAATAAGTTACAGATAAATATAGATAAAACAAAAGCGATGCAATTCTTATCCTATAATTCAAATGACATAGATTTAAATATTAAATATAATGAAAAGGACGTAAGTACTACAAACGTGGTTAAATTTCTAGGTATAAATATTGACAAGAACTTAAACTGGAAGAGTCATATAGACGCAATTTGTAATAGATTGAACAGATTTGTATTTGCACTAAAGCGCCTTCGAAAATCGGTTTCCAAACAAGCAGCATTAACAGCCTATCATGGCTATGTAGCGTCAGTCCTCAGTTACGGATTAATACTCTGGGGAAATTCAGTCGATTTTGAAAGAGTTTTTAGGTTGCAAAAAAATGTATACGTGCGATATGTAATGCTTGGTTTTTAGATTCTTGCAAACCTTTATTTAAGGACTTAAAAATTCTACCACTTCCTTGTCTGTATATTCGTGACATATGCTACTTTGTAAAACTACATCCGGAATATTTTAAGAAGCTCTCAGACACGCGAGCAAGGCGAGTCAGATCAATGTATAAGCATAAGTTATACCAGCCTCCTAGTCACACTTACATTTATAGAAAGAATGTTTATAATATGTCAATTACTGTTTTTAATAATCTTCCTGACGAATTCAAAACCTTAGAAAATAAGACTTTTAAAATAACTTTGACAAACTGGCTATTAGACAAATGTTTATACAGTGTGAAAGATTTTTTAGAATATAAACATAATTAACATAAATAACTATAATGTAATGTAAAATTTGCACACCTGCACACAGGTTGAATACAAGGACCGCAATAATTGTAACATCCCATTACTGTGTTCATGCAAATAAACTTATTTCATTCAATTAAATGGAAATTTTACAAACTTGGCGCCAACTACAAAACGATAGTATGTTTGTTTTTTATTTATAAGCATATTACGGATAAAAGGCTCTGGCGGACATTCAGCCTGAATTGATGCTATGAATTGATTCTTTGTTAAATCGAAATAATTTATTTTTATAATTAAAATATTACTGGTTGATAATAAGTATTTTTGATACAATTTGTTGAAATAAAAAAATTTATAAAATACTTTTCTTTTTATATGAATCAATTTAAATATTTTTAGTGTTAAAATGATCCTGACTGAATAATAATTTTGAAGACCGAAGGAATTAATAAAAAAAATTAATAAAATCGCACTAGTGCGGTAAAACGCATTTACCGCACCGTTTACTGCCTTCGTAAGTTCAATTTTCGAGCAAGATGTATTGAAAAATATATTTTTTTCGTGGCTTATGTTTTATTATGCACTAGTAGCTAGGTGACTAGGCAGTCGTACTTTCCTAAACATGCAAAAAGGTTAGCAACCACTGACGGGCTATCAATGCCCTAGCCAGCCTTGCAGATGCTGACGAAGTTGCCACTGTGCCACAATTTGATCTTATTTATTTGATCATTTTATCTAAACTGACTTGTTTGTTCGTGTTTAAATTATACCAACCTCGACATAAAATTTTAGCATAACACGATGAGTGATTCGAGTAATTTTCCAATGCCACTCTCCTATAACTTCATAACGCAGACTGTTTAATTTCACGCTTATAAAATTGTTATATCTAAACTAAAGTAGCCTTGAATACAGGCCAGGGTTCAGCCAAGAAGTTCTTTACGCTTTTTACTTTTTAACGAACGCGAGGGATGCAAAGTATATCCATCAGACAGCATGTGAGTCACTTTCCTGACAACTTTCATTCATTTTCCGGATCGGATAAAAGTCAGCGATGTTGCCAAGTTATACGGATTCTCGTGCCAAAAACAGTTTTGCCGAGAAAAGAAAAAATCGCCCGATTGTCTAGACGGCGGCGGTTCGAGACGGATGGGACGTGACAGGGTAGGACGCCTTACGTAGGGGTCGTCTAAAAACTACGCGAGGCTGAAATATTAGTTAAGACAGGATATAGAAATAATAGTTTTTTTGTGTCATGAATTTTCAATATTTAATAAACCAAAAGATACAATATCGGAGAATTTACTGTTCGGGAAAAAATTGAGCTTGTTAACAATTGGTTGTGCCTGAAATTTAGCATTTATAAATAATAAATAACAGAAATACTTTCCTAAAACGTGGCCTAGAAAGCCTTACATGATTAATGTACGACTCCATATTTACAAAACTAGTAAGCTGAATGTAATGTGATGTTTCATACATACACAGCAACATATCTATGTACGTATATAGCAAGTATGTCGCTTGCCAACGCGTTACACCACGAATGAAAATTCTCATATGTCTTTGAAGATCTGTTAGCATTGCTTCCGTACTGTTTGAAATTTACAACAAGCAAACGATTTTGAATAAATAAAGCACTACTTATGTTGCTGTCTTTATCTCGCGGTGTCTGCTTGTCTGCGCTTGCTTTTCTCTATATAGACTGAGATACGAATTCAGAATTCCTTCTATTTTTCATGGTGAGAAGCAAAAGATGTAACAAGTTGCTAAGAGCCCTATTCCAGTGTTTTGCACATCGCTGAATCTAAAAATCCCTATTAGCACTTCGAAATGTTACTCCTTGTGCCTGAAATTCAAGATGGCTGCAAAAAACAGTGCATACCATGTAGGATATTAAATAAAAGTGCGTCTTGAGTAGATTACAAATATACACCGTGAAATTTACATCGTTTTGTTCCCGCCGTGTAGTGATAGTACCCGTTGGAGAGACCAAAAATTTTTTTGTCGCAGGAAATTTTATTTTCGTGAAAAGTTGTTCAGTTTGACGGGTACTATCACTACACGGCGGGAACAAAACGATGTAAATTTCATGCTGTATAACACGTTGCCATATCAGCACTCACTGGTCAAGCATTTATTAAAAAAAGATTGAAAAAATCAAGTTTAGGAGTTGATTTTGCATTGCCGTAAATTTAAATACGACTAAATTAATTTCTGTGAAACCTTTTAATAATCACTTGGGATATCCTCTAAATTAACACGAGCAAAGAGTTAACCAGATATATTAAAAAATAACAGAATGTCAACAATTTAAATTTTTTAGCTTATACCTACCTAACGCAGGGGAACGGACTACTTCTTTTTATTTTATAAATCCAAACTTCTTAGTTTTGCTATCGAACACTAAAATTAATTTTGCTCTATCTTTAAAATTGACTGAGTTTTAAAGGTTTGAAATTCAAGATTAGACAGAGAAGCACATAACCCACTTGTGACGTCATTTGTTAGTAACGCCATATAATCTCCATAAAAAAATCGTTTTTGAAAGAGACAGACATATTAAAACTTTAAAAAATCATTGTAAATTCGCTTTTCAACCGATTTGTTTTTTTTTTCCGAATCGTCTGCTACTAATCTATATTTTAAAAATAATTCATGAAATATAATTTAATAATAATATTTTTAATAATATTTAATAATTATAATATATTTTAATAATAATTCATGAAATATGGTAAAATATATTTTATATTTTTGGGTATATATTTTAGTATCATATTGTGTTAGTTTATTTATGTATATTTACATAATATTATATAAGTAATTCTTGTGATTGTCCTGTTCTTTTGTGTTTTATAAAGTTGTGCACGTTTTATCTGCGTCTTACTATCTCTTTTCTCTTCCGTAGGTCTGCTGGAAGATATTTCTCTAGAAATAAGCAGGCCTGTTGTGTCGTTTTTTTCAAATGTATTTGTATTTTTGTTATCTATTGTGTACAATAAATGGTTAAATAAGTAAATTTAGGAACAGTCCGATCCCCTATTCTCAATTTGTATCCCAGTCTAATAGGTATATTTAAGGAATGGATTTAAATTACATCTTTGCATGCTTTTCATACTTATTTATAATGTTCCTGCAGAGGGGTTGAACCTACTATGATATAGATCAGTTAGGCTTTAGTCGACCACGCAAAGTCGATACAAAATGGATGACTTTGTAACACAACGTTTGATTTTCACGATGGTATATGCAGTTTCCTAGTAATATTTTTCTTTACCGAATTTCTGACGTGGTGGTAAGGTGTTGTTCATACAATACAGGTACTTAACTACCTTAAAAACACCATAAAAATTATTAAAGTAAACCTTTACTTTAATAATTTTTGTTTACTTTGATTGTTCTACAACAAACATTTTATTATTAATAATTAAATATTATAATCATGATGATTATAAAATAGACGTTCAGCTACTTTTAATTTCAACAAATTGTATCTAAAATATTATCTGCCAGTAATATTTTAATATTAAAAATAAAATTATCTCAATTTTAACGATGAATCGATTTTAGAGGCTGAATGTTCGCGAGAGTCCTTTCTCCATAAAAAAAAAGAAACCTATATTATAAAGGTTAGTTTTTACATGAACAATTTTACTTGTAGAATCTTAGCTTTTGTAGGATATTTCTTAACCTTTTATTTTAATTATTTTAATACCTGTTTACTCACAAGTGTATTGAAAAGCGTCATATAAACACGGTTTTGTAACAAATTCGTGACATAATAAACCCTCGCCTACGACTCGGGCTTACAAAAGTCAGCTCGTTTGTAATTTGCCACTTACGATCCTTGTACCGTAATGTACTATTATTAACACTTTTTGTAGACATTTGCTACGGCTACGCTACGCCGATCGTAGCCGTAGCAAGGAGTTTAGAACAATGTCATCAAAATCATTGTGATTGTAACGATAATTAGCAGCGTTTTCTGGTTATGTAATAAAAATTATCGTCTCATAAATGTTTAACTATTGCACCGTAGCGCCATGTAACGCAAATCAGTTAAATGGTGTGTATCATTATATTACTTAATTATATATGTCATATTTAAACGAACTTATTAGTCCTTGTATAATAATGATAAAATTTTGAGTAAAAACTAGCGAAAAGATTACTCCAACAGGTAGTATTTGATTTAAATTAGGTACTTATGTCTGAAAGCATTTATTCTCTAATCTTTACTTAATAACATTTTTTTAAATTAGCTTTATTCTTATAATAGCCCCTCGGTGGGGACGTATGTGAGCTGTTGATGATTATAATAAATATACTACCTAACTTTTACACGCGTTTCATCATTGTATTTATCTCCTTAATAATATTATTCAATAAAACATGTCAAAACATTATGATAATGTTTTACAACATTATAATTAATTAAAACAGCTATAAATTCTCAGTTCCATCTGACGTGAGACTCTTAAAGCGGCAATTTTGTTTGTGAATCGCTACATTCAATTATGATTTTGATACTTACTGCATACTCGGATTGTCCAGATTTAATCATATCCATGGTAAAAAACGTAGTCTTATACTCTCGTCCGTGAGACGCGGTTTCAAATCCCACCACATCCAAAAGTACATAAATATGTACGTTTATTCGACGCTTTTACGGTGTAGGAAAACATTGAGGAAATCTACAAAAAAGAGTGAAGAAATAATTGTTTCTACAGATTTTAACGCAATTTCCCCTAATTACTCAATTTTTTATGTGCATTGCGATTAGGTATATGTTTTTTTTTGTTTTGTATTAAGCATACTGCATATAACAAATCGTCGAGAATGAGAGCGTCGGTGGTCTAGTGGTTAGGGCCGCTGCCTCCCGTCCGGGAGACGCGGGTTCGATCCCCACCGCGTACCAATGTGTTTTCGAATTTCAAATTCATATATTATGTACGTTTATTCGACGCTCTTACGGTGAAGGAAAACATCGTGATGAAACCTGCACACTCCTGCGAAGAAATTCAAAGGTCGTGTGTGAAGTCGACCAACCCGCACTGGGCCAGCGTAGTCGGCTAAGGCCTAATCGCTCTAATTCAGGGTAGGCTCGAGCCCCTCGGTGGGGACGTATATGAGCTGTTGATGTATATAACAAACACGACTGATGCTCAAACTATCTAACTTAGTGTTACGTTAAGGAATGTGATGTTTTACGCAAGTTCTACGTGCCCTGCAGTGGTCAAGGAGGTTTGGTTGCTATCGTTAGTTTATTATAGTAGGTAATCTCAGATTTAAAGCTAATCTAATACTAAACGCCCTTTTACGATAAGATTAGCTTCACAATTGCGAAAGAAATTTAAAAATAAGCCAATGGTAGATTATTGTATTCAATTGTTGTCATTACTACTACATACTATTAGTATTTTTAGTATTTTTTACTCTACCTACAGAATTATCTGCTCTCGACTTTTCAAATTAAAAATATTTTATTCTGAAATCACATTGTGATGTTATCCATTTTTTTGCTAAAATTTCTGTGAACGCAATAGGTTCTCTGTGGAGAAGATCAAATCAAAGAGAGAGATCAGATCAAGAGCAAAGAGCAACAATCATTATATTTCTCTAGCTAAACATTGAGAAAAAAATTTATAAAGCAAGTATGTTACGCAAAATTGTATACAATAAGGATAGAGGATCGGAATTCTTTTTATTTTATTTTATAAATCCATATTTCTGTTTCTGCTATCTAACACTAAAATAATTTTTGCTCTATCTTTAAAATTTACCGAGTTATAAAGGTTTGAAATTCAAGATTAGACAGAGAGGCACATACCCACTTGTGACGTCATTTGTTAGTAACGCCATAAAATCTCCATACAAAAATCGTTTTTGAAAGAGACAGACATATTGAAACTTAAAAAAATCACTGCAAATTAGTTTTTCAACCGATTCTGTTTTTTTCTTCGCGAATCGTCTGCTACTAATATATATTTTAAAAATAATTCATAAAATATGGTATATTAGGAACAGTCCGGTCCCCTAATTGTTCGTCTTAATGTCAGGAGTATTGGTATTCAGTAGAGCAATCCTAGTGCAAATCAGACAAAACAAACTTCTCAAACATGTTTAAGCATAAAATGCAGGAGCCTTCACATTCTTGCATTTCATAAACACTTTGTTTTCAAGTAATGCCACTGTATGTATGTAAATGATACGATGGTCAATAGGTCCAATGCGTAATTGTACTATGCACTACGAAGGGCAGGAGTTGCGCACCTTTGGACCCTGCGGATAATAAAATTGTTGTCTCATCTCGGTGTAGTTAAAGAACAAAAAGTTCCTTATACTTACACTAGCAAGTAGCAACTAGTAACTAGTGCTGAGATATTTCCACTGTAGAACAGAAAAACGTACTTCGCATCTTTTATATAAGAAACTTCTACACGAAGTTGGCTATTATATTTTTTATATGGTTTTTAAAACAATAAATTAAGTATTTTTTACGTTGAAAAATGCAATGCTAAAATTGTTTGTAGTATATTTATTTTTATTTTATTTATTAAGTATTGTTTATAAATTATTGTTTACTGTAGATTTTATTTTCACTGTACATATACGTATAAACATTATCGAACGAAATGTTTACAAACACTGACTTAGGTCAATTAGTCCCTATTAGTATGCTGATCAATTGATATTACCTAAGTCTTATAGGGCTGGATCTTTCTATCAATAGTGAGCCTTGAATACTCGTATAATATGTATCTTTAGCTTGTCCATGAGCAAACAACATAAAGATGAATATTTTGTTATTAATTTACATCGATGTATGGAAAGTTTCCTTTTTTGATGACCTGAAAAACTATACTGCAATTTACAATTATATAGAGCAGCTGAGAGAGAGCTGAATATTGCCAGATTTAAAGAAAAGTTAACTATTTAAAAAATAACTTAAATCCTACTTCTGTATTGTTTTTGTGTACTGCAAATAAATTTCTTTCTTTCTTTCTTTGTTTCTTTCTTTCTTTCTTTCTAACACCTAAAAAAATGTACTTGCATGTATTGAGTTGACTCACCTGAACTAAGAAAAATAAAGTATTCAGATGTAGTTTTTGTTTTATGGTTTGGCAACATCCAAAATGTCATTCGTTAGGTGTATATGATCTTAGATCGTACTGGAAATTCTATTTTTTAAAGACAAAATGAGAATAACTTTACACCTCTTCTTTTTTTTTTGAAACTATAATTCCAAAATATTTTTGATTTGCTATATCATAGTACTAGTATGGTAGTATACATAAGTTTATTGCATCTGTGTAAACTTTCAGATTGTTGGTTAATAGAAGTCTTACTTAACATTGTTCTGTCTATTGAAAGAGAAACTTTTAAATATTTACATTATTAAGCAAAGTGCTATTTATTGTGCGTAGGTATAAAGTTGTTTATAGACAACTCATTGAACAGATCGCACTAGTTTCGCTACGTACGATACAGCAATGTTGTACTCTGAGTCATGGAACTGGTTAAATAAAAACAAATCATTTTTAGGAAGGAGCAGCGCATAGGAAAACTTGGAACAGATTCTGCCAATTCCTCCGAGATCTGATTTTCTTCTTCAACGTTTCAGGCCCACCTAAGACCATCTGCTTTCCTTTTTGTCCGCGTGTAGTTTTTTCTTGTTACCAATTACCATCTCATTAAACGTCCTCATGAATTTATTTGGCTCTTATTTTAAGAGCCGGATGTTTTCTTTTTGTTATTATATTCACATGCGTTGTGACTTCAAACGAGATTTTTAAAAGTAAACAAACAATATTTAACGAATTTATATTATGTATTGAGCGATAAAATGACAACAAGGCCCAAGATCAAAGAAAAAGTGGTCTATTCTACGGTGTCTAACTAATGTTACGAAGATGTCAAAGCCAAGCGCTCTCCCATGGCGATTACCATCTCTCATTGCGTTGCGTGGTATCGCAAGTGGCAGGCGCAAGCGCAGGACATTTACGTCCGATGCTGCCGGTTCAACGGCCGTGTGACGTCACGGATCATGTGCATCGCACTCGAATTGCATGAGCATTCCCACTGACTCAGGTATTTTGTGGACACTTTACATCTCTGCGTAAGAATTTGCCGTCGCGCCGTAAATATTGCAGTATTTTTTGCACAGCACTCGAAATTTAAGTCGTACCTTTTTTGTAAATTAGGTATCCGAACAATACAAATAAAATTGCATAATTGAATGAGACAAGCAGACGTAAAATAAAGCTCTACAATTAATATTTACATTAAGTACGTACTTTACCAGATTCTGAAGATTAAAAAATATAAAACGTAACGATTATGGAATGCAATCAAATTTTAGTTAATATCGAATTACTCGTCGGCTGCTTGTATGTGCCTAATTAGGCGTGTGGCTTACCCGATTTATTTCCAGAATGAATACTGAAATTACAACGAGCATCGTATGTCCAATCCAACCGCTAGCGTGCTCTCGGCAAATATTAGCGCACTTAATTAACGCCCGACGAACTCGCTTCCACGAATTAATTGGGGTCAAAGAATTTGAGTGCATACATCTCAATTATACTGACACAGGAATCATCTCACATGCGGCCGCTTGAGCACTTTACACGGTCGTTTATTCCATCCACATTCCTAACCCCGCGGTGATATCGAGTCTAATCCCCGACGTCTCCCGCCGCCATAGCCAGACAATAGGCATTAATTTTGTAAGGTGCGAGATAGGAATGTCGCCGGCGCAACTTCGGGCAGGTAGAATTTTTGGCACCTTTATGATCAGATCCTGACGTGTCATAAGCCACCCACGGCCCTCATTAAGCCGGTAGCTAACAAAGGCGCCGGGCCGACCATAACGCTGTCGGATTATGCGCCGGCGCGCCGGGTCGTCGAACGGAGGTGCCCTCGCGTGCTACAATTGCACACAATACGCCCCCGCGCGACCCGCGCACCCAAAAAGTTAGAAAAGTGTGGCACGGTGGGGCTTCGTCGCCTGCGATACCATCTCGGCGCCGCCGCCGCCGTCGCCACTCGCTGTCGGGTCCTCCTCAGCGTCCTTAAACTCGGCATTTTGTAACTCTGCTGCGACACATCCGGTCACCGAGCCCGCCCGCATTTAATTAGAAGTTTACTTTTAAGGTCCCGTGAAATATTGCGTGCCTTAGAGAATTTAAGCGCTTCATTTGGCGCGAATACCGAGAAGCAATAAACGATGCCCGAAGTTGCGCGATCTGATTTATTTTACAAAATTTCGGGTCGTTGTTGGGCCAAAGATAGCAGATCTGTGTGATGTTTATCTTATCTTTAATGAAAGATTGTCAGTGTTGATCGGGCGTACTATAATGCGTAAAAAGCCTCCCACGTGCAGTTATGAAGTTAAATTAAATGAATGACGCAGTTATATGAATGGCGCGGGTGTGTACGGCGGGAATGGATCCGAGTCGGAAGTGCATTGGGGCAACGCGGAGCATCGAGTGGGCACGCTAGCCCATTTGCTGGCGAGCACGTGCATCCGTTAGCCTCGCCGACTCTATCACCGGATTAGCGCAATTAAACTTGGTATAAAGAGCTCAGCGTCCCGCCCGGTCAGTCTATGTAGACCATGGCGCAATGATGATTCTTACGTACGGTCCAGACACTTTTTTATACTAAATTGAATTGGATTCTGACAATATTAAAAATGCGATTGAGGATATATGCGACTCGGAAACACGCTGCAACTAAATAATGCGTTCGCGGAATTCATCTTACAAATCTTACTAGGGTTCCGTCACCAAACCGTACCCAAAAGGATGCCAACCTAATAAGAATGTGGATCAAATTAAGTTTAGTTTAAGTCGGGCGGATGTTATTACGTCCACTCTAAAATTGTTCATATTTCTCAAAAATTAAGATTTTCATCTCCTATCCCTTTTTATCTTTCAAAAACGAAACGATCAGGTGAACATGCTACTCCCGGAGTTAACTAATTACTTTATTTATCACAAAACTTATTCTAATCTTGTTTACCAATAGGTATCGTTTCCATTGACTAAAACCTCTACTTATTTTTGTCTGACCTGACACTCTTCCATTGATACACACGTGTTCATTCAATATAAATCTAGTCTAAAACATAAATGTTGTTGTAAAACGAGTATTTTATTGAGTTTTATTGGGTTATCTTTTAGAAGCTCTATCGTGTTACTGGTTTTATGTCCATATAGGCTTTAATACCTACACATAGCGAGCGGCATCTTTTAGTATTTTAATAAATGCTGAAATAGAACTGGCTGTGTCATTTTCATGGCTTAAAATTTAAAACTTAGTCTAAAACATCAACGTTTTAAAAATGATGAGAAAAAAAGGGGTATATAATACCTAACTTCCTTTCGTGACAGGCGTTTGCGTTGTGTAAGATTTTTCCGGTGGGTAGGTATAAGACATTTTCCTGTAAAAGTATCCTATGTGTTCATTTAAAGTACATATTATCTCCATTATACAACAAGTATGGTTATACAAAGTAAGTAACGCGGTGTGGCTAACCCTTTTTATTTTGTGCTATTAATGACGTATTTATTTCGGACTAGCGGTCTGCCCGCGGCTACGCTCGTGTTGTGTAAGATTTCCCTGTGGGAATAAGATTTTTTCTCCGTAAAAAGTTACGTGTTAATCCAGGTTACAAATTATCTCCATTCCAAATTTCATCCAAATCCGCTGAATACTTTAAGCGTGTAGGCGGAACAAACATCCAAATATATTTTCACATTTATAATATTGTTTATAATATTATAGAGTGAGTGTGACTAGTGTGATTATTATATTTATAAGAGTGAGTGACATAACAATAAACACACATACACACACACACATACACACACACACATACATACATACAACATACATACATATATACATACATACATACAAAAAAAGACAGACGGATGCTTCCAAAGTGGAGAACATTCTGCAAGCTATTGGCCTCGATTCGGGATGTCATGCTTTAATTCTACGGCACGGCCATAAGGTTCAAATTCAATGTTTGACAGCTCTAATATTAGGATGGCCATATCCTGTCCTTTTTCAATCTTTAAAAGGTAACAAGGACGGACTAATTTAAATTAAGGATTAGGGCGTGACATCCCGAATCGAGGCCATTACCTACATTACCTACTTTGAGCCAATAGGCTGTCTGTTCAACTTTTACAATCAAACAAAATATTACTGCCTTGCTGTATCACACTAATAATACCTAGGTATTAGATACCTACATTATCGTTTTACTATTAATACTAATATAATCACTTATTTATTGCGATAAAACTGATTGTACTATGATTTATTTATTTTTTAGTAAAAATGATGACCTGGACTTAGCTAATCAATCAAGAATAATAGATTGATGGCTTCATTAAATTATTGTAAACAACAGCAGGTAAAGAATCACCTTATGATACTGTATGGCTTTGGAATAAAAATACTTTTAGCATAACAACAGAGGTATACATTTTCGCTTGAAAATAATATTTATATTTCTAGATGGGTTAGGTTATTTATTATACAGCATTTATCGAAATTACTTTAACCTTTAGAGGTTAGTTTTAATCAACTAAATATAATTCCTATTACTTAGCTATTGTTCCACCCGCCCCTTTTTGTAAATAAAACTTATATGGTGTTGCTGAACAAAAATAACAACGCGTTGATGTCTTTTATACGGAGGCTCGGTAAGGCCAAATTAAATTGAATATAAAGAGGTTTCTTTCGACCCCTGAGATTGCAGCTGTTGTGTATAAATAAACCGAGAAGTAGGTAACTGTTTTGCTATCCTGTGGCTTGACCGATTTTAATGTTTGTCAGAGATGATAGCTATTTAGGAAAAAAAAAAAAATCGGGAAAAACGTGGTTGAAGTTACAAGCAGATAACGTTTACGTGGTTGTATTGTATTGTATGAAATAGCAGCTATAAACGATACTTGCAATTTCCAATCATATCCAATCAAAGATGCAATTGATTGTATCATTGCACTCGCAGTACAACAGGACACAAGAGCGCATCGGATATTTAATTGACGAGCCGTCTTCATGGCAACGGCAGTCTGCCAATCACAATATCACAATATGCGCGATGACGTCATCCACACGTCACGCCATTGGTCAAAACTTTAGAAAACAAAAGAACCAAAATGCACGAACGACAGTGACTCTCACATTATATTATTTACGATATTGTGCGCGCGCAGGTGTTAAGACCTTGTCGTTTATACACTGTTTACCAAACGCATAAATTAGCAATTAATTATAATAATTGTATAACTCATCGTGTTTTTGCGTTGAATATTATGATAGATCTAAGCTCTGATATTAATAGGTAGTGTGAGTGAGAACGTAAGCGCTTTATATTTATAACAGAACAAAAATGTCGAATTCGTACCTAGCTACGGAATTAGAAGAGATACGAAAATATTATGTTCTATGATTCTCTGAATCATGTTATGATTGTAGAGGCAAGCTTGTGATTCATAGATAAATATTTCAGTACCTATCTAGTTTTTGCATGTCTTTCAAGATAAAATACTTATTCTGTTGCCTATACAATTGAGTAAAAATATTATAGATGTATCACGCACGTGCAAAATGAGTCACCTCATGAGTAGAAAATTTTAAATCAATGTTTCCAGCGCATATAGGTATTAATATTCATAATATCGTATATTCACATGCGTATTCACGATACTTCAATCACTCAGTTACAGCAGCCGCCTATAAATAGTTTGCGCGTATTTTATTGCATTGAATAAGTGTGCGATACTTTCATATTGAAATAAAACTCCTTGACGTAGGCGCAAATGGAAACCACTGTATGTTCAGAGATCCATAAATATTTACTTACGTCCAGTTCGCGCCAAATGGCGTACTCACAATCACTCGTGAAGTTTTTTTTTGGCGCCAAATGTCAATTTTGTAGAGATTACCCATCGACGACGACGACGGGGCGCATGGCAAGCCTCAACAAACAGAGTGACTGGCGTCTGAGGCGCCGGCCTAGCACTTATCGTCTAGGTCTTAATGGCGATAACGGCTTGACGAAGAAGTGTTTGCTTACGCACAAGGCGTAATGGATCCAAGCACTCTTCTCAATCGCTCGCGAAACGTGTTTGGATAAATGCTAGTGTGACTTTCATATCCCGAGCTCGTTCAGCTAATGCCTGTTATAAGCTGCATTATGTCCCCGCTCTATGCGGGTAGACCTGCATGGCATACGCATTTTATTGTATTTTAAAAGTTCTATCAAGCACATACATATATAAGTTTACGACAAGTCTGACCCCTGATGCCCTAAGTTATGCTTACATTTGAATTGAAAATGCTTATTTATTGCAAATTGTTACGAACGCTACATTGTAAGATATAAAAGATCAAAGTGATCAGAGTTTATTTATAATCTATGCACATTGCATTGCATGACAACAAAGGTGTCTTGGCTTGTATGTACTACGACGGTATTCAACTTTTCTAGCCATTGGAGAAGAGAAAGCAAAGCTGCAGATTAGTCTTCGTGTTTGCCGTCTCGCTGTCTGCTACCCAAGTGTAGACAAGTACCTCTCAAGGTGTTCTCTATAGTTCTAATTCTGTCGCCAGCATAAAAATAACACTGTCCTCGTCAGCCACGATTGTTGAGTGGGAAAAAACTTGCACATCTGTGCCCTACGCTTGAGCTAGGCGATAGAGTTGTAATGATAGTACAATGAACTCTACTAGCATAATTTATGCAACTATATACAACATTTGGATGACATAAGTAAACTTAATTGATACAATATAATGTCTTCATGTCTGTGGTCAATGATGACAGTATTCAGAATATAAAAAAGTAGTTCCCATCAGCTTTAGCTAGCACTTTATGCGATAAGTCAAGTGCGTCTTTCTTGCTCCTAGCCAACTGGTTCATATGTTCACACACCAAAACAAGGACAGCGTTAAGATGTAGAATCGAAAATGGATAAATATTATCTGAATAGGTGGGCCATTGCTAGTCCGGTTAACTCCGGTTGTACAGTTGTACTCCCTAGATGGCCACCGGCGACGCCCGTTTCTCCCACGGCGCCCCACACTGCACTCACACTATCGGCGATCGGCGATCGATGCTAGACCTGTCACTGCACAGCGCAACGTAGACTGACCTGCCTCTCAGTCTCGCCGCTCTTAACTTCCAACAAGCCCACAAATAGCATCACCGTCGTCGCAGACGAAACCCAAACTACTATATATTCTTGCAAAACAAACGATAAATCTTAACATAAAAAATACAACGTTGTTTTGAAACGACCTGTTTCAATAGCATGCATCAAAATAGACCCTTAAGCAGAAAGTAGATAAATATAGAGGTCGTTACAAGCGCGGTGAAAATAAAAATGTTATAAAAAGCAACACAGTGCGCTCGGCGCGGCCATCGCTAAATCCCTAACACCGCGCACTGTCAAAATATTGTCAAAGTGAATTCCGCGCGTCCAATATATTATAATGATTTTCCACTTGGCAATAATCCTAGCGATTTATTTCGATCGCGGCAGATATTAAACCGCATACCGCATTTATCTAGGCGAAGCGTCATTGGGTTGTTGAACCGCCTTTTCAGTGGGGTTGTGGACGTGTGAAAGAGCTTTGTAGTTTGGTCGTTGATGATGGTGAGGTTATAGCGGCGGCGACGATGGCGGCGCGATGTCTCCGTCACGACGACGGAGGTATATTTAGAGGTGACAACGGCGCGTCACGCGAGCGCCGCGCGGAAGCGTCTGTCGACGGAGGCGGTGCGTGCGACCACGCTGCACTCTGCAATACTCATTTGGCAAGGTCCCGGGAGACAGACGACCCTACTACTTGCCCACGTAACGCTTGACGTCCTCGCCTATTGATTGACGTCAACCGTCTACATTACAACCAGACACACAACTCCTTATCTAGTAGATATAGTCATAATCATAACATAATAACAACGTCGTTAATAAAGTTATTGATATCTTTACGATCATGTTTCTTGGTAGCAACATTGTTGTATGTATTTTATTTAGGTAATTGTGTGCTAGTATTTTCAAGACCGTTATGTAGTAGAAAATATCGTTTGCACACCACGAATTTCCTGTCTTTGCGGGACGCCGCCGCCGCCGCCCACAGCTTGGGATTCGTTAAGACTTTAATGAAACAAAATCTTGAAAAATTTGTAGCCTTAACCATTGGCCTTAACGATGTAACTTGCAAGTATCTGGGTTAAACCTGTCATAAAGTGTTATCTCAGCACAATGTTTATGTCACCTAATTTACACCACCTATCCGCTCCTATTTTTTAAAGTTTGTTTTAAATAAATTACACGTTTTCCCTACAAACTCGGTTATCTACAGCTACCTTGTACAATCAATTTGTTTTACATAAAATTGGATAGTGAATCGTAATTTTATTACTAATACGTGTCAGGAGAGATTATAGACAAATATTTTACTGTTGAAAGTTGATTAGTAAGATGAAAATGTAGTAAAATCTACAGAAAGTCGTGATCGTGAGTCTTACTATACAAAATTCGCACGCAACGAGTCCTGCGCTCGCGCATGGCGTATTGGCGTCGGAATGAAAGAGGGCCGCGAGAGGGTGATCTTACGTCGATACTGTCACTTGACTAATGGAGCAGGCGCCGCCGCCGCCGTCGCTATATCGACAAATAAAAACACAGCCGCCACCACCACGCTTTTGCTCTCCTGGTACTTCTTTACTCAAAACGTCAACAGAATTTTAGTTTGCAATAAAAAAATGCATTTTTCTTTCGTGATTTGCTTACTTAATTGTTATAAAATTACGGTTGAACCTCGAGTTCTACAAAATACGCAAATTATGCAGTTATAAATTAATGGAAAAACATATCTATGTCCCAATAAAATTATAAATTATGAATTACCTATATTTTTAAAATTTTGCTCATAACTTAGTTTAAATTGTCTACTTGAATCTTGAACTTCATAACGTGGACCTAAATGGCTTGAAGCGATTGTTCAGTCAGGTCACAGCTTACTGAATTTCATGGGATGAGTTAGTACATTTTGCTTATTAGTACATTCATCACTCTCTGACTCTGATCTGATAATATTCTTACGTAAACATATACGAAACTATGTCTTTCATCTAAAATGTTGCAGCTTCGCGTTAATATTCGTGGATATTCGTCATTCGCAATGGCGTTTGTTACTTGCTCAAATGTATTCTGATGAAGTAATATAGTGCAGCCAGGAATAGTGCGTAGGGTCGACGCGCTCTATCCTGAGTTGGTGACTCACGGCAGACGCGTTCTCTATCACATATTAGTTTCGATTGTCGCTTAAAAAATGCATGTTATGTAACTAGCTAAAATTTGTTCGCCATGCGGAGCCGATGCAGGGTTACACCAGAGGCCTTTATGATTTTCCTGGCTTTTACAAAAACATTTTTATCATCTCCTTAGGGACTCGAGCCTAATATAATCTGGTCCAGTGCAACTTGATTAGTACCGCACTCTTAATGTAAAAAAAAAAGTTGTATTACTGCGTACACAAAACCAAAATGCGTGCGTGCCAATTTTTAGGTTTGCTGTGATTAGTCCACAAGACTACGAGTAATCTTACACGTAGCCGCAAAGTGACTTTTTTGTATAAACATCAACAAAAGTTTTTCAGTAAATGTAGTATTTTGTTGACCATTCTTTCAGCTTTAATTACTAATTTGCCTGAAATTAAAGAATGAAAAATAAAACTATTATTAGATGCGGCTCTACACTATTTTTTTTTGCTAGTCTTTTGCATTTTCTTGTTGGCACTTTTTAAGTTTCGAGTTTTTTGATTCGATAACACAAGGTTGAAATAACGACTCAATGACACATTTTGCATTCAGTTTTGTTGTTTAATAATACACTCTACATCAGAAATTAAATATTATTTGATACATATCGACATTTTTCAAGATCACCAGCCTCTAATTATTTCTCAACGTATCTTTTGCTAAGTAATTGCTTAATGAATGCTTTAGTGCAATGCAGAAAATTGTTTAAAAGGGGTTGGACAGTGCTGCCAGCTTACTACAAAAAAAGTGTATAAATAAAAAAATCTGGACAGATAAGGTAAATCAATAAATCGTACTACATAAAAGATAAACAACAGCTTACAGATTTTTGGTAAAGATTTAAACTACTTAAATTAATATGGAAGGTTTCGGAGAAAAGTATAAAGTTTTGATAAATTAAGGTAAAAGCAATCTATATAGACCTCGTGCCTTTCAACAAAGTGACGTGTCGCACTAGTAAACGAGCCTCTTAAAGCCAAGTTTAACATTGCGATGTAGAATTTGTTAAGTTGGCAATACTGGGGTTGGTCGTAGGCGTGAAGGCACGCGGGCGTCTCGCCTCTTCGCCTGCTATCGCCCATCTTAAACGAACGCCTCCTCAGCATACCAAATTAGGGCCCTTAAGATTAAACGCCGTACAAAACAAACTAATCAACTCAAGCGCAGGTTTCAGAGCGCGGCTTTTAAGTTAATCACTGTGATCCGTCTCAAGTGTTCAGAGTTTTTTGGCGATGTTCATTTTATTGTTTACGATTTAATATTTTGACGCCCTTTTCGATAATAACCCACCGTAAACTTCATTTTAAAATACTTAACTGCATTTTAAGACGTGATCTCGAAATAGAGACGTAAAACAATTACTTCAAGAGGCTGATGAATGGGCATGGAAAATTAAACATCCTTTTTTATTTTCACGCGGTGAAACTAGAAGGTCCTTTCCGTTAGTATTGAATACTTATACCTATCGTAATTAACTGAGTATTAAAAAAAAACGGAAATGAAAGTAATAAGTGAGTGTGTATAAACAGCTGTCGGTACCCGCACGCTGGTTGTCGCCGGCCATAGGTTATTTTGGCGACTTAACAAGATAAAATGAAATGTTCGTCGGCGCGAGCGCAGGACGGCATTAAAGACATTATCGAGCTTCGATCTGCGTCCTTAAAGCGGTTTGCAATTAGCGTTTACAGACAGGTGGAGGAGAAACGAGGTAAAGGAGACAGTATTGCGTTTTATATGTTAGCATGAAAAACGATATTGTCTTCTGTAAACAAATTTACAATAACAAGCGTTTTTAAACTAATGTAGCAGAATTTGTTGGCGACAGTCTGAAATCCGGTATATCTACTCGTAATATCATGTAAGAAATGTTGTTTAAGACAGCTGCAAATCTATTGCTATACCTACAGACGAATTTTAGTAGAATACTCTCTGCGTTTATTATCTCGAAAATAATTTAGAGCGGAAGGTATAAATGCGTCAAAATAGTTGGGCACTAACAATAAATAGATACTTACGAATCAGTTTTTATCAGCTCAATAGTTTATAATAGTTTGTCACCGCGAATAAATATTTAAACGTGAAGTAGTGACGTACCTTAAAAAAAGTGCATATTTTTAATAGATATTTTATTGATCACTATTACTATTGCAAATGCTGCACTTATGGATAGTTGCAGACCTATATTTAGAAAGTATAGAATTTGCCATTAGCTTGTTTGCACATGTATCAAGAACACTTGCCTGTTTGTAAAGCAAAAACCTCAAAATTTCCCTTTAATTGATCATCGCACCATTAGACCCCTGTGAGCTCAGTATAGGAACAAACTTTACCAGCCATCTTATTGCCCTTTTATTTATAAAAAAAATGCACATAATTTGTGCATAGAAATATACAATAAACTCCCAGCAGAGCTGAAGTCATTAGAAGTACATATTTTAAAGACCAAATTGACAAATTGGCTTCTAGAAAACAGCTTTTACAATATAAATGGTTTTATATCTTTTAAGTTCTGACATTCTCTTATATTAATGGTTTTGACATTATTTTAATTTATTGTATTTGTTTTTGAATAATTTTAAACATTGGCTACCTATAAAAGCATCACTAATTGGAATATTCTGAAATTAAACTGATATATTTGCATGCCTAGTTAAGGTACAATACCCAAAATGTAACATCAATAATGTGTATTCTTGCAAATAAATATTATTTTGTATTTTGTAAAGAAAAAGAATCGAGTCATAATTAAATTTTTTTTTTTTAAATGCCGTTTTTATGGTCTATCCAGTATAAATTTCCTAGTTCCAGTATATTTTCTTTGCGCGACTCAGGCGCAGACCTCCCGCGCGAGGCAACGGCGAGCGCCCGCCCCCGTCTTTATGAAATTATCACTAAATTGAGAGATAAAGCCTCTTGACGCGATAATGGCCCCTTACCGCACTGCCTGCCCCCGGACATTTTACCTATTTATGCTCAACCAAGGATAGATTGCACTGATTTCCACGCAGTATGATTACTGGCGAAACGAAAAAATAAAAGTGGTTGGAAGAGCAGCAGAAACTGTTGAATTTCGAATCTTGACACAATACACAATTTCCTTCAAGACAGTACACATTCTTTAAAAAAAAATCTAAATGTCAAAAAATATTGAGAGTTCAAAATGGTCAAGTCAAAACAATCCATAAAAAATTACAATAAAATAATATAGAACTGGCCACTATACAAATTAATCGCCAACAACTAAAAAACAAATAAATCTGGGTTTATTTGTCATTGATCGCCAATCAAAAAATAATGCGGTTGTCTTTTTTATTGACCGAGCGAGCGAAGCGTCTTTGTTTCAGCTTGGCCAAACTATGTCCATCTGTTTGTGGATTTGTTTGTTTGTTTCACTCTACAGGTCGCGTTTCTCAACCGATTCTCGTGAAATTTTGTGAGCAGGTTCGATAAATTAAACGAATTTTTTTGTCAAGTCAGTTTTTGGAAATTTAAAAAAATGACCGAGTTATGGGGGTTGCCAGCTTACAAGGTCTATCGCTGAGGCTGTTTTCCTCTACAGGTCACATTTCTTAAAATAAAACAAAAAAAAATGAAATAAAAAATAAATAAATAAAACAAAAAAAAATAAACTAAAAATAAAAAAAAATCAAGGGGCTGGGGATGTGTGCCCAAAAAAAAAGGGGAAAAGATATATACAGACTCGCGAGGTCTACAGCTCACAGAGCCACTAGTTTTATATGGCATCTATGATATTTTCAGTATAGTTTTGAACAGTGATATTTAAATAAAAAAAGATGTAATAAAAAAGAAAATGCACATGATACGGACGCTACATACATTTCTGTCAACACTTGAGTAACATCGACTAACCCTCACGAATCACCAATCTCATTGAATCTTTCGGTAAACTGCAACGGTACTGCAATAAGGCGGCAAGAAACCATCAAAGCGTCGTCAGCAGCGGCCCTTAAAAGGCTCTGTCACTTACCAAGCTTTCATAACACGTAATAAGATGCAGAGGTCGTGATGCGCCTGCGAGAGCGGTCACGAGGGCCTCGGGCCGTGCGACCAGCCTCTTTGTTTTATTTGACTGTAACTGTGCTGCTAATTACGAGCGTGGCTAGCTTTTAACGAGCACTCATTCACAATGTACAGTTCAGTGTATGACAATAAACACAGTGAAAAAAGTGATCGAGAAACGAGAGGTTAAGGTTAAGGGTAGTAGTATTTGGATTTCAGGATTTTCTTCCGCCTGAAACATATTTCAAATAAGTCAAAAGACTAATTTAATAAAGAGAAACGTCTGTTCACTCTTCAGAAAGAACTTCAAATTTCAAATAATAGGTACACCATTTTAGTTTTGAATTTTTCGATTGGGGTGCTGTTTTGTTGTAGAAAAGAAAATACGTATTTAATAACTAAATATTGACTCCGTAAATCAAAACAATGTCTGCTCTACATTAGGCAACATTTTCATACAATCTGAGCAGCTGTGCTTGCAATTATACAGGTTCTTCACTAGATTTTCCGAAGAAGAGAAGTTTTTGTTTTTTTATGAACTCAAACAGGTCAAGGTTTGTGTAAAATTTTCCCAATATTTCTTACGAGTCTTTGAGGTTTTTTTAACGGCTTAAATAATGTTTTCTCATAAATTTGCAAGCAAATTTTACGCGAATAGCCAGACGTTTTACGAGGTATTCGGTATTAGGGCGGAATGCGTTGAAATATGTAGAGGAGTTTCAGACGGTTTAGTCACTGGATGGAAGTGCGCCGACGACAGACAGGTATTCGCCAGTCAGCAGTCGCCTTTACAACTGTTTACTTTCTTCCTCATATCAAAATAGACTTTTACGATTGGACGTTTTTAACGATCAAATTTTCAATTCTATTCCGTGAGCGAGAAAAAGTTTTCCTGTTCTAAATTCAGCTGATTAATTTGATTACAGTGAGTTCGCCTTGATTAATTCTGAGAAAATGTTATCGAAGTAATATGTTTTAAATGGCGATTAATTGGAATATATTGATTGTTTTGTGAAAATCCCTACGAAATTATACAAAATGTTTTACAGTGGATTTTAGTTGTTTCTCAGCAATCAGCAATTTGCTATTGCTGAGTCGTGTTCACAAGATAACAAAACATTCGTGATTGCACATTTATGACCTGCTTGGTCATCATCAAAATTTAACCTTTGTTTACATGAAATAAATGTTTTTCTAAACTTGTATATCTCACAAAAGCTTTTAAAAGTTTCCCCTCAACTTTACGATTAGTTTGCGGAGGAACTAATCTTTTATCGCATCTGACACAACCTTTCCTCCCAAGGTGAATATTTGACCGTTATCCTAGTCTATCTTAACGACTTTGTTCCTCTCTTTTAATGAGATATTAAAGATATTCCTTCATAGCATATAGAGATAGTAAGTGTCACGACGGCGACGGCGTCTTAGCTTACCATAAAAATACTTTTTCTTTCCCATAAAGCGTCTATAAAAGTTGGAGAGTGACGGTTGGTTGACGGCCGCAATGCTGCACAGTTGCTTGCGCCCGCGCCACCGATACGGATCGCGACTCGAACCGCAGCCTTCCAAATAGGGAGTCCCGCTCCCAAATAGGCATCGTCCGACCCAACGGCTCTACCACTATCGAGACTTACACGACCATATTCTGAACCATTCGAAACAATCCAATTGCATTCAACTTCCACAACAGTAGCTTCCATAAAACAAACTCAATCTCTGAATAGGGTTACGGTACGAGCGCCTTCACCATTGTCTACACGTTTTTGTCCACCCAGTCGATAATGTACGTTCATCGAGGACGTCCAGTCATCTTCGATGTGACCGGTCTAGGGCTAAAGTTATGTTCATAGTATGAATATAATCGAGACAAAAAATGGGTTTCAATTTTAAAGAATTGGAATGCGTGTAGCAATGCATCAACTAGTTTGTCGGCGGACGTTCTGGTAATTGATATTCGCTGTGTGGGTTTAGCTTGGTCTGGAGCGTTGACTTTGGGTGGGTCTCGATAGGACATCTTCGGATATGGATGGTAAATAGTGTACGGGGAGAGAGTGGGCGCACGCGTCGTCTGGCGACGCGGCGACACCCACCGTGTCGTCACCGCCCGCACCGCACTCAGATCTCAAACCCAACACCAGGTTTATCTACAGCAAGACATATTTTATTCCAACTGGACGTACCCCACAACCTTATTATGATTTGCTACCACAATGACCAACGCACGCAGAATAAATCCAAGAAGAAATCTAATCTAAATCTCTCACCGTTGTAATATTCTCCTTGCCATAACTTTGTTGCATTTGCAGATAGTTATTAATGGGATTGGCAACCGATAGACACATAAATGATTTGTTTTAGGATCTGTGTCAGATATTCGCTTTCGGGTTGTTAGATGTAGCCATCAGTCATAGCAAGAATGTAAGAGATTTGAAATAAACGTTGGGATTATGCATGCGTGCACACGGGCGGCCCTGAGCTATCGCAGCATTGTATTCAAATGGCCGGCGCGTCATCGCGCGGTGCGTCGAGCGGCGTATGCGCAGCCTGCGCCACGATCAAACCTGCGTGACACGCCCTCCGCCCCTTGCTTTCAGTAAACTCATCTTTCAGTTACTCGTCTATTTATTCATGGAGCTCAGTGCTGAGGTCCCCTGGGCTCTTCTTCATCGTTTGAGTTGTAAGTTGGCAAGTGACCTCATTAACCCTGATCCTATTGTTAGAGTCGCCAAAATAGGCTAAGATCTATTAAAAATTAAAAGCTTTACTGTTTGATTTCATATTGATCACAACACAACAAAAACGGAGGCGATTATAATCATGAAGGTGTATTTAAGTCTATCTATATGGTAAGTTAAATAATGCTTCGAAATTGCTTTATCTTCTGAGCACAGTTTCGGGTACATTATGTCCGTATTGAAAGCCAAAAAATAATAATATTGACACATGTATTACAAGTACTTATTATGACAATTGTTGGGATGGTTACCTATTCGTTTCAGCACTTCGCAAAAACTCACACGCATGCACTCGCACAATATGCACGCAATGCACAATTCACTTTTGTTTGACGTACCCAACCCATGCGTGAACTAAAGTCTGAGTGCAATTTATCCAATGTGATCCATGATAGCTTTGACGTCGAAAAATGATTTGTAAAAATCTTAATTCGAATAAAAAAAAATTGACTTTTGACTTTGACTTTGACCTTTCCAGGAATGGAATGAACACTTAAAAGATGTGAACCTATTATAGTTTTCTATAATCTAAAAAATGTCTTCAGTAACATTATACCTTCAGAAAATGCCGCCGCCGTAGCTCTATGTACTTTTGATTGATATAAAGTCCTTTTACTTTTGAAAGCTATATTGACAGTGAACATTGAAACTAAATAACAGTTGTTGTCGTACACAACTTTAATTTTTTTGCTAGCCCATCTTTTTTACCGATATCATGCCAATTTTTCAGTTTTTACTTACGATTGGCAACCCTATCCAGCGCAAACGCATACCCTGTAATACTACACCGAAATGCGAACAACTGTGTCACTACGTCATGTCACTCCGCATTATAAATTAGTCCGATACTGCGGCACTTGCGATTAGTGCGCTATTTGTTAGGCTAGGTAATGTTACGTGACCTAACACTGGTAGGTAAACAACTACGCACTTATGCACAATGCACCTTGTTATATTAGTACGCAGTTCATTCAATTTACGATCTCACTTGATACTTAAATAGTTGTCATTAAGTATAAAACAATAGATCCAAAATAATCTTAACTTAATCATCATGATATTAAGTTTTAGAATTTCATCAATTTTTGTTGGGTCGGTTATTTTCTTTTGTTTCGAAAACGTTAAAGTATTTCTCATCATCTAATTAGCTAATAGTTGGGTTTATGTTTACTTGTGCAAGGAGCATTAAAATTTGTAATATTATATTAACTTTATTTACTAGAAATAAATAGACCTTCCTAGGATATTTTAAAAAATGTGCCAAATTTTGTTTGAAGCAACGTTTGAAGCGATAAAAAAGGGGAATTATGTCCTCATTTTTGGTGTCCATAGCCGGGTTTCAATTTTAAATTTTAATTAGGCCGACCACCGCGCCCGCCGCCAAACATGTATACTTAAATAAGAAAATATAAATAACGCGCTTAGCAGCCGTTGCGTCGCCACTTTATTAAAAGGCGTTAAAAATATAGCTCAAATAATGTATATTAATATCGTCGGAGGTTTTTAAAAGTGAATAGATTAATAAATAAATAAAGGAGTTAATCTACGGATCTTCAGTTTTGATATGAATTGTGTATATCATCATCATCATCATATTATCATGTTTTTCCGGGTAGTTTTATTAATTTAATGCACTTAGGTATATTTTATTTAATAAGTATAAATTAATTACTTGTTACGCAACATACAATTTCATAACTTGGGCCCTTATCGCTACGTAAATTTATTATTATCGACACACCGACAATTTCGCGAAGTTGTCGAGTATCACACGATCTTATCAGATTTTATCAATGTTATCACTGGGCGTATTTAATCTCTATTTGTTTGATAAATAACGTTAATAGGTTTAATTGTTTCAATTGTAGATATATATTATTTACAAATTTTTCACCACGTGTGTGTAAGTGAGGACGCAGCTATCGCTATGAAGTTAACGCTTGATACAAAATTATGAGATGACGCTCTCATTTTTGGTAGTTAATAAATACTTTTTGACAAATACTTTAATTTAAAATAAAACTATGAAAACATTAAAATATAAAAAAGATTGTTTGGTTTGTTTGCATCCAACGCAATAATTTGCATGTGCGTGGAATTCTCTGTTATCACTTAAAATTGTAGTAACAATTTATAATTGATATTTGAATTATGAAAATATTTAATAATTTATTGGTGTTCTTATATTAATAAAAATATATAGGTGCAATCATCCTGTAAAGGTGGTTTAACACTTTAGTTAGGCATATCTTCCAGTCAATTTTTACCAAATTATTAGTCCATATCAAATCCTGATCTAAAGTATCAATCAATCAATCAATCAGCCTATTGTAGTCCACTGCTGGACGTAGGCCTCACCAAGGGTACGCCAAAGCGCACGATCACCCGCTTTCCTCATCCAGCCACCACCAGCGACCTTCTTCTGGTCATCAGTCCACCTGGCAGGGGGGCGTCCCATACTACGTTTGCCGAGACGCGGTCTCCATTCGAGAACCCGTCTGCTCCAACGCTCATCGGTTCTGCGACAGACGTGGCCAGCCCACTGCCACTTCAGCTTGCTACATTTCTGGACAATATCCACCACCAAAGTATAGCTAATCGAAATAATTTTCATAGTGTTTTAATTTTATATTTGGAGTACCTATTTCAATCAAATACAAGATAAATAATAAGGTTTCGCACTTAGCATTTGACCTTTAAACCTCTTGTATATAATATCATTGCCTTTAAATAACTTTATTTATATCCCCGTAGCGGTATTCCTTTAAAGCCGTAGGAAGATTTCCCTTCGATTGAACGCACCTTATTATTGCGGTAAAATGTAAATTAGATATAAGCAGTAATTTCTATTCCTTTTTACGTAGCACCACATCAGCTTGTGAGACTAGTCTTTGCATAAATAGACTAATGTTTACCTAGGTACCCACACGGCTATCCTATCCGTCCGTATAGAATTCAATTTCAGATTATAATCATAGTAATGACCTTTATCTGCGTCAAAGGAGTCTGTTGAATTAATTCTTGAAACTTTAATAATTCAAAACAAAATAAATATAGAATGTAAAAAAAACTAATTAGACGCATCAACTGACTGAACCGATAACATAAACAACGCGGGTTTTCTGAACGCAGCGAGTGGAGTGACGACACAGTTATCAACGCGCTCCATAGTAAATGTTTCACGCCATATTGTACAGTTTATTAACGCGAATGTTGGCATCTCCGCCCGCCCATTAATCTTCATATAATTAAATGATCAAGTGAAATTATATTTAGCCCAGGAAACGGGGCCGTGCCCACGCGCGTCTCGCCGCCGCCGCGACTCCTATCGGGCCACGCTGAAAACCTTACACGCGGGAAGAGTTCCACTTTTTAACGTATAGAAACTTGCAAACAGAACGCTCTGTACGTAAAGGGAGATATCTCCTTTATAATGCGTGCAGTGGTTTAAGAGCAAAATGTGGAAGTAATTTATTTAATTGTTTTGTATGTTATTATACTATAAATAGGAAACAGTAGTATTACATCGTCTAAGTTGCTTTGGTGCTCGACTATGCCAATTTTAGAGAAAACTCATCCCTTTCGTTTAGCGCTTCTTTTACGTGAAAGGAACTCGAACTGGCCTTTTACTTGCAAACGCTGCAATTGCAACCAAAACACCGTTAATTCAGAAACCGTCGAATAAATCCCCCAGACGCGGTGGAGTTTATCATCGTTATACACGCCGCAACCGCCATGGGCGTTTCGTTTTCACAATCACATAAACTCGCTTCACTCCTGTCCTGAAGCAGGACACCCTAGGTTATCGCGCTAGGCTCTCAACAGCCAATGATAACGGCCACAAAACCTTTAATGAGAGTTCTCTTGGGCTTGGTGAAATCGCTTAGGAAAAATCTCAAGTCTTATTAACATAGTAGTAGAGCTAGTTTATTCATAATTGGCGGTTGTCTCCCCCCCTAGCGCATTGCGTGCAGTCGCCCCGCCCGCCTGCGCCCGCGCCGCGCAAATAAATTGCGATCATAATATCGCGCGACACCGGCCTGGCCCGACCACAATTAAAATTTGCATTCTTGTCGTCTGATTGATAACTCTGTTGGATAGGTGAGGCATTTGTTTCGGGTAGGCGGTTCCATGAGGGCATAATTTTCTTTCGTCTGTTGTTTTGTCTTCCAACGCATATTGAAGAAGAGTTCATGTTTAAATACTGTGTTTATTACAAACATGCATAATTGTTGTAGAGGTGTCTCTCTGATATATGGCGAACAGGGAATTAGTTGGCGTTTGTTTTTGTAGGTGATTCACAAGGAATTCAGTTTTATCGACCTTGTTCCTACAATGTCGAGCACAATACAAAGGACTTTCCTACAAACAGTGACAGAAAATAATGGCTATCGATTTTTAATTCGGAGAAAAACTATTTTGTAACGACCATTATTTCTCAAGAGAAATATGCACCGGGGATAAATCCGGGGCTCGATGATGGCATGTATTCGCAAAATGTTTTTATGAGGTGCAACTGTCCGGCGCGTTGCTCCCCAGGAATCCGCAGAATGATAACTAATAAATTATATGCGTGATATTTTTGTGGAGGCAGTTGGCTCCCGGCCACAGCGCTCCTGGATGGACGTTATCAATCGATGGGCAGGGACTCCTCGGTGATTTCACAAACTAGCCGTAGACCGTTGAAACTTAATGAAACACTTTCAATCTCCTCGAACGCTCCCGATATGGCGCCCAGTATCTTTTTAAGTGCACCTTGTGCCACTTTAACTGTCTACACCTCGTAAAACTGTCTCAATATAAGTCTTCCGAAAATTATAAGAGAATAAAGATCACATCGGCGGCCTACAAAAACGCTCTATAAGGAAGGCGAATGATTTGTATGATTTTTATGGTTCCTACTAATTGGTTCTACAATGTAAACGGCCTTTACGTCGCCTTCTTGCATTTTAATCAGGATACACTGGAAATAAACATATGTGAGTTGAATAATGGGCACGAGAACGAGAAGAACCAGTCACAATTGCGACAAGCAGGCGCCGCCCGCGCCGGTCGCTCGCCGTCAATGAAGTCTACGATAATAAATAAAAGTTGAGGGAAACGGGCCTCTATGTAATATGCAGACGTTTCATACTTCGGCGCCATGAGACGCTACTACTTATATACTACCTCCATTTAAGCAGGTAATATACGTGTTTGGCTTTAATTGATTAAAATCTTTTAAGTCAGTCGAGATCAGATTAGTGTTAATTTGATGCTGCTTTTATAATTGTTGTGCCGACTTATTTATCGTTCGACTGCGATATTTTACAGTCGAATTTTCAGTTCTACTGCGATTTTTAAAACACAGTCGAAACCTCATTACGTACTCTGTACATCTTTATTTTGATTTAAATAGTGGGAGAGTTCGGAAAGCTGTTTTATTTCCTGGCTCTACATTTTCCAAAAAATTCTCTTATCTTCCTTAAAGTTTATTGTTTAGGCTTTAAATAGCGCTTTTGCGCTGTTGCGTTTCAATTAAGACCACCAGGTAGAGATGGGCGGTGGGTTAAAACCCAAACCACCTGACCAGGTAAAAACCCGGTGATTTGGGTTTTAACCCGGTTTTTACCCATAACAACCCATTTTTGTGGGTGTTTATTATAATAATTGATGATAAAATAAAAATAAAAACTTTATTGTATATCTTGATGAAAATACCCTGTTTATATGCAATATGCGCAACTTCAATAATGTGGAAAGCCCAAGGTAGCAGCCAATTGTTTTGTTTATGAGACAATTTCTATGAAACTTTGTTTAGAATTTGTTTGTATTTGTATATTCTAGCGTAAAGCATTTTACTAAGTTTAAGAAAACCTACATGCGTAAAAGATATTTATGTATATCAGCGCTCCAGCCGCTGGACTCAAATAAGTTCAACCGAATAAACATTTTTAAAATAAAACAGTAGAAATCTGTAAAATGTCGCCATCTTTTAATGCTCAAGGTGCATGAAAGGAGCCTCCCCGAGCGACGTACCGCTACCGCTACTCGGTAGTACGTCTGGCGCACCCTGGGCAACAGTCTAGCGAATTCTATTTCTAGCTGACTGGCGAATCCTTTCCCCACGATGGCAAATCAAAATCAACCATACAGTCCAGTGTTAAAGCCGGCAAAGTTAAAGACTGTGTGTAGTCTCGATTAATATCGAGGGTTTCTCGAAAGACAAATCAGAACTCTTATCTGAACTCTGTCGCAAGACACACTGCGATGTACTGTGTGTACAAGAAACCCATCGAGATGAAACACAATGCCGACCACACGTAGCTGGACTCACTCTTATCTCTGAGACTTAACACCCGAAACACGGTAACGCAGTGTTTGTTACTCCCGGAGTAAGAGTAAAATCCTCTGAATGTTCGACCCAGAATGGCATCGAGGTGATTACCTTGGACCTCGACCACTGCTCTGTTACCTCTGTTTATAAGCCCCCCGGGACGCCTTTCCGGTTCTCCTCTCCCTCAAACTTTGACGATCAGCAACGGGTGAAAATTGTAATCGGTGATTTTAACAGTCATAATCCACTCTGGGGCTACAATGACCTTGACGACTGTGGTCAAGCGGTCGAGACATGGACTGAATCTAACAATTTGACTCTTGTTCATGACCCAAAACAACCGGCTTCCTTTAATAGTGGCCGATGGAAGAGGAAATACAACCCAGATCTAATCTTCACCAGTTCAGACATAAGTTCTCAGTGCGTTAAGACCGTATGCCTACCTATTCCTCGCACTCAACATAGGTCCATTATGTGCGAGATTAGCCCAGTCATCCGTTCTCTACAGGTCCCCCTTAAACGCCGATTTAATTACTCCAAGACAAATTGGGAGCAGTACGCAAAGTCAGTCGACGACGCCCTCTTGAATGTACCACCATCCCCTCGAGAATATGATCGGTTTGCTGACATAGTCTCTGAGGTGTCTCGTCACTGTATCCCCAGAGGATGCCGTACATCCTACATCCCAGGATTATCGAAGGAGTCGGGGGAACTGTTGATGCGATACGAGACTTTGTACTGCGGTGATCCCTTTTTCGAGGAGACTACACGAGTCGGGGAAGAGTTACTGTCGCGGATTGATGAAAGTCGGCGGGACAGGTGGATTGATACTGTAACCAACATCAACATGACGCATAATAGTAGAAGGGCATGGTGACATCATCACCGCCATTAAATCCCTTAAGTGCGGGAAAGCCTCCGGAGTTGACCTTGGCCCCGTCGCAGTATCATGGCTGCTACAAATGTTCAACAAGTGTCTGGAATCTGCCCTAATACCAAGACTCTGGAGAAAATCGAAGGTCACAGCTATACCAAAGCCAGGAAAACCAGCAGATGACCCCAAAAATTTTCGGCCCATTTCACTCCTGTGCCATACTTATAAATTATTTGAGCGGTTGCTGCTGGTACGCCTCACTAGCTTTGTTGACCCGAAATTGATATACCAACGACCAGCCGTCCAGTCCAAATACCTCCAGCTTTGTGTATGCTGATGATCTTGCTCTCACTTCTCAAGCGACCAGTTTCGAAGAGGTTGAGGCCAATCTGACGGTAGCTCTCAAGAACCTGAGTTGCTACTACGCAGAGAATTCCCTTAAGCCCAATCCGTCTAAAACTGAGTCATGCGTATTTCACCTTCGCAATGCACAGGCGGGTCGAAAGCTCAAAATCACGTAGCGTGGGGTGCCTATTTCCCACAGTAACTCCCCCAAAATACCTCGGCGTGCTGTTGGATAGGTCTCTTACCTTCCGAAAGAACTGTGAGAGTGTGAAAAGGAAGGTGCATGCTCGAAACAATCTAGTGCGGCGCCTTACCACCACTAAATGGGGAGCCACACCACAAGTTCTGCAGACTACTGGTTTGGCGCTTGCCTTTTCAGCTGGCGAATTTGCATGCCCAGTATGGGACCGCTCTGCTCATGCCAAGCTAGTGGACACAGCTTTAAACGAAACTTGCCGGATCATTACTGGTTACCTGAAACCGACGCCGAATAAGTTGCTGTTTCCATTAGCTGGCATAGCGCCTCCAGATGTCCGCAGAGCAGTTGCAAGCTCCTTTGATAGGCGTAAAATGGACGACGACATTCGGCACCCACTGAGTGGCTATAAACCAGTGCCACAACGGCTGAAAAGCCG
This sequence comes from Carpatolechia fugitivella, assembly GCA_951230895.1. Taxonomy (NCBI): domain Eukaryota; kingdom Metazoa; phylum Arthropoda; class Insecta; order Lepidoptera; family Gelechiidae; genus Carpatolechia; species Carpatolechia fugitivella. Next base: position 7,245,948 of record OX579652.1, read on the forward strand.
AAAAAGTTTTATAAAGTGCGTCGATCCACTGACCAACGACCCGCCACAAGCAAAATGCAACCTCTGGCGCCGCGGAGTCTCCCTTCCTAGCCCCTTTGTCACGCCATCTGAGAATCTCCCACCCGGACATCAGTTGTCGTGGCCGATCTGGAAGTCTTTAAATAGACTTCAGACTCAGATCTGCCGGAGTAAAGATAACATGTCTAGGTGGGGATTTTCCGATAATACTGACATAAACTGTGTGTGCGGAGAAGTACAGACGATGGCCCACCTGACATCATGTCCTGCGTGCCCTGCCACCTGCACGCAGCAAGATTTGATGGACGCCACACAATCCGCCGTCCAAGTGGCCACATTCTGGGCTACAACATTATAAAATTTGACTTGCCATCGACTCGCTAAGAAGAAGAATGCTCAAGTTCTAACGGGATGATCAAAAGAAGTTGTAATTACAGTTAGCTAGCACTACACTCACTCATACCTACCTACACTGCATGCGAACGTGGCAAGTACGGGCGACAAAAGTCACGGTGACAGTATACTAAATGATGGAAGCTGCCTGATATTACGATTGGCCTAGGACATGTTATAACACTGTGTTGAGTTCAATCGAAGTTGACCCAATAAACGAAAAAGTTTGCTGCCATCTCGGATATTTATATTTTAAACGTAATTGGTACTGTTGTTTCTCTCGTTTCTAAACATAGTACCCTAAACCATGGTTCATGCATGACTTACGAACAATAATTTTATCGCCATCTTTTTTTTTATGTTTCTTGTTCAAATACCGAGATTTGCCCTTAAAACAATATTTTCTGCAGATTTTGTGCTTTACGCCGTTTTATCCATTGCTTTGTTGGTATCTTGCTAAAATAGATGTTCTAAGCCCCTGCATTTACTGGCAAATAAGTGAAAAAATGTCACATATAATGTGCATACGCAAAATCTAATGATATATGGATACTTATATAAATTTTGTTATAAAAATAATAAACACCCGAATTTTCACCCAGTGGGTGGGAATAAATGGGTGTTTATCGGGTAAAAACCCAGCGGTAGGTTTAAACCCGGTGGTTTGCCCATCTCTACCACCAGGTGAGGATGTGTCATATTGACATCAGCGGTATGACTTGCGGCGGTAGCAGGAAGACTCAGCGCAGGCGACGATGTCGTCAACCTTGCAAACACGCCCGCGAGGACGAACAGGGACCACCTAGATCCCTCACCACTACTCTCAACGCTTGAGTAATGTAAACCGTAAGAGTAATATAAATTCCGCAGAGTGGAAAACGTATGATATACTGCGGCCAAGAAGCTGTTTATGTCGATATTTTTTTTCTTTTAATTTTTGTTTCGGATAAAGTTAGCGGTAATATTGTGAGTCGCCAAATCATAGATTGTTGTAACTACAGTCCATTTTATATACAATTTTAAACATCATTGTCGAGATAATGGTAATTTTTTTTTTATTTAGACATGCCTTAAGTCTGAATTTCTATTTATTACGAACTCTACCTAAAACAGGAATCGACTATCTAAGGTAAATTTTAATTAAAAAGCAAATTTATTACATTGATATCATTCTTATTCTTCATCATAAGGTTGATAAAATAAAATCAAACAAACAAACCCTAGTATCAGTGTTAGAAAGCCGCCAAAGGCCTTTAACATGGTCATGACCTTCATTGATTATGATTCTTATTTCAGAAAAATAATTTAATTTAAAACATTTGTAGTACGTACCATCTTTTTAAAATATAATATTTGGCTAGTAATATTGAGCCAGCTACAATAAAACGGGCTGTTGCGACGATAGCATCAGTCGGTTCCTGCCAATGCGCCGGCGCGGCGCGCCAGCTTCACGAAATAGCAGCGTGATTAACTCGCTACTGTAAAAACCTGGCATTTACGAGAGAACGTCGGTAAAAACCATTTTTACTATGTGCAATTCTTAAGAGGAAAATGTTTTTTCCTTGTGCGAAAGCATTATACTTTTAAGGGACCGGGTACGTTACGTTGAGCTCATGACGACACCCAGAACCTTTGATGGATACTAATCAAGTAGCAAAGGTTCTGGGTTAAATTCCTGGCCGGGCAGATAAATAAATAATGAATAAAAATATATCTGTTACGAGTCTGGGTGCTGATTTTCCAAGGTATCCTCGACACAGTGAATTTTACTCCTAATATAAAAAGTGTGACTTTATTTCTATGAAAAAATGCTAAATCTCTACATAATATATTTATGGAATATTTTTATTACATAACTCGAAAACACCTGGAGATCATTGTAATAGGTGTGAATTTGTTATAAATTAAAAGATTTTTGCAAATGGCCGGCGCCAATTCTTTTATTGGGGCCATTTGTTTCCGCTCACCTTTAAACGTATTAAATGTCACTAATTAATTTAGTTCACACGATAAGCCACTTCTAATAATGGCAAAAACATAAGGCAAAAAATAGCAGACTTAGGTTGTTTATTTTTTTACCATGAAGTTGGAAGGTTGCTACTTACTTATGGGAATTGACAGCTACGTAGCTACGTGCAAATACTTAATTCCCAATATATAAATTGATACCTTATTATAAGGTAATGGAATCACGTTTGATCATAGTGGAATCTCCTGCGGGCGTCTGTATTTCCGAGCACATATAATCCGACTCTCTTTAAAGCCAGAGCGAATTGGCTCCTTCTGGGTAAGCTCGCTACATCGTAGATCCCATCCCTGGCTGGATTGGGGTCAAGAGCAAACCCATACAATATATATAAAAAAAATTGTTCTGATGGAGAGTGACGTCAAGGGTGGAACACTCCCCAAATAAAGCCTATTCAACTCTGGCTTAATTTCGAAAACAAAGACAGACAGCATTAAATGCTACACAAGATAACGTATACGGTACACTCTTTCATAATTATCATTATCATCTCAGCCGAAAGACGTCAACTGCTGGACAAAGGCCTCCTCCAAGGATCTCCACGACCGGTCCTGCGCTGCCCGCCTCCAGCGGCTTCCCGCGACCTTCACCAAATGGTCGGTCCACCTTGTGGGGGGCCTACCCACGCTGCGTCATGCGGTGTACACTCTTTAGAGAATTAAAAATAAATAAACCGTTTACGGCTAAATATCTTTGAAGAAAGACAGATGAGCGTGATGTGGTGGACAAAGAAAAGAAAGATATCATATCGATCGTAGTGGGAGGAAATCGTCGACAAAAAACGAAACTTGTATCTTTGAGATGCTACGTCTTATACCACAGAAGAAATAATAGTAGCTACTTGCCTAAAATGAAAGACCTCGCAACAAATTTTCGATGGATTATAAGATTATTATTGTTACAGATTACGTCTATTAACGAAATATCTAATAATTATAAAGCAGAAAAGATCGACAAAATTTTTCATTTTCTGCTTTAAAATTATTAAATTTTCGATGATTCATTAAGCCAGTTATTGGAAAAAACTTAATTTATGTTTTTTGTTTAACATGGACATGAAACATGAGACAGCTAGCAATGTCCAGGTGTGTCGTGAGCCTTATGGAAATATATGGCCGACCACAGACTGCTGGTCGCTGTCGCTTGCTGATTAGGGAAAATAAAATATTCTGTAACCTTTAGCATTTGCAATTTGCGTAGAATAACAAGTCTTCTTGATTATTAAAATCAATATTGTCGAATATTTTATTTCCGCTATTCCTAGTGGAATAGATTATATTACATAACAACAATGTAATTACCAATGTTGTATTACTTACTAATATTGAAATTTTATATACACTGACCAGGATAGACACGTTTGAATAAATAATAATAATTTATTTAGGAATCTCAGATAACAGGGGTCTATTTTGTTAGTTACAGATTATTTTTTTCAGATTTCTCAAAATTGTAGGATCTTTTTGTTATTACCTTTTTGTTGTGTGATGTTCATTTGATTTTTTTTACGTATTATGGATAACATGTGTACTAATCAGTAGAAATACTAAAGTTCTGAGTAGAAATAGCTCGAAATATGATCACACCGAAAGAAAATTTACACTTAAATTCAACTTAAAAAATAAAATACTTCAAGTAGACTGATGGCAATTTCAAAAACTTTCTGTTTCTTATCTTTCAAAATAATAATAAAATAATGGTAATAAATAGGACAATTTTCTGCAAAATCGGACTTCAAAGTTGGTAGAGTCAAAAATTTAGATTGCATTTAAAGTGACCTTTTTTTTAGTTTTGGGGTTTTTATGGTTATTATGTAGAATATTATGAATGCGTCGCGAGTCCCGCGCCTACCCACTTTTTGTGACCGCGAATAGTCGTTCTAACGCCGCCGCCGCCGCCGCCGCGCGCCGCCCCGGTTCGCGGGCGCCTTTACGCCGCCGCCGCGCCGCCGTGTATGCTCGAGTTATACAATGCGAAATTATTTTATTTTATTTATTTATTGTATTTTATTTAGGAACAAATAGTCATTTAATAAATACTGATACAGCTATGTTTTAGTATAGACCTACAAATTCAATGATATCGACATTTTTGCTGTATCAAATAGCTCATTTAAAATGTCAGTTCTTAATGTGTTAAAATCTACCTAGTCCTATTATATTTCGAGCTTTATTGTACAATTCTTGTTCTCTTTTATGACATTTATAACAGGATATAAGTCCTAGTTGTTGTTATGGGTGCTTAATTTGCTTCGTACACATCAAACTTGATATAAACTAAATAATTACTCAAGTAATCTGTGGTTAACGTTGTTGGTTGTACTTTAAAATTTAATGTTACTTATTTATGTTTCATAGTTTTGTATGTTTTCCCAAATTAATAAAAATAAAATACAAAACAAATCTGCCTCATTTTAACTTTAGCGTTAATTATATTTTATTTTATCTTTGATCGATCGCATATTCGCCACTCATCTGCAGGCTCTGCTACAAAAAAAACTGAAATACTTGTAAAAATCACCCCCTTTAAACCGAGTTTGAACGAAAAGTGTAATTATTTAGTAGTCATTGATTCTGTCAATTCGATCTCCGTCTGGATTGGGATAGGTCGCTAAAATTGGAATGGCCTCGCACTTTCGCAAGATATTTTAGAGGACTTACTTTGAGAGCCGCACGAGTCGATATACCTACTACTTACGCATTGAACACTAAGATAAGCAGACTTGATTACTCTTGAAGTCAACCGAAGGTTTCCGTCTCGTTTAAAGCTGTAAAGTTGCCAGAATCATTAAAAACTTTCAGGGTATAGTTATCATTGTAGTAAAACATTAATTTCCTGTAGTTACTGTTCTGCCATTGAATGTATGGGAACTAGATGTGCTGCATTAGCAATGGCGCTGCGCGCGGTTACAGTCATAACATGACATCTCTGCATCTTGCATTTAATTTTTTTTTTATTTGAATTGCTTTTGTGATGGAAGTTTAGCACTACAGGAGAAATGACCGTTAGATAGCATCCGATAGACGTTTCGAGAAGACGTTTGACGCTTTGTTTTTATTTCGAAGTCTGATAGACACCTGTTGCTGATACTTGATACCTCCGCGCTTTACATAATCCGCGAGTAGGCCGCAGCCTCACTTAAACACCTGGACTCATAGAATACGTGTTAGACACATCTGCAGACCCGACATTTAGAATTAAAATAGCGTTTTGATTGCTAAAAAAATAAATACTTGACTCCAAAAAATAAATAGGTGAGCTTTATTTGTTTGTAAATAGGAATGGAGTTCTTCGATAGTCCTAACAAAGTATCATAAACCTAGGTCATGTTTATGTATTTACAAGAGAAATCTCGTTGTGATTTAATTAGATGCCCACGCACACGCCTGCGCCTGTGATCCTCGATTCAGTTGCCCCCGTTAGCCCACGATAACCGAGATTGGCTCCATAGCTTATAATGATGCCAGCTAGGTTAGACGCTATGGGAAAGCGCTAAAAAAACTCATCGAAAAAAAAATGCTTTGAGGAATCCTACATTTCGAAACAGCATTGTAAAATGCGTGTTTTATGAACTACAAAGAGAACGAGGGCACAATATTCGAGAAAATACGTTCGGTTTGATTTGAGTATCGTTGTATTTTATGCATAGAGAGTCGGTGAGCTAGTGGCTAGGGCCGCTGCGTCCCGTTCGGGAGACGCGGGTTCGATCCCCACTACGTACCAATGTGTTTTCAAATTTCGAATTCATATGTACGTTTATTCGACGCTCTTACAGTGAAGGAAAAACATCGCGATGAAACCTGCACAATCCTGCGAAGAAATTCAAAGGTTGTGTGTGAAGTCGACCAACCCGCACTGGGCCAGCGTGGTCGACTAAAGCCTAATCGTCCTAATTCAGGGTAGGCTCGAGCCTCTCGGTGGGGAATTGTATAAATATTTAAATAAATACTAGATATTGAGGTGCACGCCAGCTTAGAATTAAATCTACAAATAACCAAAATTGTTTGTTCAGTAATTTAGAACAAAATAAAACGTTTGGTCTTCATGGTCAAGAACACTCTCTCTAATATTCTAAATAATAATAATAATAATAATAATAATAATAATAATAAAATAATTTATTGAACCAATTATAACAGTACAACAAGAGGTAACAACAAGGATGTAAATGCAGTCAACACGTGTCTGCAAGACTTAAAAATTTCTTACCGATACTTGTTGAAACCTTTAGTTTGTTTTAATTCATAAATTAGCTTGTTGCTATTTGCACTTGATTGCACATGTGACCATTTGATATGTAACCTATATTATTCGTGGTCTATGTAATGACACAATGCAGAAGTCATAGACACACAGTCTACTTGCCGCTATAATGTATTGATTTATTATAATTTCTATGCATTCAACATTGATATCTCTTGGAATAAAGGTCGCGAGAGTTTTCCGTTAACCTTTTCTGAGCAGATACTGTTTTAATTTAAAGATAAAAATAAAATTAGATGCGAATCCCATAAGCAGATCATGAAAGTGTGTATAGGCCAGTGGTCGCCAATTCTTCATTTCCCCGCCGAAGAAATTCTGGCGTCCAGCCAACGGTTCCGAGAACCCGAGAGAAGGTTACGAGATGTCTTGCCTCGCTTTATATGCTGAAATTATACTGGAGAATTTTTATATGTCTGACCGATGGACAGACGAACACAATCTTTTGAAATATAGTTTATTTCCTCTGACCCAGACAGGTGTCAAATGTCTCGCAGTAAATATATTTTCAGTTCATATCAACAAGCAATCATTAGAATCAGATGTCACATTGCGCAGGTCTATTATTATCAGTGAAATGCAAACTATATTTATCTTCTTTCACGCACGTGATGGTACAAATAGGTGCTATATATAATATATATATATATATATAGGGTTTGCTCTTGATGCCGATCCAGCCCGAGAGCAGGGATGGGATCTACGATGTAGCGAGAGAGTCGGATTATAATGTGCTCGGAAATACAGACGCCGCCGGCAGGAGATTCCACCCCTTTGCGGTACGCATTATAAAAGATGTTGAGAAGCGTTTGGTGCGCAAGCGAGGAATAGTCACCAAGAAAGGATGGTAACCTGCCGTGCGTCTGGACGTTCGATGGAAGAAGGGGAAAGGCGGAATGAGTTCATGCAACTCTTGAGCACACTCCCCAAAGTACAGCCTGTAAAATGTAAAATACCGATAAGCAGGCAACCTTGCGACAACGATGAGCCAAGCTGTAAAGCTTAGCTTTCACCAGTTTTTTGTCGCTATATTGTATAATTTGATATTATTCATGACATATGTCTAGAGATAGTCGCTTCATAGTAACAAAATGGCATCCTATTTCCAACCTACAAAGTATGGCTCCGTAAAAAGTACATAGTACAACAGCTTGGAAATGGTAATATGAAGCACCCTCTGGGCGCCTGACACCAGTAATGAGGAAGGAGGGTCGCAGCCGGCGCCAGCGCTGGATCAGGATACGGCAATCACGACTCGCAGCGCGCCATATTGGCTACTTATTACATGATTATCCCTTTACTGACATGATATCCGCCTTCCATGTCATCCAATATGCAACGAATAATTTAATCGGTTTGGTCTGCGACATTCTGTATTACCATTTTAAACTCCTACAATTTTAGTGCCACTAGATGACAGTTTGATACATTTAGAATGTTATATAGTCAATTCAAAATTATATATAGTATGTTATAATTGGTAACATAAAATTTTCCATTCGATCTACTCCTAATGATCGTTCCACTAAACTGAAACATGTTAACTGACATTAAGATCAATGTGTTCTCACGCAGTCTCTTATCAAGGCACCCGTGCAAAGGGTTAATTAAATAGTTACAAGAGATAAAGTCGACAGCTATTTATAGTGGATATGGCGTCTTATCCACGTTGATGCTATCGCTCTATCTGAGACGTATCGACATGAGGTGTTTAATGTTTAAGAATTTGTAAAATGTGTTCAAATGTCTTGAAATATAGCTGCAATGTTTTGGTTAGATCAATGTTATTTACTACTACAGATTTGGAGGTTATGTAAATATGGCAGTTTACACACAGTTTAGCGTTGACGCACAGTGTCGAATATATTATTAATCATACACTTGTAATTTACGTTGTTAATGCTTTTTGTAAATTAATCTTTGAATAATTTCGTTGGTAAAGCCACGTCGTCAGTGGCACGTAATCTACAGACATAAAAACGGAATTAAATTAAAATAATGGACACGTACATACTCGCATATCAGGTGGTCGCGCTGCGGTTCGCGGTTTTACTTTTACACTGCAACACGTTGAAGCTTTTAATTTATAAACAAAAGTTTGTTAGTAACGTCCATAGCAAGAACCATTCAAAATAGACTAAATTTACTAGAGGTACATATAGGTAAAACTCTAAAATCAAACAGCCAGGTCGTTAACCCGTTTATCATAAGACAGAATTAAGTATCAATGCTTCGAGATAAAACTGAGTAGATAGAAGTGAGCCTTGACTGACCTCTGGTTCCACGCCGAGAAAGTTCCTGGGCCCCCGCCAAGTTTACACCTTAAAAGGAAGAAGCTGTTGAGACATCATGTGGATCGCTTGCAAAAACGCACATTTCGATTTACTCAACTATAGGATGTTTTGATGTAGAGTTCATCAACCTACTACAGAGTCATCAATGGCCGACTCTCGGCTGCCGAGTTTTATGCTGATTATAAATTGTCACGGCGGCGGCGCCTACACAACACACAATACATGAACGAGGATTCTCTAAATAAAAGTCTGTTATGTAATTTGATTTGATGATCGAGGATCATGCAAATATGTCATAATGATTGTGGAATCATGCGTTTATTGTGCAGTGCTCAGTAAATTATAAGGTATATAGAAAATATCTTCCTCTCAACATTACAAAACGCCTTTAAATTAATTTAGAAATTATCCAGGTTTGTAAATTGGCATAGACCGCCTACGGTCTTATGAGTCCCTGATACTCGTACACCTATTGAACATAAAACGGGCAGTCTAGTCCAGGTCAACTAATGTTGTTGCCATGTAAATTGTACCGTCGTCGATGTCGATATTTATTGGATGGACGTTAATAGCAACATGTTGTGGGTTGCGATGAGGCGATACGTTTTGGTCTGGATCCTTATTTGTGACTTCTGCATGTTGTCCAACGGTATTTCGTTTAGTCTGCAGAACTTGGCTTTGGCTCTGAAATTTATGTTATGTTTTGCAAAGGACTGCTTTATTTATTCTTATGTATATTTTTTGCAAAAGCATTTGTTAAGTTTTTTTATTGTCGTGCCATCAGTGAATTTGTGTTTTGAGAGTTTGTAAGGAATTTTAAAGATTTTAAAGATCAAGAGTACTTTAATTATCTTTTTCTGGTTTCACCGATAAATTCGTTGAACTTTTATATTTTGTTTTTGTTTTCTTGGTATAAATAAGTGATAGTTCATTTGTTTTGTTGCAGAATGTCAATTTGGCAAGCAAGCAAAGGAGCTTGGGTCGACGTGGTTTGCGGATCTCGGTCCCCCTTTTGGGATCATGTACTGCATCAAATGTGAGTGTATACCGGTGAGTATTTGCGACATAATAGTTATAAAAATTGACCTTGAACTATTCGCCTGTTCCTTTTAACTCAGACCTATTTATATCCAATACAACTTTTGTTTGATCATGTTTACCCATTACTGTAACTTTGCGGCAAATTCTATTCGTTATAAATTCTTTTTAAAAATTATTAAAACATGGTGTTACAAAAATATCTTTAAAGTAGAAGAGGGTAGGTAGTTAAATCCATGAAACTCAACAACTTTTTGCATAATATGATAATATTTCGATATACATTGCTCTTCCTTTCTTTTTAATATTTATGAATGACTCAAAAAATCTGTGACAGGTTCAAAAGAAAAGGCGGGTGGTGGCCAAGGTTCAATGCCGGAATATCAAGAACGAGTGTCCGGAGCCTTCCTGCGATACTCCGGTCTTACTACCAGGAAGGTGCTGCAAGACTTGCCCTGGAGATATGCATTGTGAGTATTGGAACTTTCTATATTTTTTAAAATTTAACTGGCAAAGTGTCCGTAGTTATAAAGTTTGATTGACAAACACCTTTTGGATAATGATGTGCAAAAAATCAGGGTTTCTCAGGGTTTGCGTCTGATTTAGATAAAGGTTTTTTTGTATCAACGTATCTTCTCTGCCATTAGTACTTTATTGACGTTTTCATAAAGCTTTTTGATGTAAAAAAAGACTTAAGCAAATAATGGTTGACACGTTTTGTGATTCAAAGCAAAATAATGTTGGTACTTTTACTGCATTTTTCGCAATTAAGGCGCTGGAATGAGCTAAATGCGCATCATATTCGGTTGCCGCTGGCAAAAAGTATACAACAGATCACACCAGAATTAAAATATATTATTATTGAGCATGTTTCCTACAAGTTTGTTGTTTCCAAAACACGATTTCGTAAACTTTTCTCGATAGAAAATGAGTCCAAACTCAGCTCTCAACGGCCATCATTCTTTAGTCGATACGACTATTATGTGAAGTGTTTTTAGTAAAAGTTATTAAAATAAATTCATAATGCGTTTCTCCATTTGGCTGTTGTTTCCGATTTTTATTTAAGTACTTAGTTTTTACACAATTTCGTTTCGTTGTATTTCACAACTTGTATTCAGCGGCGCGCGCTCACACCATTATTTGCATCTCTCTTACTTGTACCGAGACCGACAGTGATCGCTGAGGCGCGCTGCTAGACGGACCTATGTCGCTCTGCGTTCTGCGCTCCGTTCGTTTATATAGACTAAAGCGGGAAACAATTTTTTGTAAATATATCGTAAAATATACAAATTTGTACATAGAAGTATTTGTTTTTACCTAAAATACTCAATACTCAAATACTTTAAATTATTTGTGTTTGCTTGTAAAGTATTTTAACTGTAAATAAATGTAAAATAATAATCTGAACTGTATAAAAATGGAAAACAAAACAAATAATAGAAGATTGATCTCAAAAAAAAACAGAAACAAATGATGGAAGTTATAAAGTAAATACCTACCTAATCTACTATAATTTGTTTTGCTGATTCGTTGGAGTATTTCACTAATTCAAAATAATGGTCGATCAAAAGGGTGAGGCTATTTCAATCCCGCTCTTGTAATCTATACAGTCTAGTTGGGTAAGTCGTGGTACTAGAAATTCACATTATCGTGGGTTCAATCCCAGGTGTAGATACACTTTAGTATGTTTTTTTTTGTTTTTATTCTCATTAATTTATTTGTATTTTTTCTCCACAAACATTCCCCCCAACCCCAACCCCCTTTTTTTTTTTTTTTTTTTTTTTAATTTAAAGCTTTGGCCAAGCTGAAACAGAGACGCTTCGCTCGCTCGGTCAACTAATTGAATTTATCTCTATTTTAGAAAATAACTAACTAACTTTAAAAAAATAACAAACTAATGAACGATTCAGCAAACTATAATGACATTGTAGAAGCCCTTAGTCCGTCGGATACTGTTTTAAAAAAGTAAATCCCACCATCTGTTATTCACACTTTTAATTTTTAGTACCTATACTAGATGAAGTCCACTTTTCATATCACAGCCTATCTAATGGTAATATTTCGGGACAATTTTATTCAAACTAATGTAACTTGAGCCTGATACTCGCACATACTGCACCAAAAAAGAGACCTCATTATTTCGGTTTTGATTTTCAAGACAATTTTTGCATAGAATTATGAAAGTTTTAGAGGTTTATAAATTATATACACTAAACTAAATAAAAAAGACATAATGTCCGTGTTTTTTAAAACAATTTTTACATAGACTTAAGAAAGTTTTAGAGGTGTATACATTCATAAATTTTAGATCAATTAAATAATTATATTACCGTGTAGATAAAAATATAACGTTTTAATTCAAACATTTATAGCTTTATTATTTAACTAAGTGTGGGGTATTTTGCTACTATTAGGGGTGATACTTTTCTTTAGATACTTTTAAAGGTGTACTAAATTATTGTTTTATGAATATTGCTTCTAATATTCCAATTGTAAACAATATTCGAAACACACTAATATTATAAATGTGAAAATATATTTGGATGTTTGTTCCGCCTTCACGCTTAAAGCATTCAACAGATTTGGATGAAATTTAGAATGTAGATAGTTTGTAACCGATTTAGTTGAAACTTGATTTGAGACAGAATTTTGAAAAGAAAACAACAACACAATGTTAAAATTGACAAAAAACCAAGATGGCGACCAACTTGTTTGTTTATAGACCGATGTCGGTAAAACTTGGTTTGACGTACTAATTTGGCATAAAAACAACAACGCAATGTTAAAAATTACCAAAATTCAAGATGGCGGCAACTTTTTCTTGATGGACTGAATTCAAATTTGGTTGGACATACTGTTTTGGCATAAAAAGAACAATGCAGTGTTGGCAAAAAGTTAATCCGATTATGTAACGATTAATTGCTTAATCAGGATTAACGACTAATGATTAATTATAACTTTCAATCGTTAATCAGATAAACCAACCAAGTTTCACCGAAATCAGTCTTTAAACAAAAAAGTTGGCTGCCATCTTGTTTTTGTTATAAATTTAACATTGCGTTGATATTGCCAAAAAACTAAGATGACTGCCCTGCCAACTTTTTTGATTGTGGACCGATTTTGATGAAATTTGGTTTGAGACAGTATTTTGACAAGAAAACAAAAACGCAATGTTAAAAATGACAAAAATCAAGATGGCGGCCAACTTTTTGTTTATAAACCGATTTCGGTGAAACTTGGTTTGACAGACTAATTTGGCATAAAAACAACAACGCAATGTTAAAAATTACCAAAATTCAAGATGGCGGCCAACTTTTTCTTGATGGTGTGATTTCAAATTTGGTTGGACATACTGTTTTGTTATAAAAAGAACAAAGCAGTGTTGGCAAAAAGTTAATCCGATTATGTAACGATTAATTGCTTAATCAGGATTAACGACTAATGATTAATTATAACTTTCAATCGTTAATCAGATTAACCAACCAAGTTTTACCGAAATCAGTCTTTAAACAAAAAACTTGGCCGCCATCTTGTTTTTGTTATAAATTTAACATTGCGTTGATGTTTGTATGCCAAAAGAGTATGTTAAACCCAGTTTAAAAAAAATCGATCTACAAACAAAAAAGTTAGCCGCCATCTTGATTTTTTTACATTATTAATATAAAGTTGTTGTTTTATTGTTAAAATACTGTCTCAAACCAAGTTTCACCAAAATCGGTCTATCAACAAAAAAGTTCACCGCTATCTTAGATTTTTGTAATTTATTACATTGCGTTGTTGTTTTCTTGTCTAAATACTGACTCAAACCAAGTTTTACCGAAATCGTTCCATAAACAAGAAAGTTGGCAGCCATCTTGATTTTTTGTAAATTTAAACATTGCTTTGTTGTTTTTATGCCAAAACAATATGTCAAACCAAGTTTCACCGAAATCGGTCTATAAGAAAAAAAGTTGGCTGCCATCTTGGTTTTTTTACTATTTTAACATTAAGTTGTTGTTTTCATGCCAAAACAGTATGTCAAACTAAGTTTCACCAAAATCGGTCTATAAAGAAAAAGTTGGTGGCCATCTTGGGTTTTTGACAAATTTAACATTGCACTATTGTTGTTTTTATGCCAAAACACCAAGTTTAAACGAAATCGGTCCATAAATAAAAAAGTTGGCTGCCATCTTGATTTTTGTCATAATTAACATAACGTTGTTTTCTTGTCAAATACTGTCTCAAATCAAGTTTCACCGAAATGGGTCCACAAACAAGAAAGTTGGCAGCCATCTTTAATTTTTGATGATTCTTATAAGGATCTATTCTAATCCTTGAGGAAATATTTGACAAGCCACAATTTTTTGTTAACATCTCGTTAAAACCAAATAATCATTCATTATCTTTTTCAAATGTGCAAGTGAGATGGCTAGCACAGTCGACAAAAACCGACAGCCTTGTAATATTATATTTTATATTGATAATCATCTCAAAATACCACATTTTATTCGAAAAACCTTATTGGCAACATTGCCGGCAAATTAGAGCTCCTGGGAATACGTTGAATACGTAAATTGTGGTTTACCTCCTAAAATTTACGATTTTTAATATAAATTTATTTTATTTTATTTTATTTTATTTGGGAAGTTAACAGCAAAAATTTTTACAATTTGAACAAAAAAAATTACAACACTAAATGCCAATAACAAACTTCCACATATGTGCCGAAAATAGTTGGACTCCTAACAGAACTGCAATTAAAAATAATAATATAAATAACTAAGTAGTATCAATACGACACAGATAAACCTCTAAAACTTTCATAAGTCTATGAAAAAAAAGTCTGGAATCAAACCCGAAATTATGAGGTCTCCCTTTTGGTGAAGTATGTGCGATTATTTGTTTTAAAATATATGTAGATTATAAATAAATAATAATGATACGTATTCTGCTTTAATTTTTCAATATTTTGTTCAAAAAGAGAAGATAAATATTTGTATGACTTTTAGCGCCATCTTTCGATTTGGTGATTCATTATCTCGACAAATTGTTCTGTTGACGCACTTGAGGTCTTATTAGTTCCTACACAATTTCACCGTACATGTATGGCGGGACGTTATCGAAAGAGTTTGCGATCATAGCTAAAAATCCAAACGCTCAAGGTCATTGGCTATAGCCAGCGCCTTAACCTGGCTATCTCTCAACCATCTCTCCATTCCACATTTTCAACAGCGAGAACGCATGAAGCCAGCTTCATTACACCTTTTACGTATTAAAAATAAGGTTCATATTTGTCGTTATATGTATCTGACTGTACTTTCTGCCGTCATTGTTGCACATAAATTATGCATTAAGGCGCATACCTGCGTGTAAACAGGTGCTTGTACAAGTATTATCATTATCATCTCGAATATCTCGCGGTGTTCACATCAGAAGTGAGAAATAATTTTAGTTGCCTGTGAATGGACATTAAGAACCACAGCTAAGGACTAGACAAGTTTTAATTTGTTCAATCCATTTGTTTGTGGTTTGACTGTTTTACTGCAGAATCGAAAATCTGTGATTCTAGAATCTTTTAAATTGGGAATCTTCAGAAATGGTTTTAAATATTTACAAATTCACGGCACGCGTTTGGTGCGTTGGTGGCATATCTACCTCTTGTATGTATAATATCATTGATTAGGCCCTAATTATCTACAATGATATTATACATACAAGAGGTAGATATGCCACCAACGCACGATGGTTATCCTAATATTAGAGCTGTCAAACATCGAATTTGAACCTTATGGACGCGTCGATTGCACAATTTTAGAGAGCACGTAAAAAATCCAACTTAAAAATATCTTAATCTGACAGCTATGCCCTTATTTTAGGTTATCATTAATTCAAAATAATATCATTCGTTCGTCTGAATTCATCACCTCTCTTTCATTGGTCATAAAAAAAGGATAGCTGGATTTTAAAATCATCCATTAATATATACATTATAGCTGCCGTAAGTAAGTAAAACTTTATTGCATAACACATATGGGACATACAAAGAAAACATTATTATAAAATGTGCGCAAAGAATGCGTGTATGTCTGTAAAAATATACATTATAGTTGCCGTGTGTGATCTCCTGACGATTTCTATGGAAAGATGGAATAAGATTAAGATTAAGATTGATTGATTGATTAAGATTTTTCTTTGATTCGGGAAGTCATGCTCTAATTCTAATTTTAAAATCCAGCTATCCTTTTTTTATGACCAATGAAAGAGAGGTGATGAATTCAGACGAACGAATGATATTATTTTGAATTAATGATAACCTAAAATAAGGGCATAGCTGTCAGATTAAGATATTTTTAAGTTGGATTTTTTACGTGCTCTCTAAAATTGTGCAATCGACGCGTCCATAAGGTTCAAATTCGATGTTTGACAGCTCTAATATTAGGATAACCATCTCCTGTCCCTTTTTATTCTTTAAAAGATGAAAAGAACTGACGAACTTAAATTAAGGATTAGGGCGTGACTGTGTGAATCGTGACCATAATGTACGTACATCTTTACATTATAGGTTGTCGTGTGTGAAGCCCTTTACTCTTTTTATCTTTGGATTAAATCTAAAAGTATTTTTATATGTGATTTGTTCTATAATTAAGTACTCTTTGAGGCATTTCCCTTTTCGTGCCTTATTATATTTCAGTGATTTCCTCCCTGACTCACTCACTCACTGATACGTCATTTCATTAATTACTTGTAAAGTTAATGAAGGAATTCATATTTACTCTACATTTTCCGTTCGGAAAATCTACGAGAAGAGTAAATATCGAAATTACGAAGTAATTAGTAATGTTGATGTGTTTAAATATAACTACTACGAAGTTATTTCTTTGTTTAGTTAATAATAGTATTCGTTTTGTAAATATTAGGTCCTTACATATGAAATTGGCGTTTTGTATGGGAGGAACAAAAAGTCGAAAAATTTTTATATAGTATATTTATTTAATCAAAGTATGAGCCATTGTAATCTATGCACTTTTGCCATCTCATAGGTAGTTCATTGATCCCTTTACTAAAAAAACCATTCGGACGGGAATCAATAAAATCTTTGAAGGCGATTTGGACTGCCCCATCTGAGTTGAATTTTTTCCCTCGCAAGAAGTTATCCAAATTTCGAAAAAAATGGTAATCTGTTGGAGCAAGGTCCGGGGAGTACGGTGGATGCCTTAGACATTCCAATTGAAGCTCTTCTAATTTGCTAGCCGTCTGTTGTGCAGTGTGTGGTCTAGCGTTGTCGTGAAGCAGCAGTGGCGTAGAGCGATTGACCAGCCTCGGTTGTTTACCAGCTAGCTTTTCCATCATGGTTTGCAATTGCTGACAATAGTCATCTGCCGTAATCGTCTGGCCAGATTTGAGAAAACTGTAATGAACGACACCGGCGCTAGTCCACCAAACGCTTACAAGTAACTTTTTATTGGTCAATTTTCGCTTGGAGCAGGCTTTGGCTGGCTTGCCAGGGTCCAGCCATTGCGATGAGCGCTTCCGATTATCGTAGAGAATCCACTTTTCATCACAGGTAATGATTCGATTTAAAATCCCTTCGTTATTGTGCCGGTCAAGTAATGTAACGCAGCAGTTGACGCGCGTTTGCCGGTTTGCTTCACTCAATTCGTGAGGAACCCACCTTTCAAGTTTTTTAATCTTCCCAATTTGCTTCAAGTGGATTAAAACAGTTTTATCACTAACACCGAAGCCTGCAGCTAACTCGGACGTGGTTTGCGATGGATCCGCTTCCACAATAGCCTTCAATGCTTCATTATCAACTTGGGTCTCCGGCCGTCCACGGGGCTTGTTTTGCAGGTCGAAATTTTCAGAACGAAAACGTTGGAACCAAAAACGCACTGTGTTTTCTTTTGCGACACAACCGCCATACACATCATTAACCCTTCGAGCCGTTTCCGCAGCACTGGTGCCACGGTGGAACTCGTACTCGTAAATAACGCGATATTTCAAATTTTCCATTTTGTAAATCGAGCGATGCAAACAGAAAAAAGATAAGTAAAAAAACAAATGAATGACGGTTTACGAAACACAACTACATGTGGAAATAGCTGTATAAATTTGAATTTCGAATTCCTAACCAAATAGGAGAAATTTGTGATCAAAGTGGCCAGTACGACAAAACGCCAATTTCATATGTAAGGACCTAATATTTCTAGTTTGTAAGAGCGTTCTATATTTATGTGTATTCGTTTATGCTTAGCTATTTTTGATTTAAAAAATACACTAGAGATTGGATTTTGTTTTTAAGTGTCTCCTCTAGTCAGTACTATTGAGGAGGGTACGACTTTTAACATTATGAATTATGTTATGACGTATGAGTTTTTAATTTGTTAGAGACAATAATATTCTCATCAATGTGGTATCTGGTAATTATTTTTCAGCAGTCGAGATTTTATTATAGTATTTTGAAGTTTTAAAGCCAAAGTCTCATTGGATCGAGTGAGCTCTCTGTTTACACTAGCCACTACTCGGCGTAATAATTTCATCGTAAACATGATAATGAAATAAGAGATAAGTGAGGTGATCGCTGTTAGCATCTTCGCTCCAATAATGCGTTCGAAGACAGGCTTTGTGTCCACTGTCACACGTCATAGGTTCTGAAAACGCACTAGCACAACCTAGGCGCACAAAAGTTCACAAAACCCTTTTGTTCACTTAAATCAGAGCGGTCGCGGACAAAAACTTACTATACCACCAAATTAGTGATACGACATTAATCAGTGTTAATTCGCACTCGTTAGCGACTTTTCATGTCCAAATATGTTCTGTTTGATAATATCATAACATAATGTTCTTACATGTACGCACGCGTAAGTGTACTTTATGTATGACATGTTCTATTTCTGAAGAGCCTTCTGGTTCTGATGATGATGATAACTTGCTGATAACTAACTGAACTGAAGAACTGTGGGAAACGATAAATAAGTCCATGTCACGTATACACACAATATGTACGCACGTACGTTAAGTGTAAGCACGTGTAAGCTTTATGACTCGCCTTAATCTTAATACAGGGTTATTTTTGAACATTATCTAAAGTACCTGGTTGACCGAGCTTAGCTCGTTTATTTTTTTTGTAAGACACCTACGCATTTCGATAAACTCTACTTACTTCATACGTTCAGAAGAACGTACACGCGGCTAGACATAGTAGCACCACTCTTATGCTTTAAACGAGCAAGATAAGAATAAATAGGATCTCGGAAACGTACGGCTGCAACGATTTCGCAATTTAGTTTCGGGGGCAATAAATCGATCTAGCTTATAAAATAGATTTCCCCGTATTTTCAGGCTTAAAAGAATTGATACGCGATATTGAAATAGAAAGGTAATTTTGGCTCAGTCGGGACACCGCGAGTTTGCAGTTTGAATCTCGACAAATATATTTGTTTTATTTCTTTGTTCTTTTTTCGTTTGTTTCTTTTTTTATATTTTTTTTTATTGTTCATTTAATTATTTAAATACAAAAATGAAAGAAAATTTCTGATAAATTTTTTGGTGGTCTGAAAGTTTTCCATCAGATGGCCCGAGTAAAACGAGGAAAAGAATATGTTATGTATTATAAAATAATAGGATGGGACTTTTGATAGGATTCAGAAAGGATTATTATAGGAAAATAAATTATTCCCATACCAACTAACCTACCAACACCAACTTATTATGTTCCAATTTTGGCCACTTCACAGATAAAGTGGTAAATGCGGCGCTAGTAGTAATATAAATTTGCATTTATTGAGGTTGCGTGGATAATTTCGATGAAATTTAGCATTATATGGGGTTTCGGGAGCGATAAATCGATCTAGCTAGATTTAATTTTTAGTAAAAATAGATTTCTCTGCATTGAAAATAAATTAGGATCGGAATTTGGATAGAATTCAGAAAGGAAAATAAATTATTATTCCCATGCCTAACAGTGGTAAAGGCAGCGCTAGTAGTAATATAAAATTGAATTTGTTGAGGTTGCGTGGATTAAATAACGTCTCCGTGGATAAAATAGCATTTTCCATTTCTGTGTTACATATCTGAAAAAATAACTGAAAATACTTTTAAATGCTTTTTTAGAAGAAAATTTCATCACTATGTGAGTTGTACTCGTAGTGCCATCTGTTGCAGAACTTTCGGTGTAAGAAAAACGAAGTGATTTTCTGTAAAGGTATTTTAATTGAACTAAGTAAATGAAAAAATAAGTAATAACAACGACGACGACGGTAAGTAATAAATAAAAAAACATACCTATAAAAATTGCTCTATCTGTTGGAAAAAATTTAGACCACGAAAAAATAAGGTACTAAATAAGAAGTTTTTATTTCTGTCATTTTTGTATTTAAATAACTAAATGAAAGAATTAAAAAGTTAAAAACAAACAAAAAAAGAAACATGAACATAAAAATTAAAAAAGTACATTTATGTGGATTCTATCGTCTGACCTTCGGTTTCATTGCCTCCCGGTTCCCCAACAGAGCCACCGCGTCGTTATGGATAGCAGTGAAATTAACCTTCTCTTTTAATGATATGGCGTACAAATTCTTTTAAGCCCGAAAACATGGGGAAATCCTGTTTTACCAAAAACAAAAGCTAGCTAGATCGATTTGTCGACCTCGAGACCCCCTATACAGCATGAAATTTACATCGTTTTGTTCCCGCCGTGTAGTGATAGTACCCGTCAAACTGAACAACTTTTCACGAAAAAAAAATTCCTGTGACAAAAAAACTTTTGGTCTCTCCATACAAAATGGGTCGGTCGGGAGTCTCACTTTGTATGGAGCGACCACCGACGCTCTCTCATTCTAACGTTTCCCAAGAAACATGAGACGAAACGCTAGTTACAAGAAAAAATTTACACTATAACTCGCACCATTTACGTATTTATGGATGTGAGGTTGAAATTGTTCCATCGTATTACCTACCCATATGTTCCTTATAAAAACTTGTTGTTAACGACGGCACAGAAGAAATAATAGTACGACGGTTACCATATTTAAAGAGCACTGATTAAAAAATTACCCTGTATACATCCCATACAATATCATTAATGAAGATCATTAATGATGTCACGTTCGTTTTTGTCCAAACTGGACTGATGTCATACCTCTCTCATCTCGGCATGACATTTGATAGTGTTTAAACGGTTTATTGCCCGCAACAAGCCCAGAAAATACGCAGTTTCATTCAGCTGTAGACTTTAGTCAAGCACAAGTTATGTTCTAGAGATGTTTGTGAATTTGACGGCTAATTTTATTATTGCCGGCGTCTCGATTACATTGGAAACGTACACCGTCGCCAACAGGTTAGTGACTCATTGGCCATCTGTCGCGAAAACTATCCACGCATGTGGAAATCGGCTGAGCGACATACAACTTTATGGATGGTTGTACGTATATTCTTTTTGATAACTACCATTAATATGCCGTTTTTGGATGACCAGTCTCTCTTGAGTAACATAATTATTACCGCCGGTGTTACTGCCAATAAAATTTCTTGATAGAAATACATAAATGCAACGTTAATTGAATATGAGCGTTTTCGTAAACTAATATGGAAACCTTAAAATTTATACTTCAAACCTTCTCGGTCATAAGAATTACAGAGTCGCTATGATTAAAAAAAATTGGTAGGCGTCGTGCTTGATCGACATCGTCTGTCATTCCGTTGCATATTTTTTCCGCGAATCGGCAAATTCGCTGACTTTAAAAGGTAATTGCGGTATGTAAGAAAGTATGCGCGTACGCACAGTGACAGGAACTGGTGATGACAAATGACAGTCGACAGGCGGCGGCTCTGGCGTATGGCGGCTCCCACGACTGCCGCTCATAATAAGTGTACATAGTATTAGCCGCACAGCCCGCACATGCTTGCTGCACGCATCCAGTAGAGTTAATCTTTCTCTTCCAGTTAAACATCATTATGAACATTCAACACCGGATCTTCCGAATGCTTTCCAAAGGTGCACTTCAAAGACTTTAAAATAATACGACCTTCGTTTGTCATTTCCCATAGCCATAAGTGCTATAATCAGCATGTTATCATCAAAAACAATAGCCATATGAATGCATCAATTAATCGAATATAATGACGAGTAAGGCGTTTGACAGTGGTGTCGATTCGGCATACGCCCAACTAAACTAAACTAAAATTAGTCCTGTCACTTTCTATCATTTTTAATTGAAAAGGGACCGAAGATCATTTGTTTTGTTTTTGTCTTTGACTTCACGACTAACTGTCAATTTTAATGGCTTTTTATTCGTCATGGTGTTAGGTAGGCACTAAAACAAGACTAAATTTGACAGTTAGTCGTGTAGTCATAGACAAAAACAAAACCGATGATCCTCTTTTCAATTAAAAATTATAGAAAGTAACAGGACTAATTTTAGTTTAGTTTAAGTTGGGCGTAAGCCGAATCGACACCAGTGACAGTAGGATCTGTAGCGCCGCCGACGCCGCGTCTGATCGCTTCGGTCGTCAGCAGGACTATATCGAGAGCATTACAATGGCATTACTCAGATGCACCGGGCGGCGCAGAAATGGCACGCGCTGCGCCCCCCTGCGCCCGCGTTTGCTGGCTGCTGCAAATAGCTGGTGCTGCTGGCTATTCCGGGAGCGGCCGTCGACCCGCGCCGCGACGCCGTCTGCGCACCTTTTTAGCGGACAAAACTTATTACACACAGATTTTTTGCAAACAAATATTAACGACGTCAATGTACGGAAAACATAACGTTATGTAGGTTGTTTAGGTAAAGAGGTTGAGATCGTAGAACTAGGGTTTCACTTGGTTTCCGTATCAAGCAGTACATTTTCAGGAGCACCATACGAATCCAAGGCATAAGTTAGACAAGGTATAGGTCATAATTAAATTAAAAATAAAGTGTGTCTGTTGGAAGCTGACATCTCTTGCGCGACGTTTAATTTCTGTCTGATATTATAAGCGACTCTCATAAAAAATATGCTTAGTTAGAATTTTCTAGAGCAAATGACCATTAATAGTACCACAAATTAGTACCATGCACATTTACGGACAGAATATCTGATCGAACATGGACAAATAACTGAGGTAGAGTCCTGATGATGAACATTTGCAACATTCATAACACATATCTGTACGGATGAAACTATTGCATATCTTTTTCCAATACCTCAGCAGCTAATATGATGGCAGAAGCGCTGTGGTAAATAATGTTCTATGGAATTCATATTTGACTGGTATTCCAGATCTATTCCTCATTGTAGCAATAGCCATCATGTAGCCATTTTATTGTCAGATAGATTCATTGTAAAGCCGGTATGGTTTATAATCTTGAGACACTGTAAGGCTTTAAGACAATCGTAAAGTCTGCTTAGAGCTCGTAACGATAAAACGCATCGGTTCTGATTCACTGTTGCGCCTTTGTAGAGAGCAGGGTTGGCCGTCGGCCTCTATGGTTATAGTTTATCACCCTTTTAATAAATTCCCAGTCAATAAATTCTTAATTGAACATTTGCCAGGTGGCGCAGCAATAAAAATAACAAGAATTTAAAATTTCAGAGATGTGTAAACTGTAAAAATTTACTTGATCTATTACGACAGCTACTATTATACTTGATTTGTTTAGAAAAAAAGTAGAACATCTTCAAAAAGAGGGTATTTTACAAGTGTAGCTCGATCAATCTGTCTGTATCATCATTACTTCCATCATTACACGTCAAAATCACGTTTTGATGACGTGTATTTGGGATTTCTATTGTCGTAATGATTTAGAACGTCGCCATTATGTTATACAAGTGTGAGGTTATACTTATTATTTACTTAGCAAATTGTGTGAGAAGTGTAGATAATTTGATAACCGTGTTAGTACTGTGTTTAGAGCTCGTTAGGTACAAAAAGTGTGAAGGCTTCATTAGTGGAATAATAAAAATAATAAATCTTTATGAGAGTGCTCTAAGAGAGTGCTTTAGGAGAGTTTTTTACCCATGCTTTTGTTATACTTTATGTACTAAACATCTAAATTGATTTTCTAAGAAAATACCTCTTCAAAAGGAAACTAAAGTCTGAGATATAATCTAAATCTAAGGCCAATTTGTATAAATATTGCCATTTTGAATTTAATTACAAAAGTCCTTACCGTTTTAGTAATTATTACTTCCGTCATAGTAATTTATTGTTTTGTTAGACACGTGGCGTACTCGTTTTCTATTGAAAGTATCGTGTCAAGAATATTCTCGTATATATAGCCAGCGTACGGCATGAGAGTGAGCTACAACGCAGTGTGCAGCGTTCATGGTTCATCGGGCCTGCATTCGACCAGTCGATCACGAGTGTATCTAATTCAGTGTGGTGCATGTGCATTGTGCGTCCGAGGAATTTGTTTTGTGCACGCCGATGCAGAGCACAATCGCAGTTTTATTTTCGAGAGATCGCTGTCTCTGCAACGCATTCCTCGCTGCATAATTTAATTTATGCCTTTTTCACAAGTCTTTTTGCAGCCGCTTTGATGTGCGGTCGTGTTCAGCCCACTATTCTCTCGACACGTCCAACGAGGTCGCCGATGATATGACGGTCTGCATAGCTGTCGTAACGGATATAGGGGTGGTCGGCGGCCACAAGAGCGCTCCTTATTATTTTAATGTTGGCTAATGAGCAGCGTTAGGTGAATGCGGTTAGTGGGCGAGCCTATCGTGAGTAATAGCTGCGTGGTTTGTGGTGCGCCGGAGTCGGTGCGTGACTGGCCGCGCGACCCTCGGCGGCCGCGGCGCCAGGCCCTTTCTTACCTTAAACATTAATCTCTCGACTGACTTTATAGGTATTTCTGTGACATTAGATTCTAGTCGTAACCCGACCTTAAAGCAGCTCGAACTACCCACAAATCTTATTGCACAGTTTATTCGGCGGAAAGTTTACGAGCGACCTCAACCTTAATGCTTGAGAGAACGATGGTCGATGCTGCTCCCATTCTCATTGTTCACCTAATTGTGTATTCTTGCAAATAAATATATTTTGTATTTCTATTTAAGGAATGCAAGATGGAAATAAATCTGGAATGACATAAGTTCCCTGTAATGATGCAAAACGAAGGGGAAGTTTACGAGCGGTTTATTGTTAGGGGTATAAAAACAGGAACACGAGTAACGCGCCTAATAGCGACTAATATTCTTGTAGTGACGTCACGTCACGTGTATGGTTTTAGTGATTTGGTATGTGTGTTTTGAGAACAATGCGAAAACGTAAGTTGGGTAAATAGAGAACATACGTGGTGCTGGTGTGTAAACAGGGCGTCGCGTCGGTGGCGTCGCGCCGCCGGCGCGGCGGCGGCGTCGGGCTGCGCCGGCGCCAGTCGGAGGACACCAGCATACGTACACACTACAACGCTTACGATTACAACACTTACTAAAATCTAAATAACATATATTCAAGATTCAACATATTTACGCTCTACGAGAAGTTAACTTAATCTAACACTTTCCTCTTCTTCTTTTCGAGTCGGTGGTAAACCTAGACTGTCTCAGCCCAAAAATTGGCCACAAGAATTGCACTGTCAGTGGCGTTTATCAAATCCTCCGCGTGCAGCTGCTGGGGCACGCAGGGCACGACATCAAATGCTCCATCGTTTGGGGGACGGCACCACACTTGCACTCCAAGTTAGAACCATCTGAGAATCCCCACCTGAACAGGTTCTCCTTACTTCGGCCTACCTGAGTCCGAAGCCTATTTAGAGACTTCCAGGTAAGCCAGGGTAACTCATCTCCAGGCGGTGGATTCTCAGACAGTGGGACGAAAGGGCTAGGAAGTTCGACACTCTGTGACCACAACCTCAATCTCTCCTTTGACTGACTTTCCTCTTATGATGCACCTTATGCGAAAGGGGCCAACTTAAGTGATCGGGTACTTGCTTGCTACCGATATAATATTTTATATTGTTTAAAATACATTAATACAATAAATACATGTAATTAATAAATTACATGTATTTATTATTTATCAATAAACAAAACTGTCGCTATTGGTGTGATAAAAATCCTCGTTATAAGCATATGCGTCCACTTCACAGCCCTAAGGTGGTAGTGTGGGCAGCAATGTCCGCCAAGGACATAATCGGCCCCTATTTCTTTGAGGACGGTAGGGGACATGCACTTACAGTTAACGCGGACAGATATTGTAACATGATTGAAAGTTTTTTGGCACCATCTTTACAGGAATTTAGAGGTTACAATTCGGCAACATTTTTTCAGCAGGACGGTGCCAAATGTCACACGAGTAGAAGGTCTATTGAAGCATTGAATGAGTTATTCGCAGAAAGAGTTATCTCAATAATCGGGAACCTTAAATGGCCCCCTAGGAGCCCGGACTTAAGTCCACTTGATTATTTTTTATGGGGTTACCTAAAGAGTAGGTTTACATAAATAAGCCGTCAACTCTTAGCCAATTGAAAAACAATATTGCAAGTGAAATAACAAAAATCACTAACGTTTTATGTGAACGTGTCTTAGGCAATTTACGGCCACGACTTGAAGAGTGTCAAAATCGTAATGGACGTCATTTGGACAACATAATTTTTTCGTCGTAAACTTTCCATTGTATGTACTTTTTGCAAATAGTAATAAAATTATGAAATGATATATTTGTCATTTATGATTTTCGTATATAAACTGCCAACACCCTTTTTGGACACCCAGTATTAATATCCCTTATTTACTTAAAATTTTTTTTTGTCCCACTGGCAAAAAATACAAATCTCTGAAAATTACCTAGAAAAATTAAGTTTTTCACAATTTCCTTGTAATTTTCTGGAAATTAAAAGAATAAAACTTGTTTTCAATTATAGTCAAAAAACAAATATACGCTTTTTTAAATTTTCACGCGGCACGGTCAAAGCATCTCGGTGGACCTTGTTGCTCTATGAGACCAATGTCATCAATCATTATAATAAGACCAGACGGACAATTTGATGAATAAGTATTCTACCTATAATTAAGTACCTACTTATCTAAATTTAATATAATTAGCACATCAATAAGTAATACAAAGTCAACGATACACGTACTAAGAATATGAGTTTTTATTTCAGTATACGTCACAAAACCCTGTGCTATTATTGTTTACATTCTTTATTTGTCGACGTCCATTATAATTTTAAATTCAAACTTCAGCACAAATCGTAACTCGCTTCACATGACGGGAAAGTATAATGTGATGCCAACAAACACACGTGTGTAATCATATAATCCTGTTATGCAACTTGCGTTATAGCGTGCAACTTATGTTGTTTATGTTTTTGTTATTGACAAAGAAGATAGCAAATAAAACCTGTGTCGTAGATACTACGAGGTTCCTTACGAGGGGTTTAAATTTCATGGTCTTCTTTTAATTGAAAACATTATGGAATTTATGAAAAATAATACTTAATTTTCTTTTTAAATCTAGAGATAAAAAACAAAAGCGAATTAAAAAATTTTTGATCTGTCTTAATTCCTCACGTAGAACTCGTGCACATTTTCCAAATAATATAACGTTTAAAAAAACAGATACACACTAGAAATCGCACATTCGACATAATACAAATACAAAATAGAGTCTTCGATTTCACAAAGTAACATGCGTGCACGCCGCAGGTGGCTATCTCTCATTGGCTGAAATTACGCACGGTTGCATTTTCATTTATCTGCGTTATGTGATGCTCGTACCATGTACGTACGGAGTGAAAATACGAGTCTGTTTACACTTATACTACAACCTTACTCATAGTAAATTACATTCTAGTATAGTCAGTAAATCAGTAAATTCCGTAAATTCAATATCTATCAAACGCGTACTCTAAATAATAAAAAAATAAATGTACTCTGGTTGCCATTACCTAGACGTATATTTAGTTAAATATCTATGTGAATGTGCCCAGAGTATAAAATATCACCTCGTTTGATAGAATATTGTCAAACTGTATAAATTAAGGCGTTATTCCGCGGAAGTCCCTTTCACAATACAAACGGAGTCATTGGATATTCTATGCGGAATTAACTAGATATTTCCTTTGTTTTGAGAAATTGTAAATTTTCGAAATTAAGGGACTATTCGAATTACTAGAATGCACCTGCTAGCGGTGGCGATGATATGCACGTATATTGCAACTTTGAAACAACTCACGTACTGTAAAACAGTTCTGATTCGTGAGAAAATTCAAATCATGCCTTTTGTTGGAAGCAAAGACAAGATATCAAATTCTTAACCTACCAGTCATGTACTGAACACAAAAACGTTCTGAAATCTTATGATAGAATCTAAATTATTTAAGGATCGAACTATTACGTCTAATACGTATTATGATTCTTGTAACCCGTAGGTAAAGCTACCATGAACATTAAAGCCGCGAGGTATGTGGGAGTGCGTCGTTTATTCCACCGCGCACCGTCTGGCGCCTGCCACGTCCCTTGTTATAAGCTGGGGCTACTAAATGTGGCTAACAGTCATCTTCGAAGCTTCCGAGGAATGTCTAAGTACCCATGAGGACAGCAGCGAGAGTAGTTCATCAAGTTAGACGACGTTTTTGTTTATTCTTTTAGTTTTGTTTTAAAAAGTACGAACGATTGAGTTAAAATATATGTAAGTAGTTGATTTGTGTCTTTTTAAGTACACCATTTAAAAGGAGAAATTAAGTGTAGAAAACCTTAATACATTTCAATATAATCTAACAGTCTTATCTGTGTATTTCTAGAGTCTTAACTTTGTTATGCAATGACAGATTGCATTCGTGCGTGCATTCTATTTTAAAACTTCTGTCACATAATTACACGCAAGTACGAACCGAGTCGTAGCTGATAGCTCTCTTATCAAGCGTTTATCTCTCACAATGACATACCTATTGATATTAAATTGTGATTAACCAGGCTAATAATAACCGTTCTAATTTTGACATAAATAACCACAATTTATAAACGTGTGACGTTTTCACAATGTTTGCACTTTGACTTGTTTGGTCATTATTTATAAGAGGATACAGTTGCGACCAGTGAGAAATACTATATTTATATAAAATATATGTATTTTGTGAATTTTAATTTGTAAAGGGTTAAATAATCCCTTTACGAGAGTGTTTAGTCCTAATAAACAACTTTCCTCAAAGGTCATAGGTTGCTAGACAACAAAAAAGACCCTATCATACAAAACCGCACGGCCAGCTGATTTATTGGAAAAACGAGATGCTATTGTTTATTGGAAAAAATTTGTTGTTTGCGGAAAGTTGTTCAGTATCATGGATTAAACATTCTCGAGACGTGAAGTTATTAAATTAAAAGAAAATACTGTGTTTTTGGTAAATGATATTTCTCTGAAGACTACTACAAGAAAAACTGTCTGTAGATAGGTAGTATGGTGTAGTGCGTAAAAGGTCACAAGCGAGACAAGATACGAGGCTATTTGGAAAGTGGTTTGGCGCCGGCGCCGCCGCCCCGGCGCGGCGGCCGATCTAAGCAAATTTGGCAAGATTACGCACGCACTACCACTACCGCCGTACCGTGTCCTTCTACACGCGAGCAATTTTTTTTTCTTACCTAACGAGTAAACAGGACTTTTTGTCTTTAGAGAGTTGAGTAAGGACAAAATATAGCTGTTAGCAAAGTTGCAATATGTTTAGCTAAGACATTTCATTCGTTGCAAATATGGCAAGGTCGCAAGAATCCTGCAGTGACCTTACAGTTACTTATCCTATTGATGTTAGTATGTATTGAGGATACATCATCAACAGCTCATATGCGTCCCCACCGAGGGGCTCGAGCCTGTATTGAGGATTAGCAGGATTAAATTAAGATTAAAGCATATCTTAAGATCGATGCGAATTGCTGGCAATAAATTAGATGATATCAGAATTTGAACTGAGTTATATTGATCTGTTAATAATTTAGTTTAATGGCGCTAACTTAACATTTGTAGCTTGTTGAACATCAGTGTAACTTAAGATTAAAGTCAGATTGATCGCTTCTCAAGGTTAGATCGTTTGTACTTAAATCAGAGTCTTCAAAATATATATTTTAATGAGAGCAAAACGAAAGATGTGAGAGAATGTCGGCCACTAACCATAACCAAGGACGTGCCACAATCAGGTAGGGTCGTAAACCAGCTTTCGCGATAATACGTGCGCTTTATCGCCAGGCGCGCGTGCGCAGCTTATGATCAGCGTTAGGCGCCATTTCCATGTCATTTTCATTGTTCATAGAAATGTGGCGCCGGCTGCGACATTCACTCGTTCAAATGTAATTTTACGACCACCCGCTTGCAAATGTTGTTTTCTTAGCGAGTTTAGGTGCCGTCTGAATGTAAATAGCCTTTGACGTCCCCCTTTTAACAGATTTAACACATTGTTTAAGGAATTTTAACATTTCACGACATGGTTGCGGTTGTTTACGCTACGAATGCCGAACGTCTTGCGAAATGGACATACGTACTAACATTATTTTTTGAAGATGACAAGCATTATTCTGTTCATTTTCCTTACTGGCGGAAACGTATGGACAGAGTAAATAAACTCTGCGTTACTCAATCAAATTTACGACGTAAGTGCACTGTCCGATCAGGAAGCTCACTGAATCACTGACCATTTTTGAATGAGAATTGGGTCATTTTGATATTTTCGTAAGTCGACGTAACTTACTCTGAAAATTATACTCGATTGCCTATGTTTATGTACTCATTTTATACTTCATGTGCTTACCAAGTGAATCAGTGCAACCAAATGTAGCGAAGCACTTATTTATCTGAGAATAGATAAATATATACTTGACGTTAATCTAGTCATAATCATGTACGATATTGTATGTTTATTAGACTACGTAGTGAGAGCAGCCGATGAGAGGAGCTTGTAAACATTTAGACTTTGCGCACCGAATCGGCTCTTGTATGTCTCAATGGCGCACTTGCGTTGATAGATTTATCCTAACACATGCTATAATGAACATATCGTGGAAGATAGACTTGTGGATCGTTGGGTAGCTTCCTCATGCCAAAAAAGGTTGGAACTTTGTCATATGAATGATAGTCGATGCTCCATTTATCGTTCGCGCCTACACAAATTAGAGAAGTTTTTTTTATATATCACAGCTGTACGCCCGTGGCTACGCTCGCGTTGTGTGATTTTCCCGTGGGAATAATACTTTTTCCCGTAAAAGGTATCCTATGTGTTAATCCAGGTTACAAACTATCACCATACTAAATTTCATTCAAATCCGCTGAGTACTTTAAGCGTGAAGGAGGAACAAACATCCAAGCAAGTGTGATGTGAAGTGTGATAACGGTCGAAGGATACGTAACGGGTATTTTAAAAGTCAAACAGCAGATTTTTGTTCCAGTAAATCCCGAATTGGAATTCCTCAGAAGTACAAGACAAAAAACATTGTGGCAAAAGTAAGGTTTTTCGTGAACCCTTAAAATATTTTTTCAATGTTATCTCAAATAGTGTATAATATATACTATAGTTAGCTTCAACTATTTATACCATAATATATTCTATTTTCTTTTCAGAAGTGTCTATTGCATATGTGGATATACCAACACCTATATTGTTTTGTTCTTTACCTTCACATTTAGTATGGTGTCGAATCGAAGTTAATTGAAGCAATAAATTCTTGTGTAATGTAATTATTGTAATATTCGTGTAATAACTTAGATACCTACCTAAGAATTAATGGCTATGTTATTCAATTGGCTATTGCAATCGCGAGCTTAACCTATAACCTTCGTTTACTTACAACTTGGGCTTATGGACGTCTTATTGTTTTAATGTTTATAATTGAATAATTAATTGATTAAGTTTTTGATTAATTAATTGTAGACATTTTAAGTTTAAAGAGTATTTTTATTTCTTTAAGACGATGATAATTCATCATCACAAAAAACATCACAACAAAAGCATGCAAGCAAGCAAGCAAACTATAATAAGTTTCTTCCACTTGTAAGGAGTGAACTGCTTGTTCGCAATTAAACTTTTCACAAGTGTGAAATCATATACATAGGTATATGTATAGACATAGCCAAACAAAGTACATAGAGAAAAAATCTAGCTTATTTGTATCGAGATCGCTAATACAGTTTTGCTCTATCCTATTTCTCCTTCATACATAACAAGTTTGTTGCGTAAGTCGTCAGTTATATCGGGGACATATTTTTCAATTCCTTAACTTGTTTGCAGATAACTTTATCGGAGAAAATGTAAACAGTGTCGTTTTTCAATTAGTACAGAGATAGCGTGATAAAATAAGAAACAGCTGAATGTAAAGAGATGTGTAGGTCCGTGTTGTGTTTGTACTATGATTTCATTCAGTTTAAATTTATCATGTTATTTTCATTTTATTTCAAATAAAAAGTACTCATTTTAGTACTTACCTACTGCGGAATTATCAAATCATAATTTCAGAGTCACCATTTTATTTTATATGAACGTTTATTATAAATCGCAGGCGACGTATTTGCAGCTCTAGCAAGATCACCAATAGAAAATTCAGTTTTCTTAAAATTCTTAATTAGATAAGATGATTCAAATCAAAACTACAGTAGTTAAACGTATGACTGTAATACTGTAACAACAGTAGCCAGATTACATTATAGAGGTCACGGCTAGAGAACTTTGACCCCCTCCGGCAAGATTCATGGCCAGCAGCCGGCGCCCGCGCCGATCCACATGGCCGGTACAATCGGCCCCTTTCAAGCCAAGCGTGGTAACTATCCGTATTCCGCCTCGCCGATAGCCTGCGAACTGCGAATGTCAAGATCATGATTCCTGGGAATTCTGATTGGAGATCCAGTTGGCGCTCTGAACGAACGC
Organism: Carpatolechia fugitivella; assembly: GCA_951230895.1. Classification (NCBI taxonomy): domain Eukaryota; kingdom Metazoa; phylum Arthropoda; class Insecta; order Lepidoptera; family Gelechiidae; genus Carpatolechia; species Carpatolechia fugitivella. The sequence continues at coordinate 7,278,782 of OX579652.1, forward strand.
TTTCATTCCGATCCGTGATTCATCTGCTTTCAAGAGATTCATCAATTTACTGTGTTGTTGGTCTATCTATAGCAAGATGGTTTTTTACGGCTTGCACTGGCAAGGATTTGAAAAGAAAAAAAATAAATAAATTAATTGTTTTATCTAAACAATGACTGATGAGTAGACGTGCAGATTGTTGATATCAAAGAGTAAAGAAGTCGAATTTACCGCTAACGTGTATAGCAACATTATTGTATACATGATCAATTAGACAGGATTTTTTTTCACATTTTATATGTAATTTTAAAACGTCATAAAATAATTTTCATTCAACTATAACTACAATTCAAGTTTATATATAAAACCACTACCACTTACTACATTCAAATCTACAGCAATGAATGAGAGATGATCTCCTTTGATATAGCCATACTTATCTTGTCTTATCTTTAATAGCAACTGCTTAATGTACCTCGAATTAGCATAAGCTCTGTAAGCTCTTCTATTTGAAAATACGACATTGTGTTTTCTTGATGTCTTAATCTGGCGTTCTTAATCTCCCTTGACCTTTGTCTAGCGGTGTCGTCTGACATTTCTGTGTGATTCAGAGGCTTATCAAAGAGGCTTGGTAGGACCTGTAGCCCATACCCTATGAGTCATATGATTTATTTGTATGATGCGATCATCACAAAAATAAAATATTTAGTCTGCGCTGCACCTTTCGTAGCTTAATGAATGGTTGCGATGTAGTGATCGGTCTAAGAGGTGTTTTCATTGAAACTAATATAAGTTGGATGTCTGCTTTGTAACGTTCAAAGGAAATCCAAGTCGAAAAATGATTTTGTTAAATCTTACTTCGAATAAAGACATTATATCTTTTATCTTTTGAAATGATTACTATAAAGCGAAGAGTTAATTGATTTTGACGTTTCTTAGATAACTCTTTATTACATTTTGTACTACAATACGACGACTAAGTTGGAATAATGTGTTTAGGGTTCATGTAAGTACTCTTTTGTAAGTATTATGTATTTGAGTTTCTTTAAAACCACCATACGTTTTAAATACCTAAACAGATTTGGATATATGGGGTATCGTCAGGGGCGTGCACAAGCATTAGGGCCAGGGTAGGCAGGCAGGTATAAAAAGGATAAAAAAGCACTTACCAAAAAAAATCATGAATTAGGTTACTGTATTGTGTTGACCGGTGGTGTTTCCATGCAATGAGTGATGTAATGTAAGTTTGGCCGCCTCGAGCATCTAACCAGGTGATGGTATGGTATGTTATTGTGAAGGTATTTATCTGAAAATTACAGGGTAAGCAGTGCTTTTCTGCCTCTATGGAGTGCACGCCACTGGGTATCGTTAGTATCCTTACATCAGCGGTGCAGTCATGTTTTTAATTTTTAGATGATTATTTGTAAAATTATTATTGTGCACACTTTTTACCAATAATTTTACTCGCTTGCATTATTTTAACTGACTGACTTAGATAATTTTATGTTACCAATTCATTTCTGAACGACGATTTCTGAAGTATAAAAGAAAAAAAAAAAGAAAAAAACAACAAAAGACATAAAAACTTGCTAAAAACTATTCAACCCATGTAAAGTTACTTCCATGTCACCTCAACAGAATAATCGTGCTAGCGTCATAAATTAATTAGCGAAAACTGTAGCCAACATTATAATTTTCGAGCCTTTCAAAATAAAATTAAACGCTCTAATGAAGATTGATGTCTGTTGTGTATCATGGGTGGCCATTAGTCCTTATTTTAGACACGATGTCGTAAGCGCCAGCGCAGGCTAAGCTGACATTATGTCTTTGCAGGCATTTAATCTATGCTTTGATCTCAATTCTGCATATTCTGTAAAATATTGGTCGGCTTTATTAGCTCGTTTCAAACTATAATAAAATTCTTGTAATACGCATGAAATAACATTGGTATATTAATAAGGCCGCTGTAAATAAAACAAATGAGTTCGTTGTATTCAGTGGATAGCTTCTAGGGTGCCTACGTATAATCTTATAGCTTCTAGAGACGTCTTTGAAGCATTTTATGTTTCTTTTTATATCATCCGAAAAAAATTACTCATTTAAACAGGGTTAGTTGAAAAATAACTGACAGAGCTGTTTCGGTATCAGATATTGCTTTAGGTATAGTGATAAATATAAAGTAAATATTAAAATTGAGACCATGTCTTGTCTTCCTATCCGAGGAATCATTCGGCCACTGATTTCACATCCAAAAAAAAACACAGTTAAGAAACTTGTGCCTATAAAAAAACCTTTCAATTATTATTTTTCTAATGTCAGTCTGGAACAGGGTATTACACCCTATGTACCTACAAATATATAATTTAAATACCCTGAGCATAAAATAATGTTATAAGAGATGCATCTGCACGTTGCTTAGTTAATCATTTCATAACTATTAAGTACCCAATAAAATAAGTTATTGTTAATTCATGTCTACAATTTTTTAAGTACTAATAAACATGAGGATTTTATGTTTATTAGTATTATGATACCTGTAAACCGTGAACGTTGATCGTCTAATGATAGATTGTCTATTTTAATCGATGACTATATCTGATGGTTAATTAATGCGGCTGTCGTTAAGCTCGGGCTATCAATAGACGTAGTCTCAATTTTGATAAATTGGAAATAAAGCGTTTGCTTTATTACTTTTTAAGCGTCTCATTTAAATCGATTCTTTATTTGTTACTTAAAATTATTTTTGTAACTTAGGATTAGTGATACATATTAGGTAAAGATTTTAAATTCCGCGGTCCATGAGCCACATTCTTTGTTAAATATTTAATATTTGTATTCATCATCATCATTTTCAGCCCACATACACCCACTGCCCACTACTGGGTTAGGCCTCTTCTCGACTGCGCCACTCCTCACGGTCCTGTGCCATCCGCATCCAATATTTTTATTACAGAAAATAATTTTATTCTTTTCAAATTAGGTTCTCTAGAACTTTAAAGTCCTTCCATTTTATAAGGAATTCTTAAACTGGCTCTATCTCCCACGATTGTTCATTTTCATGGGCAATGTTCGATAATGTCACTCGTAAAATAGCAGGTTCTGTTTCGAATAGTAAATAATAATTACCGATTCAGGTATAGTATTGTATATTGTTTATTCAGAGCGTATCGCAATTGTCGCGAAACTGCGGCCTCGCGGCGCAAGCGCGAGGTGTGTGATCATGTTCGTTCAGCCAATTCTAATTAGACTCCACAGAGGCCGATCGCGGCTCTTGTCATCGAGCAATGTCCAGAATAATGGTCCTTTAATTAATAATACTCGTAGTCTCGCAAACATTAAATAATAATAAAAAAATGCCTATCACTAGGAACTATCCGAAGATTTTTGTAGTTTAAGGGAAAGTGTAGTGCATTGTTTCTCAGTTCGAAAATAATTTTAAAAGCTTCAATGCGCACTAGGTAAAATAAAGCTGAGAATTTCAAGACACCTTTTTTTGAAAGCGCAGGACATCCACGGCTTAATGACTTTTTAATACGCGGTAAAATCAATCTTCAACACAGTGAAGCCTGAAGCGAGACTAAAGAAAAGCTAAGTGATTTTTAAGAACGCCTTTAAGTTTGCAGAGCAGCGTTTGCCTACAGACGCTCAGGTTACACCACCGGCGCGGGCGCTGTTTGTTCTGCTAAAAGAATAAACACAATTTTATGCTCGTTTACCCACAACGTGACAGAGAACGCAAAGAGGTGACTGCTAGTTATATTTGTTTACGCTTTATTATCTCGTAACTAATGAGCTATTTAATTATGGCATAACAGGAAACATGAAACGTGAACTCCAAAAACAGTGGCCATTCTTGATAAAATAATGAATTGGCCTTGTCTTTTAGCGGAAACCAAACTTGGGTATTGTCCGGATCAGGATTATTTGGCAGTTAATTGACTGTTTATCGGACTTAATAATATAATTTCTTAATTCGTGGATATGCTTACTTATTTTATTCCCTTCTTATTACGAAATCAAAGGAAACATCATAATTCTTAGATTAATTGCCTTGAATCAAAAATCACCATCACCTCTATGCAGTTGTGAGAAATCGTAGTATTATCATCAGAGAAATGCTAAGCAAGGCTGTCGAGGTTGGCGGCTGCGACAAACGACGATTCGCCGCAACATGTAGGCGTAAAATGCAAATTGCCAGCGTTTCACCGCAGGACAATGCGGCCGAAGTGTTGCGCGTCATGTAAACATCGTTGACGTGGTTTGTTGTTCTATTTTTTTGGGTAAACGGTCGGCCTTATACGGAGGTGCATAGGCCGCCGCAGATATACCGCGGACGGTACAATGCCTTGTTTTGCGCCGCCGCCGCCGCCGTACGTACATGGGTAGTGCGGCGAGAACAACGCCACCATAATCTTCACAGCTCGATGTATCCTGAGTAGGCATTTATAGAGCCCTGGTTTCATTTAACAGCCAAAGTAACGAATAATATATCAGACGTGCATAAACTCACGTGGGCGAGTGCAAATCTCTGTAATGTTTCTCGATATGGACTCATTTACGTCATGCCGCTTGTACTCATCGCTTTCGTAATCTGAGTAACGTATGCAAGCTGATGCCGCTGAAACATCGAATCAAGATGCATCGAGAGCATGGACGTGAATTATATTTTATGGAAATGGACGTTGAATCGAAGCCAACGTTCGCTGCATATTCCGAGGGCGACAGTTATGCGGGCGTGTGTGCGGGCACGAGCAACGCCGGCGTGCCTATCGACAACAATGAGACCGCGCCTTATGCTATAAACATTCTTTGCCACAATCATTACGAATATAACCTATAAATTAGCACAGAGCCGACTGCGAACAAGCCGTTGCGGGAATTCGCAATGAGGGCTGGGCCCTGCCAGCCAGCCTCAATGGAATAACTGCACGCTGCTGTCGTTGCAGCACGCCGCCGCGCCCGCTGCGCCCGCGCAGCCGCCGCCGCTACCCTCGCCCGGACGGAACCCTGCCAATTAGACTTTGAGCCCTACTAGCCCTCTAATGTTAATACAATCTCATCTCCAATTTGTACCACTCTAGAAGAAACAAGGCCTTGAAATCATAATAATACTTTGTTTCTCTGGTTTCTTTCATTAGCTCAAGTGTCGAATAGCCATTCAATTTACTCCCCTTCATTGTAAACTCATAAATTTGTCAAGCAACCGCTATAAATTCTTTTAAATTACGAGTTTGTTTATGTTCACATATTGTAGATAATCTTTTCTTTTGATAACAGAACCGCATTTGCAGCTATGTATTACTAGGAGCTATCAATGTTATCTCTGCGAGTTTGTTTGAACCTAATGTGGGTTAACGTTTAATTGGAACACGCACTTCACCAAGAAACCGTGTACGTTAATTGCAAAAGATTGTATTTTGTGAAGTACTCGTAGTGATTTACGAAGAAATATTTTAAAATTATTAAAAAGCTTCCTGGCATACTCACAGATAGTAACAGGTATGTCTGTTAGATCTCGAGGTGACATGGGCTCGGTGTTTTCGGGTGCGCGCGCGGGGCGTTACGTCACTAGACGCGGCGTCATCTGTTCAGAATAGTCGCACGCGGTGCTGAAATCCACATTTTTTGCCGCTGAAGTCGAGGTCAAGGTGTTGCTGATGCATTCGCCTATTGTACTCTCTAATGGTGCTCTCACGCTGATAGTCGCGACGAGACGTCGTCGAGCGTGGGCTGATCGAATTATAAATGCAAATTTATCTGAGTCTGCTGATATGATTCTCATTATAAACCACAAAGAGAAAGGTTTGAGATAGGTATACAATACACTTTGAATAGTAGTTTTGCCATCTTGAATTTAGAACCTTCCAATAAAAATCATGTACTAATAAAAAATATCTGCTCCACTTCCTTTTCATTATTGACGATTGAATATTAACTTTTGTTTTTGTGTTTGCGGTAGGTGGTTTGTAGCAGTAGCTATAATTTAGAAATCAGTGGCAGTGTTGGCTGTTAGTTGCTATTACGAGTTCATTCATAATTCCTTCGGTATTGTTATGTAAGTTATTCTCATCCACTCTAAAAACGTCACATAAATTTTCAAGCTCGGGCAGTTGAAAAACACTAAACTCTGTCGAGTAGGTAAAATATTGCTGGGATTAGTTGTGCAATGGCGGCTTATACGGTGTGACTTCAATACTTAGCCCGGTTGAGTGATTTGCCCATGTTTGTGGAGTGAACATTCAGTATTTCGCCACTGCGGCGGCGGCGCTAGATTAGAACAATCGACCCTCTTACATCCTTAAGGTATTTTACTATCTGGGTTTATCGACAGGTTCTGCTTTATATTCTGTATTTCTGTGATCGTTGATCATAATAGACAAATTAGCAACTTTATGACACAATTATTTTTAACGAAAATGTAAACGGCTGAGCTCTGTTCTCAATACGACGATCGAGATGAAAGAACCCGTAACCGACACCAATCGTTTGAAATTGGGTCGGTAAGCAGACTGTTGGAACATTTTGGTCTAATGGCTAGCCACCGTGGTTTTATTGGCCGGTCGTATCGTAAGTGTTTGTAGATCACGATATCGGTACCGTCGACTTGGCGCCGGGTTACATCATGCGATTGGAAACTCGGCACGTTCGGGGCGTAAAGACGGTTCACGACTAGACTTCCAATGAAACCGCAACTGCTCTAGTCGCATCACGTCTCAACTTTGCTTTCAAAAGTTAAAATTTACGTTAAACGACATTAATGAGTGGTGTTGGTCTAGCAGGCGCCGGCTGTAGAAGTGTGCGCGCATAAATATTCATAGCACACAGACACCGGGCTGCGCGGGCGCCGGGCTTGGCTCGGCCGAGTCAAAGGTGCCTCGGCGCCACCCGCTCCTCACAGAGCAGCACTGTCAGTAGCAAAACTTCAATAAAAAGGGAAAGATGTATTCTTTGAACAAACAAAAATAGGCACAGATTTACACTTCGGCAATAAAAAAATAATTCAATATTTGTTTTCAAAGTTCAAATTAAATTGTCAGCTAAAATACCTATTTAACAATGATTAGAGTTAGAGTTTCCGATGCTATTTATAGAAAGCAATTTGACATATCATCCTATATTATACAACCTTCGATCATCTCGACATCTGCTCTTTGTTGGACTTGCAAATCCTAGGCCAGATCGTCGCCTCGTAGGCGCCATTTGCTAATAAATTTAGGGCTGTCTCCGGCATAAATGAATCCACCGAGCGAATTATGAGCCGGGGCCAACTAAAGATCGTAATCTTCTTCGGATATATCCCCTTCAGCAAATGGCTCTTCTCATGCAGTTTTCTGTGACACTGCGCACTTGCTACATGTCACTTCCCTAAGACGCCTGATCAGATAACGCAATTTATTAGGTTTAATAATTTATTTATTGCTTGCTGCTAATAATACTGTTTTGATTGCAGAGATAAATATATCGTTATTAATTATAAATTTATATTACAGGGTGTACATAGGCTAGAAATTAGTAAATTGAGTCAATTGGAAGTTAATCAAACTATTATCCTATTAAGCCAATTAAATCTACATAAACATTTAAATAGCACCTACATTTTGAATGTAGTTAAACATAATAATACTAGCAATTGCTTCGAAAGCGCTATATAAAATGTACATATAGGTACCTTAAATCATAATGAACATGTTTATAGATTTGGCATAAGATGCGGAAATTCAGTAAAGTATTAAAATGACAGTGAACAGATACATAATAAAGCTTACGAGCACTTAACGAGCGGACATCAACTAATCGGGTACAATAATACTGTGAGCGAAATGTCAGTGCTCTCTCTATTTCTGTCGACTGGGCAGACCCAACAAGAAAGCTATGCAAAACGCAAATTCTGCCGTCGCCGTCTAGACGCCTGTCCTGCTTGCGATTGAATAACATTTGATCCAATCAACCCGAATGAGAGGTCGGGGAGGTCTTGCGAATCGCCGGTTGAACCGATGTCGCTGCCATCAATTGATCTGACGATGATTTTTATGAGCAACTGCAATAGAGTGAAAGTGACAACTTATTACTTGTATAAAAATTCATCATCAAATTGAACTTTAGCATTTATGCATAATGCTTAAAAACGAAGTTTACAGTGAAAGCCTTACATTGTATTAAAGATCCATAGAAATATATATATATAGGTATAGATTGATAGAGATAGTGAGAAATCGCAACTAACTGACAGTTAATTTATTTTGTCTTTTTTTTCAGCGCCCGATATTCTACAAGATGATGGCCCAACTGCTGTCGTCATTACGAATACGGACGAAGAAGAACTTAGCATGAAGCGTAAGTAGTATTAGCTTAGTTAGATCTTCGCTAAACAAAAATGTAGAGTTTTATTTTATGTAATGCTTGTTTTTTTTTATAGATTTTGCCGCTATGCTAACGGGTCGGTCCCAGCTGTGCATCAGGCGTGACGACATGACGGGCGTGCCGGTGGCTCCGGGAGTGGCCACCGCTCGTTTCACGTTCCGCCGCCGACACCTCTACTGGTCCGTGATACTGGGCCCCTCGATGTCTTCACCGCCGAGAGCTCTCTCCTTCTTAGATAGAGGAGGACGATTACTCCTCGAACAACCACTCAAAAAAGCTCCTGGAATACATGCTACTTACGAAGAGAAAACGGACAAGGTAAACACTGTAGCAATTTTACTTACCAATCATCTACTGGTTTCAGCATAATAAACGTTCTTGAAGAAATATGAAGGTCTCTAGGTCTGCCTTCGCGTTGTCCTTTGAGCATTGTAAAGATGCATCGGCAAATGTTGCTCTTGCTTACTTACCGTAATTGTGTACTCCAAGTATACTCCTATCGATTGTAAATGCTAATGAATTGCCTTGTTTACAGTTGTGCGGCGTCTGGCGCCGAGTGCCTCGCGAGTATAAACGGTTATTGAGAGAAGGCTCGCTGTATGTCGCGCTGATATGGGGCGACGAGCGGAACAACTCTATGGACAGCGCTCTCAGTGGCAAAATAAATAGGTAGGCTCCATTTCCTATATTAAAGTGCCAACTGATTATGGAATAAAATACGGAAAAAAATAAGCTCATTCAACAACAATAATTTTAACAACGATCATGATTTATCAATAAAATAAACGAAACGCAAAAGTGAAATCAGGGCACGACATAACAGTTGAAAGTGGACCAATGATCATGGAAATCAATTTGTAGATAAACGAACGTGTTAGGAACAACTATGTACCTATGTAATATATCTTAGACGCATTGCCGTAAGATGGATGTGATAGAGCATATCCTTGAAACAATCACTCGAGCGAGCCGTCGTCGGTTCGTCGAGGATTGTAAATTAAATTAACCGCGTGATTAATAACGGAAAGTCCCTCAACTGCATTAGAGCTGGCAGCTTGGAAAATACCAACTGCTTCGATTTGAACATTACCTCGAAACAATTCTTCATTGTGGAAACTAGTCGTATTCTGAGATTTCTGCTTATTGACTTTCAATTGACCTGAATACATTGCGTTAGGAAAATAATCTTGAAGTTGTTGCTATTAGCGTGAACGTTGAACTGGACTGACGTGGACTGATTTGCATATATTCGGTTGGTTTATACAAAACGTTTTAAACTTTCAGGTACCCGGCATTATCATCGGAAATGTTCACTTCTTTATTGGAACCGGAGATTCCTCCAGAATCGCTAGGTATGGGAGCTTGCGATGGCTACCACGTTCCTGGTCCTGTTCAAGAAGAGGGATGGTGGGGAGGCACTGCTATAGTCACAGGAGTAGCAGGAGCTGCACCTAGCTTGCATTTAGCCTTGCTTTACAACGGCATTTTCGAACCATCAGCAAGAGATCATCAGTCTGTGAGAATACTGTTGACGCTACCCGAAAAGAACCAGACAATTATTGATGAGGTAATTTTTATTATACAATTTGCACACTACTTTTCTATTATATTTATTATTACTTAAATTCGTAAGCAAAAATAATAATAGGAGAGGAAAAAAGAAAGAAGAGAATAATAATAATAACATTACTTAAATACTTAAGTATACTAAACGTTATCGTGTTTTGTTTCAGGTTAAAAAAGTAGCTAAACCAAGTTACGAACTCAATGTTCTTGAAGTTTCGACTCCTGTATCATCTGCTGAAATACGATCTCTAGCCAGAAGTAGATTACTACTTTCTGTAGAAGCTGTGGGTACTTCAGAACGTAAAATTGGTGGTGTTGTCGGACAGAGAGCTGCTTGTGAAGTGTTTCACGCTCCCTTGCTGGCAGAACGAGCAGCGGCGGCGCTACCTCCTGAAGGACTCGCTTTGATATACATTGACAAAGAAGGCTCACTCGTATACGATATACAGGTGTGTTACCTTGACAATTCATATTATCATCTTAGCCAAAAGAATGCTGCTGTACAAAAGTTTCCCCCATTAAGTAATTCTAGATTAAATTCTGCTGTTGTTAATCAAATAACATTTTGATCTTTGACATTCAGGTAGAAAATCTTGTGATGGCAGACCCGAAGATTACTTTAGTAGAAGAGCTAGGAAAACGTCACTATCAAGTGGAGATCTTGGATACTCGCATGGGAGTTCTGGCGAGACCTAGTGCTCGAATCTTTCCACCTTTGTATGATGAGCAGTTGGCTGTCCACATAGGTGGTGATGCTGGTAAGAAAAGAACTACAACAGTTTTTAATGAGGTGTATAATTTTGATGTCGTTCAAATTGATTTAAAAGTTTATCGAGATGTTATGTGTGATATTTCTGTAAAACTTAATTTTATCTTCTTCAGGACCACCCGTTCTTCACGGCCGACTCACTTCTCGACCGCTACCAGACGCTGCGGGGTCTGGCCCAGCACTACTTCGAAGAACCGATGCGAGGGCACCAGCCACTGCTACTCCCGTAGCCGGTCTAGCTTGGCTGTCTGTTGATGTTCTGTGTGGATTGCATTATGAAGTATGATGAATTGAATATTTTTACTTGGAGATAGACTCACTTAAAAATGAAATTCCATAGTTTTAGGACGTTGCTTATCAGAGATCTATTTTAACGTTTTCAGGTAGTCGTAACTGGTATGACTGTCGCCTGGCTACCCTGGCTGGAAACACATGCCGGTAGTGGTCCAGGCTCTCGACCGCTGTCAGGCGTCGAAGGATGCGTGTTGGAGCCTACTCCAGGGGAGTTGGCAGCACTGCATGCCGGCGCTGCGTATCTGGACTTGCGGCCAGCTGACAACAACGACACGCAGTTGCTGCGTACGCGTTTACCACAGGTTGGTGTGACTTTCGAAAATTATAATTATTTACAACTGAAAATTTGTGCAATTAAGCTCTCTTATAATCTATTATATATTTTATTTTAAAAAAATTGTTTGTTTTTGCAACAAAGGATTACCTGGTCCTAAGGTAAGATTCTAATTTTTTTATCACGTTTAAAACTGAAATATTCTTAAAGTTTTATCGAGAGTGTTTAGAGAATATGAAACTGAACAATTTTCCTCAAGAAACTTATTTCTTTGTGAGGTCTATAGGTATATCATATTCTTTGAAATTACAGATAAGCGTGCCTCCATCGTGTCTACCCGCCAGCGTCCCTTGGACAGACAACGAGCTGACTCCGATACCAACTCAAGTCAATTCGTCTCCACCTGACAACTCACTGTCGAATACAGCGTCCTGTTTCTACGCAGCCACCGGTCGGTTTTACGAAGACGGCGCGCAATGGATGGCTACAGAGGTAATTTTGATTAGGTAGATGTGTACACAAAATAAGATTTGGTCTTATAAAGGTCTTAGTAACCGAACCATTAAACTTAAAAAAAAAATCGATTCGTCAGTGACTTTGCAGCGTGGGCAAGCGGATTCCCCAAAATCTGAAGTACCTAATAATCTGCTAAAAATAAATAATAGAAGTAGCTGAATATTGTAATAAATAAGTATGTGAGGGCATCTCACACACAGCTACCCCCTCTGACCCCAATCTAGATAGAGCCTGTACTAATGATGATAAGTAGATAATTTCACTAGAATAACAAGTATTTATAAATATTTCACTAAGTAATAATCTTCCCTTCTAATTTGACATTTCCAAAAAGACCTACAACTTAATAGAGACTGTTCTACTAAATATACAAAAATGTTTTTGTTTTCAGTCATGCCACATGTGCGGTTGTATGCATGGATCAATACGCTGTGATCCAGTACGATGTCCTCCAGTCAACTGTGCTGTGCCGACTATTCAGCCAGCTGGACAGTGCTGCCCAATTTGCACAAGTAAGTATCAAACACTAATGTTATACATATACGTAATGCACTGGAAACTAAAAGAAAGATGTCTACTGCTGGACAAAGGCTACGGGCTGCGTTACCGTTAAGACCGGTCTTACCTGCGCTGCCCGCATCCAAAACTGAGAAACTCTGAATCGGAGAAACTGTAAATGCAGTCAAATTCGTTTTATGGACTAGTACGTATAATTTATTTTTATTTAAGTCGTTTTCGCGACCCAATAAATATAACAACTAATAAAGAAAATTAAGTAAACAAATAAGTTTACTGTCATTAAGTCAAGTGTATTTAAATTTTCTTTATCTTTTTTTTCTAGATTCAACAGCAGCAGTCTGGAACGAATCCCACGGCTGCCACCTCTCTGGCCAGTACCACGCTCCTGGTTCCTCCTGGCATCCCTACCTAGTGCCAGGAGGTTATGACACGTGTGCAGTTTGCACTTGCGAATTCCCTACAAGACAAGTGAAGTGCCCGAGAGTCAGGTGTCCACCGCTCAAATGTGCTGAAAAAGAAGCGTATCGGCCGGACAAGAAGTCATGTTGTAGGGTTTGTCCAGAGGTGAGCGTAATATTATTACTTCTGAATACACCTAACATTCAAGTAACTTTCATAGCAAAGAACTAATTGCGTAAATATATTTGATTGTCCTAAATGTGTAAGCCCTAAAGGGTTTTGTTATAAAAGTAGGATGAGTCTAAAAGGTGTGAGTATAATAATAGTGGGTCAAATGCGTTACAAAACGCAAATTTTATGAATTTATCAATTTAATAGCCCTGGGTTGTAAAGTAAATCTTGTTTTAGTGATTTTAACAAAATTTATTTTACGGTTTTCCTTCGTCATCAAATCTTCGTCCTTGCTAAATTATTTTATCACATGTTTTCAGACGATTTCTGGTGCTATTATGATTATGCAAACTTTTTTTGTATAATTAGTTAATGTGTAATTCCAGGTGAAAAAGAAAAGTCCAGATGAAGATACTCCAAAAGACCAGGGCGCGCCGAGGACTGCCGAAGAGATATTAGCGGAAGGCGGGTGCAAGTTTCCGGATGGACCTCTGCCGAACGGCAAGGAAGTTCATCCTTCAATACACTCACATGGGGAGCAACGCTGCGTCACTTGTCGGTGCAAAGTAAGTGCAAAGCTAGTATGCTTAGTATAATATAGAAGTTATCTAGGTAAGTTAAAAGGATGATAGCCGACATGAAGAGGTAGACCTCGCAAGCAATGGCGGGACCACGGACGGGACAGACGACCTCGACACTGTTACAAGACCTACCAACTTATCCACGGAGACAAATACAAAGTTTGTCTCCGTGAACTTATCTGAGAAATGTAAGGCGGCGCTAGTCGTAGTACAAAATTGTATTTCAACCCATCACAATAGTTCTAAAAATTATAATTTTCATAGTAATTGGAACTACGACTGTAGTTTTAATTTTGGCCATTTCCCAGATACTTTGGTAGGTCTGTAGGCTTAGAATATACGAGTATAGATAGATTAGGTAAGTTTTGCGGGTAACACTAGGACAAGTTCGAGAACGGTGGAAGCATAGGGTTATTACACAGCAGTGGGATAGCATAAGATAAGAAATAAATAACAGAACAAGTGGCCAGCCCGATAGTGAATAATATAAATGTGTTATAATTTTCAAGCATTAAGTTTTTTGTTTCTGTTTCCAGGACGGCGAAGTAACATGCGTGCGGAAACGGTGCGGGCGTGCTGCGTGCGCGCGGCGGCGGCGCGGCGACGCCTGCTGCGCGTGCACACGCCACCGCCGCCAACGCGCGCCCCCGCATCCCGCGCTGCCACCCCCCGCGAGGCACCCGCACCCGCGCCCGCCTAGCTGAGCGCCAACGCAACACCCCTCCGATACGCTGCAATAGAGGAGGACACAGTGGACACTTTTCTTTTTAGGTGTCGGATCGTTTCATGAAACGAACCCCGCTTGCCAATTTCGCAATGACTGTGCTGAGAGTAATTTTGAAGTACTTTCTGTTAAGTTGTAAGGAACATTTAAAATTTAACATCATAATTTCTATCCTGTCAACTATAAATTGCTCTGGATTGCAAGTATAAATTATTATTATTTCGAGATATGATCATAGACTAACAAAACGAAATACCTTAAAGAAGTGTGCCCAGTGCTTCCCTTCCTAAATTGCGTCTACCCCAGACTGCTCGTAGGCTAAGTGAGTGAACGCTTCGCTCTATAGACTGATCTATTTTTATGTAATCGTGCGATTCGAATGTGTCTAGTGTAAGTCGGTGGAGTGCGGCGTCGTCGGCCGCGCTGTGACGGAGTCGAACGATCGACGGAAAAGCTTTAAGGCTGGATATTTGCGATTTTTGAACACACGAGGAGTACTTTCTACCTCAAAACCATTGCCGAAGACATTTTAACAAAACAAGTTCAGATAAATAGTCAAAAGTCGCAACCTGACAGCTTTTACTGTGTATTATTGAACGGCGTTGAATATTTACTTACCCACCGGTATTTTAATTGGTATTACGGATGTCCCGAAATTTTTTATAGGCGCATTACATCAGATTTTCCGACATTATCTCCCTTGTCGACCATTATAGTTGATAATTCCATATATGCAGCGTTACCAAGTTAACAGAGACTGCTGTGCGGTTAATTCAACTTTGAACGTGAAACAGTCACATCTAATATGTAATGTAATGCTGCTGGATATAAAATTACCTTCTCAAGGTCATGATTTTTGATAGGGGGTTAAACTGAATGTCTAGTATTAGTTTTAAGGCTCGATCGCTCGGTAGGGCCACGGCAAAGAGCGCGGTCGATAACGTTCAAGATGTGCCATATTTTCTTAACTGTAAATATAAATTATTACTTTAAAACATTACTTTATGTGCATATTTATTAACAATTCTACTGTAAATTATACGTTATCACGGCACGTTAGGTATCGCGTCGAACCATCACAAAATAATGTAATTTGTATTGGTCGCCTTGTTTGTGCATTTGCTTTAGTTTTTTATTTTAATACCATGTGAGTCCGATTGAGATTACTAAAGTTTATACATCTATCTACTTACAATGTTTGTATAAATTTAAGTAAAAAAATATATGTTAGCTACATCTCGGGTGATGTTTAGCCAACATTGCCTCAAAATCAGCGGCCTCTATCATCATAGAATTTAGTTAAAAGTAGTAGGTTACATACAATTGTGGACAATACGATTGTCTTCTAGATACTGTAAATAATTATTAGCAATAAACAATTTCAATCTAGTTAACACATTTTACACTTTAACATATTGTATACTATTTTATACTGATTACGGATTGTACCGATATGAAATAGTTAAGTTAGCGTACGTGAATTTCGTGACTAGTTTGTTTTAATTACTAGGTTACATTTTATAGTTACGTAATTAAGGAAGCTAGTCCAAATGTTCGATGTGATGGAAATGATTGCCATGTAGCTAGAGATACGGTCTGCCCGTTTGGTGCGCACACACTTGCGAGCATTACAGTAAGAACTGTATTTTTCTTGCGAATGCTCGCTTGCGATCGTAATGAGGTACTTACGATCTTGAGACAAGCCCGATGTTTCTTTGTGAAACATCATGGAATAATATATTCTCTCTTTTTATTCTTGAAGCAAATGCTTCAGGTTTGTAAGCGTTTTTACAAGTAAATGCTCGAGGTGTTTGCGCGCTGTCGTAGCGTTGTTGTAAGTTTAATCTAAAGTATTTCTTCGACGGCATGATTTTTCATGAAGTTTCGGAAACTCGAGAGATATTGCCAAAAATTGTGTAAACTTTGTAAAATAAATTTCGGTTCGTTGTGGGTTCTAGTCCATCAAAATTGTGAGGCTTTGTACAGACCAATGGAGCATTTGTCCACTTTTTAACAAGCTTGTATGGTACTAGATTTTCAATATTGAGTGTCATATTATAATGGTGTGTTACTTTAGCTCACGCCAGTTCCTCTGGTCCGTACAAATGCTTGGAGGATGTAAATTGTTATGATCATGTTATTGGCTATTTTATTTTATATTTTTTGACATAATGAGAATATCACTCGATTATTACGCAAGAGTATCTTGGTTTTAATAGTTTTGTATAACCTAACAATAATAGAAAGGTAGTCTTTACCTATGGCTTGCAAATAACAAAACTAATGGCCATAAATGAATACTATGAACTTGCTTGTATTGCATTGTTTTCTATTTAATTATTATTATTGTCATAGTAGTCGCTCCTCTAATTTGGCATATTTGTAAAAAATAAATTAGATGATATTTTTTTATATCATCAATGAAATTTGTGAACATATCAAAGTTTTGATAATATTGTTGCATAATTTGGATCAACTTAGGTGCGTCCATTCAATAGTTTGTAAACCGTCTACAATTTTAATTAATAAATTACATGTGAACTCATATATTGTATTACTTTATTTATATTTAAGCAGACAAATTATTTTAAAAGATACCTCAATCTATTTGATTTAAAGTTATGTACAGTACAGGTTCACAGGTATCAACCTCCATGTCGCCTTGAAATAAAAAGAATCTATAGGTATTTTATTTTCGGTCTTTGTTGTTTCCACAAGGTTTAAAATGATATTTCAAAGTATAGACGCAAGTGATATGGATCCAACTATAAATCCGACTGTACTTAAACATTCATTTTTACTACTTCTTTGAACGTACAGAAGCCAGAACATGCGTTTGACAATGAAGGCAACATAAAATTGACGTTTCACTCACTTAAAAGTTTCTTTTATTTTTAATTTAAACATTTTACCTTTGTTCTTGATTTAATATTTTATTTAAAGAATATTTTTAGGCATTAAAATAATCTCTGCATTAAATATTATTACAAAATCTGTATTTTTGGTTTGCACATCGATACAGAAGTTATTCTTGTCCTCATAAATTATTTTAAATGTAAATATGAAGTCACCGTCAAACACTTCTATCTTGGATCAATTACTAAACGTTAACTAACATTTGTTCCTATATAACAATTTTTCTTATCCGTAGAAGCTAGCTGTTCGCTGTGATGGTTTATGCACATTTTTTAATTTGTTTTATAATAATAAATCTTAAATTGTGTAAAATTTGCCGCAGACTAGTTTCTGACGAACTGACGGGACGGTCTGTTTCTTAGATTATATAAAGTAATTTAATTTTGATTACATTCAACAATCCCTTGTACTGCTTCTATTTTCTTAATTCTCTCGGCAATAATAGCAAGAGAGTTTCACTCCTTGGCGGTGTACGTACCAGAAACGACGAAACATGAAGTTTGCCGAGAAACATTAAGAAAAAAAAAAGTAAATTAGTAAAAGAAAGTTAAGATTTTCAAAATAGCTGATTAGAGAGAAGACTTGGTCAGAGCTCTCATGGTGGCAGCCATAGCATCGATGAGAGCGTCAGCGACTTCCTTGCTGGAGTTGACTCCCATTACGCCGATCCGGAGAGACTTGCCCACCGTTGGGCCCAGCCCGGGGAAAATCAGTATGTTATAGCTGCAGAAGACAGAAATCATCATCAGTAATAATCTAAAAGAGTTGTAAACAGGACTAATAAAGAGCTTAGTTACATTGAAAATATACATTTTTTAGCATACTGTTGATACAGGGATATTTTTTCTGATTGAATAATTCTACTGTACATACTAATAATAACAAAAATATGTAGTTAGATTCCAGTGATTTTGTAAGTACATAGACAAAGACTAGCGTACATACTTCATAGCAAACTAAAATATTAGCCAAAATTATTAAAATAAATAAGAAATAATTATAGAATCAAAAGAAAAAAAATACCATGTAGATGATAGATACTTCAGGAAAAATCTACTTACTTATTTCTCATATGTTTAGAGAACTGTATATAATCATAGCCTTTGGGAAGAGTTATTGTGGTGACGGTGGTCAAGCGGTCCTCAGGTTTGGGCACCAGGAACTTGAACCCATGCTCTTGGAGTCGCTTATGAAAGTAAGCTGTGACTTTAGCATGGCGCTCCCATGACTTGGGCAAGGTTTCCTTGGCTACCTCTCGAAGGCAGGCCCGGAGAGCCCACAACAATGGAGGGCTGAGGGTGTGGTGATATCTGCAAAATAAAAGATCCTTCTGTTAATCAATTCTGTTGAATGTGAATATGAATTTCTTACTAATTTAGTTATCAAAAGAACGTTTTTTGTCTCTTAGCTCTTTATTGCTTGAATGATTAACATACTTTCTTGTATTCCCATAACAGTTCCACTGTTCTGACAAAAGCTGTATGTCTAAGTAGAATGGAGGCTGATGAGTCCTCTTCTTTATTTTTTCCCTGCAAAAAATACTTATTTTAAACTTAGGGGTAGATAGTTGAGAGGAATGAAGAAAGTTGAAGGAGGCCTACAGCAACATGGTTGAATAAGGCTGAAGAAGAAGAAGAAGGGGTAGATAAGTGTAAAGTTAAAAAATGTAACATAATACTTTTTCACCTCTCCACCTCGGAAAGTTGGTTTTTAATGCCTGAAAATAGGGTCGAAAATCGCTTATTCATTTCTAGACATGCAAACCATTCTCATGTCTAGAGAGGAGAATTAGTTTGAATTTCGAACATTATCTTACACAGGAAAAAAGTTTTCGTATATCCGCGCGTAAAATAATTGACGTGTGCCATATTTTTTTTTATTAGGTGTGCTCCGAATCAAACTGTCAGCGCCGTCAGCGATCAGAAAACCAAAAGATTCTATGGGTTTCGCCTGCCTTTAAGTGCGCTAAAATCGATTTCAGTGCGTCTCGGAACGCAGGGATAGGTTTTCATACAATTTTAGAACGCACGTCTGCGTTGAGTTAGCAGCCTCACCATCGATTTTGATGGTTTTAACCATGTCAAAAAATTGTTAGGAATAGGTTTAAATTTGTTTATAAGTCTCAGAAAAAGTTTGATTGTATTTCAGAAGATATTTGAGTATCTTACTGAGGCTTCTAGATCGACGTCAACCTAGCAGCCTCACCAAGATAGACTGGCTCTATCATTATGATTTATATGTCAAAAAATTGTTAGTAAATGGTTTATCTCGTATACAAAGTTTCAACGAAATCGGTTCAGTAGGAGCCGAGATATTACACCCCCTTGGTGAGGCTTCCAGCTTGACGCTTGACGTGAATACGAGATAAACCATTTACTAACAATTTTTTGGCATATAAATCATAATGATAGAGCCAGTCTATCTTGGTGAGGCTGCTAGGTTGACGTCGATCTAGAAGCCTCAGTAAGATACTCAAATATCTTCTGAAATACAATCAAACTTTTTCTGAGACTTACAAACAAATTTAAACCTATTCCTAACAATTTTTTTACATGGTTAAAACCATCAAAATCGATGGTGAGGCTGCTAACTCAACGCAGACGAACGCACCCTAAAAAAACATAACCTAAAAGTTTGTTTATTGTTTTGGTTGTTTATTTTTATCTTATTAACTAAAAATTTAAAAGTATTATGATAAAATACAGTAATTAAATCTGAACTCATAGAATTATATCGAAAATAAGAGAACTCTTGTACATTTTTTACCGATATTTACGTAGGTAAGTAAATAGTTAATGATTTCCTTGCTGGAACAGGTGAAAAATTGTGTTGGGTTTGAGAGGAATCTTATTCTCACCTCGAACCTTAGAATCTCTCGCGAGCTTCAGGAGTCTATTTTTAGAAACACTCGCTTCGCTCGTGCTTCAATTATAGACTCCTTTGCATGCTCTGGATTCAATATCAGTTCTCTGAGGAAAAATCAACATTCCTCTCTTACCTAACAAATAACTATTCTCTAAAATTTTCAACCTTTTACAGTGCTAGCAGCAATCCTATGGCGCGGTAATAAGTATTTCCATCTCGTTTATTAAAGTCTCTGTTATGTGATGTATTTTAAATTGTACATGCATTATACCAGAGAATGCTTACTCGGCTTTAGAGCTGAATGCCACCGGAGATATCCCAGAAGGACCGCTTAAAGCCTTCTGAGTCGATGTGTACACTCCATCTGCTTCCCAATCGTCCATAAAAAAAGGTACCGCGGCTATGGACACCACCGTGTCCACCAGCAAGAGAGTTCCATATCTGTAATAAGTTGACAATATATTTCTGAACTTCATAGTGACGTACTAGTTGCAGTTCAAAGTGTACTAGAAACATTTGTTAGTAAACTCAATATTATGTTATTTCAACTTTTTTTTTGTGTTTAGTTAACGAAAGACGTATATTTATTTTCGGACGGCTCCGTAGCCCAGGTGGTAGTGTGTCTGCCTCCGACGCACAGGGTCGCGGGTTCGAATCCCGCCCAGGCCAAACATTTGTGTGATGAGCACTTGTGTTTGCCTTGTGTCTGGTTGTTGTTTATCTATATATGTATGTATTTATCTATTTATGTAATGTATATCAGCTGTCTGATACCCTTAGTACAAGCTCTGCTTAGTTTGGGATCAGATGGGCCGTGTGTGAAGATGTCCCCACATATTTATTTATTTATTATTTATTATTATTTATATACCTATTCTTGGGGAAAACATTTCGTCCAGTAATAAAAATTCTCTTGGAAACCGCCTAAGGAACATCCTTAATTCAAATACTTGAAGCTCTGAACTTTATAAAGAAGCTTGATGAGCAAAAGTCAGGAAAACTGCTAGTTTATTCTTTCTACCGACCGCGCAGAAGTTGCGCACATAATCATGAACTTACTTCTATGTAAAGAAGTTACCTCAGCTCAGTTTTATTCTAATACCGCCTGCAGAGCTCTTAAGCTGTTTAAGTAAAAGGCACCGCGACTGCACTGCGAAGACAAATTATTTAGAAAACTTAGTTCGCAAAGAACGGTTTTATCTTAACTTTTGCCGCACTCGGTAATTTCCGCTGCATGCTAATTGCAGACTCCTTCACGAGATGCAATTAAAAGAGTTCGCAAGTCGCTGCTGTTCTGAGGAGATGAGGAGGCAAACGAGCCGATCTTTAATAGCATTACAGCTGTAAAAGTTCAGCTGGAAAACAGACGTGAAGTAGAAAAATTTGCATCGAATGAGGGGGGCTAGACCACAGAACATACCTCTTTTATATGTTCTGTAGGCTAGACAGGTAAGAAGGTGGCGTGCGACAAATCTCATGGAAAGCGGTGGAGGAGTCCTACTCATGTATCCAAAATAAACGCCTGTGATTATGAAGATTATGAAGAAAAAGTTTAGTAGTAATGAATTGTTTATCACTGTCATGATAATATTAAGTTGTCAACCCTATTAGGGTTCAATTCCTAAAGTTCTGCTGGAAAAGCAATTTCATTAGAAGTTATATTGATTGCATCACTTAAATTCCTCTCATCAAAGCAGCTCGTCTGACTGTAACCTAAGAAAGTGCATGTGGGAGAGAGACAGCGAATGTAATTAAATTGTTCGGCTCCGGTGTTCCGGTCGCCGAGAAATCAAATAGTTTTTCTGCTGAAGTTCGTTCCTTTTTAGTTTGGTATCGAGAATCGAAGGCTCTGAGAAATGGAGGGCTCTTTTCTTATGCAAACGTGGACCAAACTCTCTGAATAGATCTATATACATGCTTGATATCTATTAATTGTATTGTATTATACATTTGTTTTCACGTCATTATCTTTATATACCAATATTTATTAAGTGGTGGTTTAAAACTTTTCTTGGTTTATGCGAACTTATTGGTAAATAGTTTTATCGTGTAAATTAAAAATATTAAAGTGAAAATATCGAATAAAAAAGTGGAAAATATTTTGTAATAATTTCGGTGAAGTTCTGCGAGATTCTGTTGACATTTCAGGCAGAGCTGTAAATTCATTATTTTTAACTCGATAGCCTGCGACGCGGTGCGTGGAAAATGTTAGTAGCAATATTCGGTGGAATACTAAAAACATATTTGACGTCACCTGCGATTCTCTGCACTAGTTACTTCTGAGAGGTGCTCTGCTCAGGGTTGTTTATTTTTGCGATAGAGTTTTTGTAATAAAATACCCGATGGAAAACTTTATGTAGCCCGTAGATGATAAAAGATCTGTCCTTGTTTGTTTAACCAAATTTTTATCACTAATATTATAAAGTATGTTTGGATGTTTGTTCCGCTTTCACGCCAAAAAAACTGAACGGATATGAAATTTGGTATGGAGATAGTCTGTGCCCTAGATTAACACGGTTTACGGGAAAAAGCCTTATTCCCATGGGAATTATTTATATAACGCGAGCGTAGCCGCAGGCAGACAGCTAGTGTAAAATATCCCAAACAGGTAGTTACCAGGCAAAATATAAAAAAATACTAGCTTCTTGAGGATCCTTGGATAAAAATTTGTTACGGATGACTTCCAGATAATAGAAAAATTATGTACCGGAATTGGAAAATATGAGCTCTTGTTGACATTATTATAGCTACGGTAGACTAGATTGCTCGTTTGTTGTTTCGTTATAACTTTTACCGCTTATTTTATTTCTTTATACTGAGTTAAATAGAAGCCTTGAGTTTTCTGACGAACGAAGATCATGTTCCTTCCTCGTTTTAGTATGCAAGCTTATGTATCAAGTTTCTCTCGAGAAACGCAGCTGAGATGTTGCTAGGAAGTGAAGTGAACTAGGCAACTATGAAAGTTGCGCCATCTCCGCTTTATCTGCTAATTTTCATACACAAGTAGGTACACTCACTAATTATAGCAGGTACTACAAAAACTTTAACTATCCACCACCGCCATCGTCCTCGCCACGTCTCTTCTGTATAAATATATTATGATAGGTGTTAATTAATCCTCTCCCATTTCTGTATAAGAATTAGGTTTAGTAGAAGTAACTAAATTTTACATACTTGTGACAGAGTTCACCCAGTCCCTCTATTTGCTGTGCAGTGCCAGTCGAAGAGTCTCCGTGGACTATGAACAGAGCAGTCGGTCTCACTCGTTGCAGTTCTCGCTCCAAATGGGTGAAAGAGAAGGTCTGATCCATAGGGATAGTCGTAACTACGGTATTTATTCCTTAAAAATATAAAATATAATATACCGATAGTGTTAACATCAATACTTTTCTATGTAAGTTCATCGAAAACAATTTACAAACAAAGTTCCTAGATATGAACAGTTTATAAACGAACAAAATAAACGCTTTAATATCTGTTTCACTTTTATCTTACCATATCGATTGGCAATGTTCAGAGCTCTCTCATCCCAAATGCCTCTGCTGGCTATCAACAGGGTCTCTCCAGGGCCCACGAGGTTGGTGATCACAGTCTCCATGCCACAATGACCGGAGCCACTCATGGCCAAGACACACTTGCTTTTAGTCTGGAACAGGTACTGGATACCAGCGCGAATGTCATCAAGGACCTGGAAATTGTTTCGAAAGATCCTCAGGGTAGTTTGTAAATCCTGAAGCGATGGTCTCACGGGCTTATTTGTCTTTATTAAACATTGGAGATTATAGGGGGCTTTGACGTCGAAAAATGATTTGTAAAAATCTTAATTCGAATAAAAAGTTTTTGACTTGACTTGACTTGACTTAACTAATTATAAAGAAGTGGCATAATGGAAATTATCTGTAACTTACATGGTACAGCTCGTCACATAAAGGGGATATGACAGGTTTTGAAAGTTCGTCAAATACCGTGGGCCACATATCACAGGGCCCCGGGCCACACAACAGAGGTTTGACGAATTCTCTATCTTTGATGTCTGGAGCCGCGACTATCATCTTGTTAGCCAGCATTTTATTTACCTGTAAGTGCAAAAAGCGGGCAAACATTGAGTTCCAGTAACGTCAAGTCCGGTGACATTATAAACAAAGAGTCATGTACCACAACTGAAATCTGAAAAATACTGGAAAAAAACTGCAAGGGTTCGAAAGTAGCAATACATTTGGTGGTTTGTACAATTAGTTTAGATCACACGACTACTCACACAATGGTTTTTTCACTTCACATCACTAAAAACCTAATAATCTATTTTGATATGTACTCAATACCTTCTCAATGTTTAAAGGTCTAATTGTTTACCTACTGGCTATATATATAATAAAATCAAAGAGCTCTAACATGGTTGGCAGTGTAGTATTTAGTTGACTACAAGTTATGCGGAAATTAATAACTCCACTTCACATTAAACACAAGTTTTCCTGTCGGGCATATTTTATCGTCATTCGGCCGCACGCCAAATGCAAGTGAGCGCCTAGTGAAAATATCCGTTCTGTGACCGATATTTCCAACGTGAACCATGAAGTTTGGTTAGGGGAATCGGGTTAGTGTTTAGGTTTAGTGCTAATAGGGTGGTTGTAAATTCGCTACAACGTTCTGGCGCTATCGGATGGCACATTTGGCAAGATTGCCAGAGTTCCAGCCCCATATTCATTCCGATAACGGCGCAGTAAAAAAATAATGCTATTTTTTTTTCATGCCATTTAAGCGCTTAATCTGCTGCAATGATCCAAATAATTATTCTAAACAATAAATATAAGTTATGTTGCATTGCTGATAGCATTTGATAATTTCTATGCATCTGGTCATTAGAGTAACCTTTGATGTGCTTAAGATTGATGTTTACCTTATATCAGGTCATGTATTCTTGTGTGTGAGAGAGGGTTTGTGTGTGTGTGTGAAAAAATATTTTACTGCTTATACTGTATAAAACATGTGGCAGCATGTTGTGAAACGAATATGGGAAAATCTACAGTACCTATGTGATATTTGTATTTGACTCAATAAAAGTTTGACATCAGTTTTTACATTTGAATAACTGTTAGAATACATACATGCATACGTTTTGTTACTATATTGGAGACAGTATCTCGAACTATCGACCAATCTCGCTTTTGCCTACACTATCGAAAATCCTGGAAAAACTCATTAACTCGCGGCTCAGAACATATCTAGAGAATAATAAACTTCTGTCACAAAGGCAATTTGGCTTCAGACAAAATATATCTACTAATGATGCAATACAGAAATTAGTTTCCCACATAGTGACAAATATGGACGCGGGAAGAAAATGCCTTAGTATCTTCTTAGATCTGGCTAAGGCCTTTGATACTGTCTCTATTCCCATACTGCTAAAAAAGATGGAACTTAAGGGCATTAGAGGAATTCCATTGAAACTTTTTGAAAGTTTCCTTTCAGATAGAAAGCAAATGGTTAAAATAGCGGAGCATACTAGCGCAGAGGAGAATATAAAGTTTGGCGTGCCTCAGGGTAGTATCCTGGGGCCGACCTTATTTCTAATTTACATAGACGATCTGTCTCGCCTCTGTGTAAATGACTCTGAAATATTGACTTTCGCAGACGACACCGTTATTACATTTGTGGGTAAAAACTGGTCGGACGTAAATGCAAGAGCAGAACGAGGCTTTCAGTCTGTCACAAGCTGGCTGGATTCTAATCTCTTGACCCTTAACAAATCTAAAACTAAAATTATTACCTACAGTATTCGCTCTAATGCAAAACCAAACCCTGGTACAATTAACGTTAGGGTGCACACATGCTCCAATACTAATCTAAATTGTGACTGCTACTGCCTCACAGATACTGAGTATGTCAGATACCTAGGGGTGGTAATAGATGATCGGCTTTCTTGGAAGCAACATCTGAATACCCTAACAGGACGAATAAGAAAGCTTATATATGTGTTCCGCAATTTAAGACACGTTTGTGATCCAAAACTGTTGACCACTATCTACTACGCATTGTGTCAATCCATAATAACATATGGTATAAGTACATGGGGAGGAGGGTATAAAACATCTTTACTGAAAGCTGAGAGAGCCCAGAGAGCTGTCTTAAAAACAATGACGTTTAGAAAATATAAATTTCCCACAGAAGAACTCTATAAAGACACTCGGGTTCTAACAGTCCGCCAACTTTATATTTTGAATGCTTTACTTGGGCAGCATCGTAATACTCCTGATTTCGATTCTTCGCACAGAAGAAAAGACAAAGTCTACAATCAGCCTTTTTGTAAAACAAATTTTGCCCAACATCACCTTAGTTTTCTGGCCCCTCACTTATACAATAAACTAAACAAACTCCTTAATCTTAGAACTTTAAATAAATTTCACTGTATAAAATCAATTAAATCCTTCCTTTTGAGTCTGAATTATAATGAAACGGAAAACTTACTCGAGATATTGCATTAAGCTATCTGATCTATTAACTGACCGATACTGTGTTTCTTGCATACTTGATATCCCATATCTGTGATGCTTGCCCATCACTATGGTCGCATTGCATCACTGCGACTGGTTACATCGTCGGACCTACGAAGCGCGCGCGGGACGGTGAACGATACCAGCCGGCACTCGACGGGCGCTCGCGCATCAGTCCACTCAGACGCGTTGAAGCGACACTACGTATTGACTACGTTTTCGTGGTTGGTTGTTTGCGGTATGGGCAGGCACCACAATATTATTAATTATCCCAGTAAACGTAAATATATATTATCCTACAACACTACACTCAACACACATTCTCTCAACTTGCAAATAAATCAAAATTTATTGAAATCACACTTATACATTTTTAGTTTGTACATTACATTTTAATATTTCTATATTTTCATTTATACATTTTTACTATCTCATATTAATATACTAACATAACCGCAAACAGCAGGGGTTAAGTGACAACCTTTGTGTCCCTACGCTTCTCTTAGTTATTATCGGATGCTATCATCCAAACATGTATGAAGTGATTATTGCAGTAAGTACCAGTACCTTCCACAAATCTACCTACGTTAATAATAAAATGAGTTTGTGCTTGCTTGATAGGTTCCGAGAAGTGTTTAGGTATTAGGCATTATAATGATGTTATATTATATAGTTAACAAAATAGAACTTAATCTCTTATTATTTTAGTGATCTCACGCTGCTGTCGTTCATTTTAACGCGTTTTGTTTTTGTTAGTTTTGTTACTTTGTTCTACTTACCTTCAAGAGGAAACAGAAAATACATTCAGTTAGAGAATTAATAATCAAATAGCTATAAACACGATTCGCACTCATTCGATCACCATGACGAGGAGTAATAGCCTACTGCGATACAGTGCAAACTAGTGCAGGGGTCTATTGTAAATCGTCCTAGTGACCTAGGAGTACCTACCTAATGTGTATTTATCTCCTGATGTATTAGGTCTTCACTTAGTATGAAATAAATAAATAAATAAATAAATAAATAAATAAATAAAATTGGTTATTATAGATAAAAGTAATAATAAGGGAATAGAGCGTGCAGCCAGAGTATCATGTACCTTTATAATCAGAACTATCGATAAACAGGTCAAAGTTGGACACGCGAGGGCAGCGAATTTATAGAATTTATAGTGAAATTAAGACATGACGTAGCTCAGAAAAGCTAGATGTTGACTAACGACAGGCAGGCAAACTTAAAACGGAGGTTTCTGACTAAAGAAAAGACGATCGCTTGGTGGAAGCACAAAGTAGGTAAAGTCCACTCAGATCAAACTGCCATATCTGGCACGCACGCGAAAAGAACAATTTATTTTATATTTTTATCTCCTCAAAACACAAGCATTCGTGAGGACAGTCTACAATAGAAACAGCTCTTGAGCGTTCGAAACATATTTGTTTCTTCTAAATTCAAATAAACCCGACGATTCTATAAGTATTTACTGCCAGCAATAACCAACGAGGCTGAGACGTATACATACCTAACATTTGACAAAACTGAGAAACAATGCAGTAGCAACCAACGCTGGTGAGTCTGGCAAGATGACGTAGTTATTTTTGAAGAAGGCGGGAGTGGTCCTTCTGTAACTCTTTGTATTTTGTGGTGGAACTAAGAGTTTCCAAAGACGTTCTAAACTTGATTTGCGATTGAATTTCGTTAACTCAAGTACGTTCTAGACTTTCCTGAGGGTTCTCGTTGACAAGATGCAAACTTGACTGTCATATCGTAGTAGATCAGCCGTGAAATGCAGCTTCTTCTTTTTGTTAATTACCTGGGCTGATTGATAACTGGCCGAAACGACGAACTTAAAAAAATGATACGCAAAAAAAATATATTACATTATATTTTGGCATCTTTTTGAAAATAGAACGCCAAATTTGAATTTAATCGAACTGGTGGAATTTGTTTGATAGGACGTAGAACTTCCTCTGTCGTAAAATTTCTTAACAATGGAAAGAAACGAAATTCGTGCGGTGATAAAGTTTTACGTTTTAAAACAGAAAACAGCAACCCAGATTAAAACCAAGCTAGACAGTGTTTTAGGTAATTCTGCTCCTGCATTGAGTACAATTCACACCTGGGTAACTGATTTTAAACGTGGAAGACAGAGCTGCGAAGATGCCCACAGGTCTGGCCGTCCAAATGAAGTCACGAATCCGGACATGATCAAAAAAAATCACAAAATTGTATTGAATGATCGGCGCTTGAAGTTGCGAGAGATAGCAGAGATGGTGAGCATTTCATTTGAACGCGTTTTTAATATTTTGCACCAACATTTGGGAATGAAAAAGCTTTGCGCGCGATGGGTGCCGCGTTTGCTCACTGTTGACCAAAAGCAACGTCGAGTGGACGATTCATCGGAGCGTTTGGCGCTGTTTAACCGAGATCCTAACGAGTTTTCGCGGCGTTATGTAACAGTCGATGAAATCTGGATACATCATTATACTCCCGAGACAAAAGAACAATCTAAGCAGTGGACTGAGAGCGGAAGACCTGCGCCGAAGAAAGCAAAAACGGTTTTGTCGGCCGGCAAAGTGATGGCGACTGTTTTTTGGGATGCTCGAGGGATTATTTTAGTGGATTATCTGCAAAAAGGAAAAACAATAAATGGAGAGTACTACGCAAGCTTGCTGCAAAAATTAAGTGAAGAAATCCAGAAAAAACGACCACATTTGGCCAAGAAAAAAGTTTTGTTCCACCATGACAACGCACCTGCACACACGTCAATGGTTGCAGTCGCCAAACTCCATGAATTGCGGTTCGAATTGCTACCGCATCCACCCTATTCCCCGGATCTGGCCCCGTGTGACTTCCACTTATTCCCAAACCTGAAGAAATGGTTAGGTGGCCAGAGATTTTCATCAAATGAAGAAGTCATTGTTGCCGTGGACGAGTATTTTGAGGGGTTGGAGAAAACATTTTATCAAACTGGTGTAACGGCATTGGAGAAGCGCTGGACTAAATGCATCGAGGTAGAAGGAAACTACGTTGAGAAATAAATTTATTTTAAATAGATTTTTAAAGTTTTTCTTTGTCGTTTCGGAAACTTATCTCGTATGTGGGCTGTAAGGTTTACTTCACCAAGCCTGGTGCCAGTGTTGTAGACCCCACAAAGCTGATTAATAAATAATTCTTGCCATACAAACTAACTTTTAGAATTGACATAAAAATGATTCAACGCGCAGAATTGGGTTTTCTCGTTTTGTTGTAAAGAGGGCACTTCCTTCTAATTTATGTAAATAAATTGATTGATTGTTTTTACTTTACTTAGGTGCAAATATTCAGTAAAATCATTTCCACTTACTTTTTAAATTATAAATGAAGTAGTAATCCAAATTATCTTAAAGAAAATCACTGATATGATTGTTTTTAACTTCACAAATCACAATAAAACAAATACTGTCATCTCTGTAGATGGTGACTGAATGAATGATGAATCTGAGGACGTGAATGCTAATAAATACTTCGGCGATAAGTGAACTTGTGGTTATCAATGTTTACATGTCAATTAGATTACCGTTGTAGGCCCTTATACATCTTAGTTCTCGTTACTATTAATAAGATCACAATGAGTTTTTAGTACGTTAAATTTATTTGTCAAGATAAGTTTTTATTTAGGTACCCATGTACTCGTAGTAAGTAGCTTATTACAATATTTTTTTTATAAGCGTCTTAGCAAAAACAAAAAAATAATTAATAATATAAATACAATTATTTAAGATCATATTTTACTATTATTTTGTACTCTATTGATTGTGATAATTGCAATAAATAAATATGAAATATGACAATACTATGAACTCATATTCTTTATCCGACCGCCCAATAAAGAAGTTAGATGTTTTTATTGAATAATTTGATATTTAATCTTATCTCGCTCAGTTCTATACTTATAAGATGTCCCGTTATTAGTGTCAAATATTTTCAGGGCTGAAAGTAGAAGTAATGATCTTCATTTCATAAAAAAATGAGATCTATTGACACGTTAGTTTTCGAGTAAAGCCAAACAACTTGGTTACCTAATTTTAAAAAACATCACCTTCAACCCGCTGATCACTACTACATTTACAACAAATATCACACTAGAAAATCATTCATGTACATGCAGAGGATGATATCTTTTTGTCATATTTTATGATTATTTAAAAAAATAAAAAAACTTTTTAACTAACTTGTAGATTTTTGAAATATTTTTTCTACGTGACTAATATGATTACTACATTCAGCCCTGAAAATAGTTGACACTAATTACGGGGCACCTCATATAATATAAACACGAAAATAAACCACATACCACATTTCCATATACAAATAAAACACCTTTTCTTTTTTTCCCGATTTTTTTTATTGCGCCCATATTTATACTTATTACTAATTATAAATATAATAAAATAAATTTGTAGTTAATACAGAGCATATTATTATAAAATAAATAGTAGTTTCCCAATTCAGAGAACTAAACACTTCTTGCCTCGTTTAAATTGATGACCCATACATGATAGCTCAGTAAGTATGAACTAATATCATAATATTAATTACACCGCCTAACTACAATAATAAACAAAAACAGTCAGAACCAACAGGTTAGTATAAATATATTCAAAATGGCTGTCTAAGCGGACGACTTGTTCAAAGATCTCATGGTGGCAGTCATAGCATCGATGAGGTCGTCAGCGACTTCCTTGCTGGAGTTAACGCCCATCAAGCCGATCCGGAGAGCCTTGCCCGCTGTTGGGCCCAGTCCGGGGAAAACAAGTATGTTATGGCTGTAAAAAACAGAGATGTCATTCCATCAATAATTATAGACTCAAGATAAAAGAGGAGTCAACAGCTGTATATAATTTGAATGTCAAAAGTTTTGATGGAAAGCTTTTCAAAGTAAAAGCAATAATGGAACGCAACATACTGGGATATTTATTTTATACTGAGTAAATTAACGACCATAAGAATCTTATTCTAGTCTCCCTTTACTTGTATTCATTAAAACTTCGTAAATGCCTGAACACTAGAGAAGCAAACATTGCCCAAAATAATACGCAAAGCGCTCATGAAGGACAGGTGCATGACGGAACGAAAACGGACAATCATTTACTCAGCATGCTTGTAGTAATAATGCAAAGTAAGATGTATAAAAATATAAGGCGAAAACTTACTTATCTCTCATGTGCTTATAGAACTGTTGATAATCATAGCCTTTAGGAAGAGTTGCAGTGGTGACTGTTGGCAATCGGTCCTCTGGATTGGGCACCATGAGCTGGAGACCATGCTCTTGGAGTCGCTTATGGAAGTAATTAGTTACTTTAGTGTGACGCTCCCATGACTTAGGCAAGGTTTCCTTGGCTACCTCTCGAAGACAGGCCCGGAGAGCCCACAACATTGGGGAGCATAGAGTGTGGTGATATCTGCAAGAAGTTTGATTAAGTTATTCATCTTCCTGTTAATAAATTATGTTATTAAAACAATGGACTCCCTGCAATAGGGGATCGGACTGTTTACCATATTTTATGAATTATTTTTAAAATATAGATTAGTAGCAAGCAGACGATTCGCGAAGAAAACACAGATTCGGTGGAAAAACGAATTTACAGTGATTTTTTAAAGTTTCAATATGTCTGTCTCTTTCAAAAACTTTTTGTATGGAGATTTTATGGCGTTACTAACAAATGACGTCACAAGTGGGTACGTGACTTTCTGTCTAATCTTGAATTTCAAACCTTTATAACTCGGTCAATTTTAAAGATGAGCATAAATTCTTTTAGTGTTCGATAGCAGAAACTAAGAAGTTTGGATTTATAAAACGCCTCGCCTCTCCCATAGATTTCCACCCTGAACGCTCCAACAGCACCCAGAAAATTTCACCAAGTCATCTGTCCACCTTGGGAGGTCGTACAACAATACACCTTCCGGCCCGAGAACCTTTCTTTCCGATCGGTTATCAGTTCGTCGAGCTATATAGCCTGCCCATTGCCATTTCAACTTGTTTATCCTGAGAGCTATGTCGAGGACATTGGTCTCCGAGGAAATTGGTTGGTGATTGTACATACTTCCTCGTATTTCCAAAACAGTTCCACTGTTCTACCAATAGCTGTATGTCTAAGTAGAAAGGTGGCTGATGTGTCCTTTTCTTAATTTTTTCCCTGAAACAAATAATAATTTACAGCAGTAGAAGGAGTAAATTGGAACTGTATGCATCTATTCGGATAAAAATAAATGATTTTAAGGTCTGAAAGCTGAAACGGCCAATGGTAAAAGCATACTCGTATCACTTGCCATGCCTACTTAACAAACACTGAGCCGTAGAGTTGCTCAAATAAATTCGGATTTGTTAATATTTTCAAAAACTGTTGCTTACTCAGCTCGAGCACTGAACGCCACTGGAGATATTCCAGCAGGACCGCTCAAAGCCTTCTGAGTTGATGCGTATACTCCATCTGCTCCCCACTCGTCCATAAAAAAAGGTACTGCGGCTATGGATACCACCGTATCTACCAGCAGGAGAGTTCCGTACCTGTGAACAGAGTACACTGTTATATTTATTTGTCGTACTTGATTACTAGAATTTTCAGATTATAAAAAATAAAAAAACTTTTGCTGATAATTTATTTAATTTTACATACTTGTGACAGAGTTCACCTAATCCTTCCATTTGTTGCACTGTGCCAGTTGAACCGTCTCCTTGGACTATGAACAGAGCAGTCGGCCTCACTTGTTTCAGTTCTCTCTCCAAATGAGCGAAAGAAAAAGTCCCATTCGTAGGGGCAGTCGTGACTACAGTATTTATTCCTGAAATAAAAACGTAATATAGCGGAGGTGTTAACATAAATATTTCTATGTAATGCGGATTATTTACTGTCTAAGTAGTACAGATTTTTTTAAATCACAATGATATCAATAATAACCCCCGAAGCAAAAAAATCAAAACATTAAAAAGTCAAAAATAATACCTATTGTTGAGCCATCAAATTCAATAAAGTAACACCTATATATTTTAATTTTATTAGAGAAATTGATGGATGGCACGATTTGGTTTGCTCGTTGAAATGACGCTATAATGTCGCGTCGGGGTACCGCTTAAGCTTAAGTCAGACGCTTCATTTGATTGACTATCTATTAATTTGTTAGCATATCCGACTAACTTGCTTTGATACGATATTTTTTTTAAACCTGCTTTCAAATAAAAAAAACCGCATCCAAATCGGTTGACCCGTTTAAGAGCTACGGTGGCGCAGACAGACACACAGAGCGGTCAAACTTATAACACCCCTCTTTTTTGCGTCGGGGGTTAAAAATAACTAATGTTAAGTTACGGAAAATAATAATTCAAAGTTTTTAGAGAAAAACAATATAGTCGCTACAAGACGCGGCTGTGCTATAGAAAATTCCATACTCGTATAACTTTATTAATAAGTCTTTGTTGCTTTTTTTTATCTTACCAAATCGATTGGCCATATTCAGAGCTCTCTCATCCCAAATGCCTCTGCTGGCTATCAACAGGGTTTCTCCTGGGCCCACGAGGTTGGTGATCACAGTCTCCATGCCACAATGACCGGAGCCACTCATGGCCAAGACACACTTGCTTTTAGTCTGGAACAGGTATTGGATACCAGCGCGAATGTCATCAAGGACCTGGAAATTAGTAAAGGTGTAATTACCTTTCCTATAATAATGATTATAGGAAAGGTTAGTTGTTTTGCCAGATTTATATGATTGTAAGTTGACTAAGCACTTTAATAATTGGTAGGCCCACAATATAATGGGTAAGACAAGTTGAAAAAAAAAGCAGGTAAATTTAAGGTAAGATCACAGTTGGGATACTGTACTAAAATGTAAAATGTTCACATCATCGTCATCCTATCGGAATACTCGGGATCCTATTGGGATACTAAATGAAAAACTTATAGGCAAACTTATTGTTTAATTTTATCATGTAACTGAACAGATTATAAGTAAAAGTTTCTGATGTGATATCATTAACTTACATGATACATCTCGTCACAGTAAGGCGTCATGACAGGTTTTGTGAGTTCTTCAAACACTGAGGGCCACATATCACAGGGCCCTGGGCCACACATTAGGGGTTTGACGAATTTCCTATCTTTTATGTCTGGAGCCGCAACTATCATCTTGTTAGCCATCATTAATTTATTCTTTGCTTTTGGACTCTGAAAATAAGAAACAAAATGACATTAAAGTCCGATAGCACTAGCTAAGGAGAGACAAGTTAGCTATTAAATCATTTCCTTTTGGGCATATTTATCGTCATTCGGCCGCACGCCAAATGCAAGTGAGCGCCTAGTGAAAATATCCGTTCTGTGACCGATATTTCCAACGAGAAACCGTGAAGTTTGGTTAGGGGAATCGGGTTAATGTTTAGATTTAGTGCTAATAGGGTGGTTGTAAATTCGCTACAATGTTCTGGCGCTATCGGATGGCACATTTGGCAAGAGTGCGCTGCCCGGGGCGCTTGAAGCGTGCCAGAGTTCCAGCCTCATATTCGTTCCGCTATCGGCTCAGCCGGCGCGGTTAGCAATTGTTTTTACATGCCAGTTTAACGCTTAATCTGCTGCAAATGCTGCAGTGATTCAGAGAAGTATCACAATTTTGTTGCCTTTAAAATGACTGACAGTGAATGAGCACTTCTTCTGTCGTATTGATGGTTCGTCAAATTAATCTATTTTTGTTTAGCTAGTATATTGCCACCCTAAATGAATTGACGAAAGCATTCATGACATCATTCAGTGTTCACTATGAGCATCGACAAATAAATTATATGAGCATTGCTCATAGTGACTCTATTGATTTAATAATTGAAGACCTTTGACGTGTTTACTAAAATGTGGTATAGATGAGCTCTAATAGATAAACAGGTCAAAGCTACACATGTTAGAAACGCGAGTTTATTTGTGAAATTGAGACGTGACGAAGATCGAACAAGCTCAATGTTGCTCCGACAAATTGATTCGATTCCCAACGCGACTGTCGATGTTATCCCGACGGACGGCAAGCGGGCGAACTTCAGACAGGGGTGGAACTAGGAGCTTCCAAAGACGTTCCAAACTTGAAAGTTTGCAATCGAACTCCCACGGGATCTAGTTGGCCAGTAATGCACATTCATTTGCAGCTTTTCCAAATTCAAATATTATTAGAATCTCTTCTACTGAAACCTGTGAAATGTTCTATAGAATCTGTTTTCCGATTGCCCAAGTATGTTCCTGCACGGACTCTCTTGAGGGTTGTCGCAGGCAAATAAGACGCAGACTGGAGTGTCATCTCGTAGTCGGGTCAACCGTGAAATGCAGCTGATAAATATTTATTACTTCACTTCCAAACAAACTTTTCGAACTGACATGAAAAGTCGATTGGGAAAAAAACTGATTCGAGCGCTGAATTGGGTTTTCTTGTTCAGTTGTAAATTGGAAACGTCGTGTCTTCTAAATTTGCTAGGAGATCGCGCAAATTGTCAAGTAAGAGTTTGCTTCTATTTTAAACATCTTTTTTGTTACTTATTTATGTAGGTAAGTACTTATTAAGTTAAATTTGATTTACTTACTTTATAGGTATGCAGAAACTTTTGAGTAGCAAATGCTTCCAGCACGTATGTATACAAACTCACTTGTTAGAAGTATAATTGTTTAAAATCAAAATGAAGCAAATACTATCATCTTCAAAGATGACTGCTCTATGACTGATGTGAGTCTGAGGACGTGCAAGCTATTAAATTAATGCTCTTTTGATAAGTGCACTTGTGGTTATCAATGTTTATACCTATATATCACTTAGATTATACCTTTATTTCCTTAGTAATAATAGTTCAAGGTAGCTATTTGTAATAAAACTTGTTGACATGTGAAATCGGCTTCTTATTATTTAAACTTAAACAGTAACTTATATGGAAAATTTAAGCGAAATTAAGACTGTGTCGTCACTGCTCAATAAGATAGCTTACTAAAGAAAAGTTTATCTTCAATAATAAGAATACTATCCACAAGCAGTCTGTTTATCACACTATAAATAAATGTGAAAATATATTTGGATGTTTGGATTTTCACCTAGATGTTTGGTAAATGGTTTGTTTCGCCTCCACGCTTAAAGTACTTAACGGATTTGGAATAAAGATATTTTGTAACCTGAATTAATACATAGCATACTTTTTACGCGAACAAATCTTACTTCCATCGGAAAATCTTACACAACGCGAGCGTAGCCGCGGGCGGACCGCTTGTACAAATTATTTAAAGACGATCTGTATAAAATATATATGCCGATTGTAATCATCATCTTCATCATCATCATCGAGTGGCTTGGGAATGTGCGACATTCCTTATGATGCTTTCCTTCGCAGTTAGAGCGTCGAAATAATTTGAAATTCATACTTGGTTGGGATCGAACCCGATTCTCCAGGACAGGAGCCAGCGGACCTATAGCCACTACACCGCCGAAGCTCTTTAGCCGATTGTAATAGTAATCATTGTAATAATATTTATCACACTGAACATAAATATCTACAGTTATGAAATAAACTTAAGTGGTGTCGGGTTTCAAGGAGAGGGGCTGGAGCCGTTTTGGATTTTGACAGGTCAACGTCTGTCAAGAAATTTCAAACAAATACTGAATTTAACGACATACAACAATATATACTGCTGTTGTCTGTACTGCTTTACAAATTTTATACTGTTCAAGTTATGGAAACAATCCTTTAGCCGCGCAACATCAAAGGACGAGCAAGTTAATAACACTAATAATATTATATGGCTGTTTTCTAGAACCTGAAGGATAGTCTCCTTTGAGACAGAAAACCATGTATTTTATTATACAGTTGTTGTAATGAAAGAGAAATTTAAAAAATTTAAACTCTTGAGATTTTCACACATTTAACAGTTTATTTTTTATTTTTTATGAACGATACTAAAAATAACATACTTTATTCATACATAAATACAAAAGAGTCATACCTACTTATTCTTTACAGGGGTAAGTAGAGTTTTATTTACCTCACAAGAGCAATTTATAATTTTAAATTCACATAACTCTATTATTATAAAAAAACACTTGTCTTCTTTCAAATAAGTACTGTCCATATTTTACTCGCAGTCACCGCAGTATAACATGAAAAAGGCTTCAATGATTCGACACAAAATTTTAAGTACTGGAATACCAACACTCGAAAGCGACTGGACAGAGTTTCCACTTAAACCGTTCGGGCCATTACAGTACTGTTTTAGTTACTGGAATGGTATAGACGAGCTTTAATAAGTGTAGGTACTTACCGTGCAGCGTGGACGATGCTGATGCTATTACAAGAGATGGAGTGCAACCTTGCAGCAGCCGAGTGATAGATCGAACAAGGAAAATATTTTTAGAGTTAAAACAAATAATACGTAAAGGGTTGAAAAATAGGGTATCTTAGATATTTATTATTGAAAGATAAAAATAGATACCCTATACAAAAAAAAATGTTATAGATTGCTTCTAACGCATCTTTCCGAATATCCCGCTGTACAGTGGATGTTTTACTCGTATCTTTTATATCGCTGCCCTTGATCTGTAGAAATTATTTCATCATTCCTCACATCACTAAATTAATGTAGAAATCCAATACCTAACTTTACTAAAATCCTTAAAAACCAATTCATGTTTTTTCTGAAATTCCATATCGTTTCTCACAAACCAGCAATCTGTACGTTTCCGAGTTTCCTGAGTTAGATGTAAACCACAATACAAATTTAAAATGAAATCCTTTCTCTCGAGCTAATGTCCCGGGAAAGTTTTCTCTGGTTTTAATTTCCGGAGTGTTTTCGCCGAGGAAATAGTTCCACCACGGACCACGGTCTATCTTTGGTGATGTATGAGCCATGTTGCGCATTAGTATGGATGAGGCCAAAAAACCCAATTATGGCCAGTACGGCCCGCCTCGACCACATGTCACGATATACACGTGCCATTGAATTTTGTGTAAAAGGATTGTTTTAGATGGAAAAGCCACTGGGCGGTTGCTGAATTTTGAGTCGACAGAAAATAGTCAAAATTAAATAGGTAATCAATATTATGCGATAATTTTGTAGGTTAGGTTAGGAAGTAGTCATATTTTAAAGAAAAAAAATACTTTTCGTAACTTTCTTTAAAAGACAAAGTCACCATTTAAGAGACATAGTCTTCAAATCGTAATGCGATGAAATTTCATGGCCTAAATAAACACATATGAAAAACAATTTCTAGTTTTCTAATTTAGAATAGATGTTGTAGCTGAACCAAATAGGGCCATTACTTTTGCGCCATCCAACAATTTGTTACATTTTTTATCGTCAGCTATCACTGTTTCTACTGAAGAAACGAGACTGATGTTCGTTTTCAATATTATGATTGGTCCAATTTTTGCAGCGTATATAAACGAAAAGAGACGTTCTCCACTTCGTTTACGCTTCAGAGGAAACACACCTGTTTTGTTAGCAAATTTTCTCTTGGTGCTCGTTACTTCTAACAAACTATGAACGTTTTACTTTAAGACCTAGGAAAAGGCGTCTAGGGTACGCTAATTTTACAACATGAAATTTATTCTTAAAATTATTCGCGAGATCACGTCGCCAGTACACCTCAAAGCAGCAAACTACAGTTTGCATAGAAATTAGGATCTTATGCTGACTACAGTACATTTTAAATGCAAATAATTTGTGAAAGTGCGATCGCAAATTGTGCCATTATGTAAATAGCTGACATAGAACATAATTGTGGTTGGTGAGAGGAATAGATTTTAACGCTTACTTTCAGTGAGATTATGCTTACAGGTTGACTGGACAATGTTAGGAATAAGTTAGTTAAAATTTCATGCAGGCGACGTTTTGGCATATTTTGATGAGATTTTCTTTTTAGTTTAAATTGCTAATGGTTCATATCAGAAATCGAACGGCGGAAAATCCAACAGCAAGCAAAATAGGTCAACAAGCAATTTTGAATCGACAAAACGCTATGAGAAATCCCGTAATTTCTCACCACTAAGTCACTGGCGGAGTGCATTAGTCGATTTAAGTCGGTACGGGACCATTATTTTCACAGTTCGTTTACCGACACGGCGGTACCGCAATTTTCAGTTAGTCGAATGAGTGAACGAGTCGTAGTGTTGTGCTAATGTACCGGCTAATAGTTGGCTGGTTTTTATGTGTGAAAAAGTAAAATGAGAGGCCAAAAGTTAACTAACCGAATTTTGGAAGGTAAAAAGCTTTTTACTAGAGTTGGAATTGGGAACCATAAATATCCGTGAAGTGAATATTCAAATCGATTGAATTAAGGATTTTTGTAGAATACGGGTCAATTTTATTAAAATTGTTCGAAGCAAGCAAATTTCTCAGTTAATTTAGGATTCGTACCTGTGGTAATATTTTTCATGTTAGAGAACTTTTTTTTACCTACCCACGCGGAAAAAACTAACACGATGTGTAAGCTTATTTTACAAACATTTATAGCAAATCATTGTTATGTATGAAAAGCATTTTTATATAACATAAAAATCTAATCTTGGAAATTATTTTAAGTGGATTGATTCAAAGGATCTCAGTAACAAAAAAACCAAAGTCAAAAGTCTATGATATAAAAATTCATGTAGGTATCGTTAAATTAAATATTTGATAGTGTGTGATGTGACTCACCTCAACCACATATACTCGTAGATAGATATAAGTTAGCAAACTTGTAGTCAATATACGTTCGTCTGACGCACAACACGTCATTCATTCTAACACGCTCCCGGGTCCCCATATCGCATGGCGACCCTGCCTAGACCACACAATATTACAACATTAATTAGCATACCTAGTCATGTCATAACATCAGTCTGAATCTGATTACAAGAAGAAAATATTTCACAGTTTGACTCATTCAGTATTTCACTAGCCTTAAATTTTCCCGATAAATGTAAAACTTCAAAATAGACTAAAGAAAAAATAGAATATAAAGGTCGTCCGTAAAAAGTATCTTGCGACCTGAGCTTCTCAGTTTTCCCAGGAAATCGAGGAATGTTGGACGATAGAGCACCAATCGCCCCCCAGGGCGTTCAGTACAAATCCAATTATATCCCGCGGCGTTCCTTGCCCCACAGTAATTGATTTATTTGCTCATTTTGC
This sequence comes from Carpatolechia fugitivella, assembly GCA_951230895.1. Taxonomy (NCBI): domain Eukaryota; kingdom Metazoa; phylum Arthropoda; class Insecta; order Lepidoptera; family Gelechiidae; genus Carpatolechia; species Carpatolechia fugitivella. Next base: position 7,319,360 of record OX579652.1, read on the forward strand.
ACATACTATACTACCTAACCATCAGAATACTGAAACCGTATTTTTCTATCTTATTGTGTTTCTGCTGCGTCAAATTAAATTTTATTGTGTTTTCGAAGATAAAAGATGCGCCGCCGGTGAAAATTGAGTTTCGGGGTGAATAAACAAGATAAGAGCACGTTGAATTGATGTTTTTATGAAAATTTATGACACTTCGTTCAATCAAACTGTGGTTATAAAACAATTAAAATTAAACTTTTATAAAACCATAACAAATCAACACAACATATATTATATTTTTGTGTGAAATGGACTCTATGCAGAAAAATATCCAATTTTGTTCGTCCATTCGAATCTTATACAGGGTGTTATCGATCGCCGCACAAAAGTGGACAACGGGACACCGTGCCGTATTTAAGAACCCATTTGAGGGGTTTTACGTGGGACATTGACAGATTGCCGGCTGTTGAGCACTGTCCGCTCGGACATGAGAACATCCTGTGTAAGGGCGAATATAAAACGAAACTGTTTTTACTAGATTGCTGTTCTAGAGTTTTCGCCAAATGAGAAAAGCAAAAAAACTAAGGAAGGTGAATAAGTGGACAAAGGGCTAGTATTGGTAGATTATTTCTATAACAATTATTTATTAAAAATAAAAGAAACAGAGAGATTGGTAATAGAGGAAAAAGGATTAGATAAGAAGAAAAAACAAGAAAAAAGTCATGTTTTTTCCTTTCATTAGCACTTACGTGTTAATTATTATTTGTATGTAGAACGACTTTCAGATAAATTAAGTTCTCCGGAAATATAGACTAACATTTTTGTAGATAGTAAAAAGGCAATGAATTTTTAAGTCTTATCTGTCGTCGTTGTCTCTGTTTTAGAGAGTAAGGGTGAGTCGGTGAGTCTGAATTCCCGTTATAAATTGATTCCTTGATTCCATCATTCATTTTAACGGGATCTTTTTGTGTGCGTTCATTGATTAACGCTTTTATTTTGTGGGGATACTGATGTGTGATTTATGATAGCGAGGTTTGTCTATTCGAGAACAGTGAACTCCTATTTTTAAATGTCTGAACGCCATTATTTGCATGAAATGGACATATGAAAAAAAAACGTGTATGAAACTACATTTAAAAGACTATTTTAGGTAATAAAATAAAATGTATGTGCATAAGGTAGATCCATATCACGTGCGTATGCTTTAAAATAGATATTTTACTAAAAGTATTTTATTTTCGGTCGTTGCTAGGCTGAGATGAAGTTTACCGGACTGGATACAAAAACACGAAAAGGGTAATAAATTAAAAAGATATTTAAAAAGTATAGACGCACGTAATATGGGTGAATCCGACTGTACCTTATAATATAGCGAGAGTTTAAAATGTTATTAAGAAAAAACTATTTTAACTTTTCTGCAAGTAGGTATCTAAAAATTAAATTTTCAGTGAAATCCAATACATCCTGTAGTTGAAACAGTCGTGCCTGCTTGCTAAGGTTGGGTACATACGAATGTCAAACATTTATAATAAAAAATATAAAGAATTATAGAGCGTCGGTGATGGGGTGTTTACAAAAAGCATTTTTAAACGATTTACTATTACAAGTATATAAAATTTATGTCCATATTAATTTTCTTAAATTTTATTGTAGCCGTAATAGAGGAAAAACACGATACTTTTTATTATTATTATTATTAATTGATGGGCTGTAAACAACAGGCGATATTGTCGAGTTTGATGAATGTAATAAAATTATTTTGATTTAAATCTTCACTCACTGTCCAAATTAAACGCAATTTTGTGATGTACAAGTTTTTCACATTATTAATAATTTTAATGAGTAGTGAGAGAGTTTGAATTTGCTATTCTAAATCCAGGTTATATTTTCAGTTATTTTATTTTCTCTGTGTCTATTTTTGTTAAACCTAAAGTTTAAAGTGTGATCCTAACCGAAATGTAATAAATAGATGCGCTTGTCCTTTGTGTCTGAGCACTCTGTTTAAACATCATACGATCATACCTCGACGCGCATAGTGGCGCGCCACTCCAAAATAATTACGTTCCATTGCATTTTAGTTTCAGCTTTTTAGTCGTGTAATATTTGCAACACATTTATATTTTCATTAAAGCTTGCCTGAAAGACTTTACTTTAAAAATATACTTATCAAAATGAATATCGCTTGTTTTATAATACACACATACACATTATGTTGTGTGGCGTGTGTTATTTATTATTGTTATGTATACATTATTTTTTTAAAGGATCACTTACGCTTTCCATCAATAATTTTGAACTGTTTTAGCGGGTCTAATCGCTATATAAATGAATCGTGAAATTTAAAAACGTTTTTATGACAATACGATTACAAAATTTTCATTTCATAAACCAGCACGCAAAATTCGTCACTTTATCTTTAAACCGGTTTTATACGCTCTACGTTTTTTCTCATTCGGGCTCCATTCAGAGCAGGAAGGCGACATTTTGACTGCATTGTGTCTCGCAATCTCTCTGCTCAGACAAATTAATAAATTACGACGTTACGGTACAAGGATGCAATTTCCTGTCGCGGTCGAGTTGCCGAGGAAATAGTTCCGGAGCTTGCAGTCGAGTTACTTTTTGTGTTAGCTACAAAAACAAAATAATAAAATAAACCTTATCTTCTAGCAGCCTATATTACCTATATTAAATTCGGAAAGGTTACCAGTATAATTGGAACCACTGATGCCAAAGGCAATTAAATTCAATAAAAAATACTGAAAGTTTACATGTTGGACGTCAGTACTATATTAATTCTGTGATATTGGGCTACGTATCACGTATGAAATAATGCAATTTAGTGTTGCATGAAAGGATAAACTTTATTGGAACTCACGGACACAGCAATATTTTGTGTTGAACAACGATATTTTGTGTTTTTGGTTGTTTTCTATGAACCTAAAATATTTATTATGAACATGAATTAAAAAAAAAAACTAGCGTAAAAATAAATACTGCTACACTGCTACGCAGCTACGACGCGTCGTAGCTCTCGTAGTCACACGTAAGTGCAGTGGCGAGTTAACAAAATCCGTCACCGAAACTCAGTAGGGTCATTCAAACATAAGCAAGTAAGCTATAGCTGCCAAAATATACCGGGCTTCTATTTTAAGTTTTATTCCTACTAGGAAACATGCTACTTATACCTACTTAAGGTAGTACATAATTATCGAAGTGTGCCTTTAATGTCAATTTTCTTACAGTCAACACGTCAACTCTTGGTCTATTCTTTAGAGAGTGTGTTAATGATTTATACCACTGCATGTGAGCGTTATTTGACTTCACAATATGCTTGCATGAATGATGTGCAATGCCCCGCCGTCGCTATTGTTAGCGGTGCATTCACTGACTGCGATTCAAGGATTCTACACTGCCTTCAGAATTCAATTATAGCTAGTCCAGAAATGAGCCTAGATTTTTTGATTTTATAATTATTGGAATGACATAGGGTTTATTACATTTGTTTCAAGCGCGACGATATTTTGTGCCATCCACCTTCTCCTAGCCTAAGTTGACGCGGCTAGAGTACAAAATTCAATTCAATAAATTCAATTCAATTTTCAGATATGACCGATTAATCTGATTATCCGCAAACAACACCTTATCATCTGATGTATCTACATAGGTATATTATTTATTTAGAAATCTAAATATTTTTCAAAGTAAGAAAAACAAGCGTTTAGTTGAATGTTTTTTATAAATTTTATGATGATGATGATGATGATGTTGACAACGTTGATTTTAGTATCGGAAACCCACCTAAAGGCCAAGTATTATTGCAATGCATAGTATTTCTCCACTTCTGTTAAACGCTTTGTAAAACAGTTCTAAAAAAGATTCTTCAAATTAATAGTCTATTTCACAGATGTAGCTTTATGAATTGGGAATGTTTTTGATTGTTTATTAAAACGAGCACATTTCCACAGAAGTAATACGTAGTTCATTCCATAATTTCAGTGAAAGTTATTACCAAGTTATTCAACCGCTTTACGACATATGGTATGTTTCGTCATAATTATGACAATACTGAACACGTGTCGCATACACAGTGACGAAATTAGGGAGCAGAATCTTGATCCTCGAGGAATATACACACAGAACTTATGATATAGTACTTTTAACCATTTTTTTGAAAGCTTCTCTTTTTCTTTAGATCTATGACGTTATTATCGTCCTCGGTATTCAGGATAAGATGCCTTATTATAACTTTCGTATTATGGTTATTTACATAAAGTACAGCCCTTCATCTAAAACAATATTAAAATATACTAAAGTATCTGATATTTTAAGAACCAAATTCTAACCTTTTTATCTTATATTTTTACTTTATTTTGCTGCAACTGTCTAAAGTTATTTTATTAGTGTACTTGTGTGTATCTACAGGAGAGTTCTGTAACGATAAAAATATATTTTTGAGACGTTCGAAACAATAAGATATTGTCATAATATTTGATATCCGATGCAATTTTACATGAGGCTAAGTTTTACTTAATTCGTAAGTATCCCTTAATTCGTCCCTGTCTTCTCAATTCAGTGTTCTGTTACATCCAACTTTGATTACGTCGTGTCTAATATTATCCTGCGTTCAACTCCGTCTCTGTGGCAATTACTAAATTTGAGTCGAGATTTCAATGAGTCGGTCGGGAGTCTCACTTTGTATGGAGAGACCAAAAATTTTTTTGTCGCAGGAAATTTTTTTTTCGTGAAAAGTTGTTCAGTTTGACGGGTACTATCACTACACGGCGGGAACAAAACGATGTAAATTTCACGGTGTATATTAAAAGTTTTAAAAACCTATGAATATATCACGCCATCATAAATCACCTTAAATTAAATTTGTGTACATGAATAAGTAGTAGTTTTAGTTAAGTAGGTTCTCATAAGTTAATAAAATACAAATTTAATGGACTATTATAATAATCATGCTTTATTAAACTCAGATTAAAAACTCCTTCGCTTTTCATCTGAGTTATTAAACATTTAATTACAAGTTTACCAGAATCCGTCCAGATTTTCGTAATGAAAAAATTGTAAATAAGGATATTTTGTTCGGTTTTCTGCCCTTGTAATTTATTTCGCAATGTGTCTGTCTGACTGAGCTTTCTTTTGACCGCAGTCATTGGCGTGTTTAATCTTGTGGAACGAAATGTCCAATATTGTTTTATTGGTTGCGGTTTTACTGACAAATAAACATTTTGTTGCATTATTTAAGAGTTTAGGCGGGAATCACGCGTACCAATTACAACCACACCACATCGAGAAAACGTAGGTGGGCGTCTTGTATGAAAATTAATAGTTTATTCACACGGACCACATTTTGCATCACACTCAACCATCGGTAAAACCACGACGTAAGTAAACACTTTTAGGTTTTCGCGGTTATTAATAACGACGACGACGACGTAAGTAGCCAAACGCAAATCGAAGAAAGAAGGAAATAAAGAAACATTTATTATTTTTACGCCACAACAAAAACATAGAATGGATATTATTAGGTCCTTACATATGAAATTGGCGTTTTGTCGTACTGGCCACTTTGATCACAAATTTCTCCTATTTGGTTAGGAATTCGAAATTCAAATTTATACAGCTATTTCCACATGTAGTTGTGTTTCGTAAACCGTCATTCATTTGTTTTTTTACTTATCTTTTTTCTGTTTGCATCGCTCGATTTACAAAATGGAAAATTTGAAATATCGCGTTATTTACGAGTACGAGTTCCACCGTGGCACCAGTGCTGCGGAAACGGCTCGAAGGGTTAATGATGTGTATGGCGGTTGTGTCGCAAAAGAAAACACAGTGCGTTTTTGGTTCCAACGTTTTCGTTCTGAAAATTTCGACCTGCAAAACAAGCCCCGTGGACGGCCGGAGACCCAAGTTGATAATGAAGCATTGAAGGCTATTGTGGAAGCGGATCCATCGCAAACCACGTCCGAGTTAGCTGCAGGCTTCGGTGTTAGTGATAAAACTGTTTTAATCCACTTGAAGCAAATTGGGAAGATTAAAAAACTTGAAAGGTGGGTTCCTCACGAATTGAGTGAAGCAAACCGGCAAACGCGCGTCAACTGCTGCGTTACATTACTTGACCGGCACAATAACGAAGGGATTTTAAATCGAATCATTACCTGTGATGAAAAGTGGATTCTCTACGATAATCGGAAGCGCTCATCGCAATGGCTGGACCCTGGCAAGCCAGCCAAAGCCTGCTCCAAGCGAAAATTGACCAATAAAAAGTTACTTGTAAGCGTTTGGTGGACTAGCGCCGGTGTCGTTCATTACAGTTTTCTCAAATCTGGCCAGACGATTACGGCAGATGACTATTGTCAGCAATTGCAAACCATGATGGAAAAGCTAGCTGGTAAACAACCGAGGCTGGTCAATCGCTCTACGCCACTGCTGCTTCACGACAACGCTAGACCACACACTGCACAACAGACGGCTAGCAAATTAGAAGAGCTTCAATTGGAATGTCTAAGGCATCCACCGTACTCCCCGGACCTTGCTCCAACAGATTACCATTTTTTTCGAAATTTGGATAACTTCTTGCAAGGGAAAAAATTCAACTCAGATGGGGCAGTCCAAATCGCCTTCAAAGATTTTATTGATTCCCGTCCGAATGGTTTTTTTAGTAAAGGGATCAATGAACTACCTATGAGATGGCAAAAGTGCATAGATTACAATGGCTCATACTTTGATTAAATAAATATACTATATAAAAATTTTTCGACTTTTTGTTCCTCCCATACAAAACGCCAATTTCATATGTAAGGACCTAATATAATGGTAATCATTAGTGCTATTGGAATGTGCCGCGACGTCAAAATGAAAGGACCGCACTCAGCTTATGCCGCGATCGTGAAGACCGCGACGCTGGTATTCTGTGGGCCCCTTGTGGTGGATGTAACTATAATCATAACTAACTATATCAATAACTATATCAATATATAATATAAAAAATATCGAAGAACGCAACTATATCATCAACGCACTGGCCGCTAGGTCAGCCACATCTCAAACACATGGACACTTTTAGTCGACGCCCACTTTTTGGAGACGAAGACGTGATACGGTTGTAGTACGTGTGAATACACCCTAAAATGCAACGATCATGAAAGTTAACTTATTGCACAGCAAATTATTGATTAAAAACAAACAAATAAGGAAATACGTCGTTATTGTACATAATAATTGAAAACAAATAATAATCATCTAAAGAAATCTAAAGAAACCATCTGAGAAAGTATACTTGACTAATGCCACGTTTCTGATTCATTTTTATGTCTTGTCTATCCTACTAAGTAGGTATTCATAATATCTATATATCATATTGGTTTTGCTTAGTTTTGCGTGCACACTATTGTCTAATACTTTTATAGTTATGTCACCATCATATTATACTGCTATCGAGTTTCCTCTTTATTTAATTGTGATAAATCTTAGCGAGAAATGTTAAAGGAGATAGTGTTATATCCATGTACTACCCTGTATTTTGCTCAAATTACTGAATACGCTATCAGCTGTTGTTTCTCCATAATAAATAAAATAAAAAACAAAACACGACTGCACTCCCAAATAATTATAGTCAGTGTAACTTGTATTGGGCTGATGTAAGGATTCCTACCATTCTTCCAAATCTGTTCAAGCATTATAAGTTGCTGGCTCTCCGCCCGCGGCTACGCTCGCGTTGTGTAAGATTTTTCCCGTGGGAATAAGACATTTTCCCGTAAAAAATATCCTTTGTGCTAATCCAGGTTACAAACTATCTCCATTCAAAATTTCATTTATATCTGTCGAGTACTTTATGCGTGAAGGCGGATCAAACATCCAAAAATAATATTTTCACATTTATTATATAGATGGATTGATGACCTGAGGAAGGTCGCTGGTGGTGGCTGGATGAGGAAAGCGGGTGATATTGTGCTTTGGCGTGCCCTTGAGGAGGCCTACGTCCAGCAGTGGACTGCAATAGGCTGATTGACTGATTGAGATGTGGTGGTGGAATATAGGAACTCTCATACATACATACCCGAAACACATTACACCTCTTTTTTGGGCAGTCTTGTAAAAAATAGTACATAAAAAGTATCAAACGTCACCATTATGTCGTTATACGAGTAAGCGTGACAAGTATATATAATATTCATAAACCCCTTCTGTATAAATTATCATACTCCTTGATACTTAGCACTCTAGACTGAAGCGATGAACTAATTACGCAAGCACTCGTGATTGGCTTTAAGCGTCTCATAAAGTCCTTTCGCTCCCGGTTTTCCGGACGTACCTGCAGTGCCGTCTATTTTTCTATCGGAAAGGAAAATAAGGGCGTTATTCCGCTTAACCCGCGGTTTGTTATCAGAAAGTCTGGAGCGGTGCATAACGAGGAACTAGAGACAATGTCCCCTTTGTATTCCACTCCACATGTACTCAAAATAACAAGGGCTCTATTTTCAATTCCTCCATCGCATTCTGCGGTTGAAGAGGGAAAGAAACTGGGTCGGGTTATGGGTTGCAGGATCTTAGATTTTTTCAAGACAATTTTGTCTCCAGCTGCCAGACCACAAAATATACGCCTGACTATGCGATTTAAATAACGAAATCCAGTATACTAAAATTTTAAACCGCACTTAATAAAACAATAATTTTTTTTTTCCTTAAAAAGTAAGCCACTCCAAATTATGGTGTAACTAGGGTTGGTGTTATTTACCACCAAATAAACAATCTTCTAGTCATAGAATCCTAAACTCGCATAATGAATGTGACTACTGAAAGACGAGTTATTCGTGTATTATGCTTAATCTAGTTTACGCTACGAGTCGCCATGCCAGATTCCTAAAATCGAAAAGGAAGTGGATCCTATACATATTTCTAGCTTCTCATTTGCCAATACAAGTAGGGGCGGAGTAGTACCCTTGAAATGCATAAAGAGTTTTTGCATATACGAGCAGTTTCCTTTTTTCGCGACTAGCTCACGTAATGGCTTGCATTTAGCAAAATGAATTCCAAATTGAATGTTTTGATTAAAAGTGTTCCATTCCATTGGACTCTCATCAGTATTCAGTTATTATTCATCGAATTCCAGAACATCGTTTTCTATGCACAACAATTTTGAGTGCAAATTACTTGGAGCACTTTGGAATATGTTTCGTATTCTTGAATAAGAATTTAATTTGTTTACGTCACGAGATCTTATTATTGTAGCTGTTTATATACAGCATGATTTTGTAATCCCTAGCATTTAAATATGATGGCAACAACTTTTCATACAAAATACACAATCAACTTTACTAATTTGTATCGGAGGTCTTTTTTTGGGGGTTTTCAACCCATGTTCCTTGGGAAAAGTTGTTGCTTATGATGGTCTGAACATATGTAAATTTTGCTAGGGATTACAAAATCATGCCGTATAAACATGAGTTTATTTTCGTAACTGTTGATGTATTCGTATCGTTAAAATAATAATATACCTACATTATAATACTTGCTGCAAAATTTTATTAATCATCCAACGCAACATGATCACCTCTCATAGAATTATTTGGAAAAATTGTAGACTGCGTTTTAGATTATAACAAACTATAGACAGCCCATGTTTACTTTCTTTGACATGAACATTATCTAGATCAATTTTAAATATGTATAACAATTGAAGCTTTGGGACTACCTAGTTGCTGGTAAATAAGAATTATTGTTATAATGCCATAAAGCCAAATGAACTAGGCCAAATGATACAGTATAAATTTTTATGTTTTATAAAATGGGAAAAGATTTATCTTTCATTTTATATTTAGTTTACTCGAAGATATCTTCTCATGTTTTGCAGTACAGTACCAATAACTATTCAAATACAATATTAATTCTGCTGCTAGCACGCAGGTGGTGTAAGACAACATTTCACGTTCATTCAATCGAAAATTCATATCCTTTATAAAGCTAATTAATGATGGCTTACTAGAAGACTTCAAGTTATTAAAAAAAAACAGGCTTCTCTTGTCTCTTTCATCGACACATCCAGACGTACTTGCACAAAAGATGAGTGTCAAAATGAAGGCTGACAAGTATATGTACGCATCATAAAGGCAGGCAAATGGTGAGTCGTACCACACACGAAAAGAACGAAATTTTTCATCTAAGATGTTACAAGACATCTTTTTGTTTTAAATTAGTCAGATTCCTCTGGTAGGTTGCTCGCTCGCGAGTCGCATTATACGGCGCTCGTTAAGTTGACGATTGTTGTAAGCGCAAGCGATTCAATGCCACTCTGTTTTACGACGAAGCAACTGCACCTATTTGTCAAAAGATTCCGCTAAACGCTTGTCCATTAGCTTTGCATAACGAAGAACTCAGGGTAAGTTGTTTTGAGCGGAACACCTAAAATGCGTAAAACAAGTTTGAGGAGGTGAGAACGTGGACATCATTATTTTGTTAACTAGGGTTTGTGAGGTTGCTTGTAACCCAGACGATGAAAAAGAAGAAGATTATTTTGCTTTATTGGAAATGTGTAAGGTTTTAATATGTGTTTTTTATTCACATCTAAGTATGGAACCAAAAGCACTGCACTCGGCTAGTCGTATCGTCTTTCGATAGGTTATTATGAGCTTATAGCTACATAAGTAACATAATTGCAATAAACGTATGAGATATAACTACTATATTAATAAAATTTCAGTCCGGTAATTGCAGGCACTCGATTAGTAAAAATAACGGCTGGTTCCCAGAGGTCCATGATTCTACAAATTATCTAAAGGCTTCATTCAAAGTAATTTGTTTAATTTTAATTTCACACTAAAGACCCTTCTACTCGCTCCAATAAGTATAGTGTGCACTCTTTCTAGGAGTAGTAGAGTAACAATGTAACAATGTTATAAACGCACTGCTATCGGATACCGACATTTGTCTGCAGAGAAATAGCGCAGAAAGAAAATTCACACTCGCGCGCATTTTAAAAACTGGAAAATATGTTTTAGCATTCTAAAAAGGTGATCCCCAACTGAAGTACAACTAGCTGCTCAAGGAGACCATGGTCTTAGTTTGGGTCAAATTGAAAATAATAATATGAAACATATTGTTTTTGTTCACAAAGGCCTAAATTACAAAAATATCATGCCACACAAATAGATAAATTTGCTTGAGGTCGTTTGTTTAAAGGGCCATGCTGGTATTGAAATAATACTTTTATATTTTATGTTTTCTCAGTAAAAACTTCTTAAGATTTTTGACAGTACTTTGAGTTCTTACACGCTCTAGCTATAGGTCTTCATGATTTTCCTATTTAAAATTCTGTCGGAAATATAAACCCAGCGTAGACCTTTATGTGTTTCGCATAAATAACTTACGTTCACAGTTCCTTCCAACTCCCAAGGGTTCCTTCAGAAAGAAAGTTTAAGTATTCATGCCCTTCATATAATTAGCATGCCCCGTGCTCGCGTCCCAATACTCCCAATGGCCCTTGAAACTTGAAAACAAGATTAGGAGCTGGAAACGATAAAAACTGGCGAAATTTCCCAATCTTTACGATTTCAGTAATTGGGCCCATTGTGCGACTGAATTTCCGACGACCTTCTCGCATTCACGGCAAACTTGAAAGTAATAAACTTGTTCTTTCGATGAATTGCCTTATTCCGAAGTTAATCACTAGAGAAGCGTGGGGTAGGTGAAGAATTTTTGCTTGTAAAAGGACTACGCATAATAAAAGCTTAAAGCATCCGTTTATGGAGGACGTTAAAAATTTTACTTGTACCATTTAACAGCGTCATCTTTATGAAATAAGAACCTGGGATAACTGCTACTCGTATATTATTTTAAAACTTTACAGGCAAACAAAGTTATATTTTGGAGGTGTTGCATAAAAATATTTGCAAAGCGGACGGCAGCGTGCGGCGGCAGTAAAAACACATCATTTATTCTTTCAGATGTAAACTATTTTACTGCCATCGTTTCAGCTGTGTTACGATTGCATAAGAATACAGTAAAAATAACAAGAACAACAATACAATATACAGCTAGGATTTACTGCTTTTGATGTGGAATGTACGATAGAGTCAGTCTGACTAATGACGCGGAATGCAGAATTGCTACCAAATGGATTTACCTCATTTCTTACGATAGCGCATACTAAGAAATCTGTTGAACTGATTCGATTTATAAAAGGAACGTACTAAGCGCTCTTGTGAATCGATCTTAGCTCTGCATTCTTCAGTGGATGAAGTAAGCGCTGAGTGAGGCCGGCTTTGAAGAATGAGTTAAGTTTCTCCGATTAATTTCCCTCCGATGCTCCTGACTGACAGCTACGGCTATTTTGTTTAGAGCTCGATAAATAATCAAACTTTCCGCTCCCTTGTTTATAAACCAAACACCCTTTATTATGACCCCGTAGGCTCTCCCAGTGTTTTTGTTTCTAAACGAAGATCGATTCTGTTAGTAGGAAAATACTTTGGTGTTTATTGTTGTTATTGTTTTCGTTGCTATTAGTTTCTGAAGGAGCTTTAATACCTTTATTGGGTACTCACGGTAGATTTCTAAAAGTATTTATGAAACTGTTTTGCTCTGACCCTGAAAACTTTCCAGACATCGATTTTATGTTAATACATTCGCCCCTTTTTATAATAAAAATTAAGTTTTAAATTCAATAAGTATAAAAATATTTTGTATATTAGTTATATTTTGAACTGTTACTAAAATGAAATTCAATCAAGAAGCGACCCTTTGTTTTCCACCTACTTTACGAGTATAATGCAATTTCCTCTAGAATGACTTGTAAGTTGTTATACCAGAAGCACAGCAGCGGAGCGGGGGTCATGTGTAAATATCCTCGTCGGTCTATCGCGCTTGTTATCTTGATTTGTAGTCCACTCGGGTGCTCCGTATAAAAATAACAGCCACTATCCTATGCATTATGTTATCCTGGTGGCTCAAATGGTTTGTAGCGGCCTTGCGTAACGGCCTATAGAGTAAAAAAAAACATAAAAATTTTGTTACAAGGACAATCAAGGGAAACAGTAAAACTGCTCTTTGAATACACAACCTGACATTTTGTCTAAGAATTTACCTATAATATGAAAGATTTGTACGAAGCTTGCATCTGTAAGATATTCCTAAGACAGTTTAGCGTGCAGAACAATGCGAAACCTCACAATATCGATCCTGTTTTGTCTAATTAACACTATGCTTCTAAATTCAGTTATCATGGCTCCAGTAGTATTGTGGTTTAGATCTACAAACGCTGTTTCCCCGGAGATCTCAACGTCCACTGATAGTATATTCAATACAGTTGTGAGAAAACGGATGGTAAATATTGAAAATGAAACAGTTAAAAAGGTATCCCTACAAAGTTACGGTACTACGTACAGGTATAATTGTTCATGTAAAAGTTGAAAAACCTAATCTATATTATATCGCGCTGTTTTAGTTGCTGTACTATTCAGATTTATCATTAAATATCAACACTTAACTCATAAAACAACAATCAATATAACACAATAAATGTAAATTTTACAAAATTAGCGCCAATTTCAAATCAATAATAGGTTTTTTTTTAAACATTATTATGGAAAAAAATGGCTCTCGCGAACATTTAGCCTCTCAAAATCAATTAATTAAAATCGAGGTAATTTTATTTTTATTATTACTGGCTGATAATATTTTTGATACAATTTGTTGAAATAAAAAAATATAAAATACTTTTCTCTTTGTAAGAATCGATTAAATTTATTTTTTATTATTAAAGTGATCCTGGCGGAATAATAATTATGGAGACCGTAGAAATAAATAAAAAAGCAGTAATGAAAATCGCACTAGTGCGGTAAAACGCATTTACCAAATAGTTTACTGTCTTTACAAGTTCAAATTTCGAGCAAAGTATATTGAAAAAGATTATAAAAAAAACTGAAAAACATGTGCAGTCAATAAAAATGAATAAATAGAAAAAATAAAAAAAACAAGAAACGATGTGCATTGGAAATATATTTAACCGCAAACAGAAGTCTACAAAGTCAAGAAGTTATAAAAGCAGAATGCTGAGAGATTAGGGCTTGAACAAAAAGACTATTACACCACTAAAATGTGTAATGGCCTATAAAGTGACCATCCCACATTGTCGCCAGTACTCGCGTAGTAGTACACTTTATCGTAAAAGTTAAAATATTCTATGTTTTAGATGTACCTAAATGTAATAGCATAATCATAAACGACCATCGTGTACAGGTTAGAAAGTTCTACTTAGTTTTATATATTGAATATCGTTCAGTGAATCTGATATACTATTATTATAGTATCGTGATATAAGTACTTAAATAGGTACCGTTTCGTTAGGTAAAGTTGATCTCTTTTAAATCACTTAAAGACTCAGTGCAGGTAAGAAGCTCGCTCAATTTAATAAAGTAGTTTCTTCGCGATTTCTACTCGTTGTACCACAGACTAATCAACGAGAGAAGACTTCGTTTGTTATCAACAGCCCATATACGTCTCCACCGAGGGGCTCGAGCAAAGTCAAAGTCAAAGTCAAAATCATTTATTTCCATAGGATGTTATTACATCACTTAGATCCATCATTACATTTTTTTGGGTGAATTCACTAACACGATGGCGGAATCTGTGGAGAAGAGCTCACCGAAGAAACTCCACAGTCGTCGCATCTTTTGCGTTTCCTTTTTTAAATAAAATATTGTCAATTACAAAATTAATGCTTATTAATATCGAAAAAGCCTGCTACTCAAACAATCTATTCCTATGGACACCTGTCTTCTAAGTATTCAGATATCCTATAGTAACCTTTTTTATACAAATCGAAGCCTAAATCTACTTTTTTTATTTTACCAAATTAATGATAAACATACATGTTGTGTGTAGATTACAATCTAAACTATCATCATCATCAACTTAATTTAATCTTCTAACATATTATCAATAAAATTAGGACAGTCTAGGCACTTTCTAAATATATAAAAAAAACATGAAAATGACAGTTACGTATTATGATATTTTAAGAGACATACCATACCTATCAGGTAGGTGTTGAGTCTAGCACCAAATTAATTATGAAGCCTTCCCTATCCTAATAGCAACTGCCAAAGGCTGCGGACAGGCTTTGTAAAGCATACCACCTGCAAATACCTGTGTTCCTGGAAATCTGTAATTAAATGCCAACGCGTTTGATATTTGCTTTCAATGCACATTGATTATGGATCGAATATACTCGTAATCTAGATCAAAAACGTCGATAGTGAAATGTTTTAAATTGACGTAGGTAGATTTTGGCTCGGTATTTTCAATAGGCAACGAGTGCGATGCATAGTTCCGAAGTACGGAACTCCGGAACACACGTATAAGAATGTTTGCTATTACGCATAACGTTGCTACGAAATCATGAGATCCCGAATTGCGTAACATTTAATGCACGCAGCTACGAAAAACGTTACTAGCGAATGAACGAACAACGAAGATACTTCACTAAGAACAATTTATAATTAAAGAACAACTTATGAACCTGTACATTTATTAAATAAAATAAAATAAAATATAAATAAATAATAATAATATTATATTAAATTTAAATTTTATAATTAAATTATTTTATAATAAAAACAAATTAAGCACTTATTAAAATAAAAAAATAAAAATAATTTCTTTATTATTATTATTAATTAAATTTATTATTAGCTACGAAAATTTTTATTACATTTTGACAGCTAATTTATACTACTTGCCAAACTGCTCGCTACTGTTCTTGTGTTTTAATAAGTTAATGGATTAAGTTATTTCGCTATTATATTTGTACAGAAAACGCACAATGACGCTGACGCTTCGGCAGAAAAGTTATCGAATGGCGAACGCGCACCGGACGACGACGACGCAGCGTGGTCGGTAGGCCTCCCACAAGGTGGACCGACCATCTGGTGAAGGTCGCGGAAAGCCGCTGGATGCGGGCAGCGCTGGACCGGTCGCTGTGGAGATCCTTGGCCTTTGTTTAGCAGTGGACTTCTTTCGGCTGAGATGACGATGATGATGATTTGTGAAAGTAGAAATAGGCCTTTAATACACGTGATGTTCGGTAATTTCCTTACAGATAAAAAAATCCTGTAAAAAAGAGATATTAATTTCAGTTATAATAAAAACCAAAAAATCCTTTTAAAACACACATTCAGTAAAAAGCAACTGTAAAAGGCTAAACACACAATCAATCAAAGCAAACTCAATAAAAGACGTGTTTATGTAATGTAACGTCTGCGTACATTTTGTTACACAGAAATTTGAAACGTCCTATAGAAATAACTTACCAAAGGGCATTTATATAAATATGCTGAAATGAATCCTAGGAAGTATTTTATTTACTGTTGTTCTTGTTAGGCTAGTTAATAGCCATAACATTGTCGAAAGACCTCACCTTGTAACTTATTGACTACATCTTATTTTTTTTTTGCTGATAGTACCCAAGATCCTACTCTAGCATAGAATGTATTCGAGTTAAAGACGTTACAAATAATAGAAAAGAAATATGCATAAATATATTTGTTACCAATGGAAAATTGGCAACATTATATATTATACTAAACCACAAAATATGCAATGATCAGCTAAGAATCGAGCAGTGTTGTCATTAAACTCCGTACATGACTCACACTTTTTCATTCACCATTTACATCAAGCCATTATTAACCTGCCATTCCACTAAAATCAAGTAATTTTATTAAGCCAATAAATTAAAAGTTCTAGTTTGCTGGATTGTCATTCATTCCGTTGTTGAGATTTTTTTTCAAGTCTGCATGTGAATGTAGCATAATGTTTATGATATTACTAGGTGAATTTGTATATCTGTGCTCCCTCTACACCTGCCACCGCAGGGCACGCCGGAAATCAATCACAAATCGCTGGCAACATTCGAAGGAAACTGAATTTATTAGCTGCCAATATTTCCAACGCGCTTTGTTGTAATTTGTTCAGATGGCGCACGAAAGTCGGTGCATACTGTATTCGAGTGGATTTTGATGGATTTTCGTATACGTACGAGTAAATAGTTTCAGATTATGTATAACTTTTTAGTCGTTTATTTGAGACATTTGTTTGCATGATCTTCATGGTCACTCTTATTCTATTGATTCTTCCATAAATACTCGTAGATGAAACCTAAGAACAATTTTTAGTATCATCTAAATAGAAAATAATGAATAAAGTACACATAAATATAAGAGAATGTGACAGAACGCAATTTCACACGAAGTGACGAATAAAAATGTATTTTTGTAAATGTCGTAATAGTTACTTGTTGGGTAAGTTGTCATTTTCGAAACCAACTTAAGAAGAAAATCGACGGGGAAGAACTAAATTCTCCTATCTGACATGGAATCAATTTCACAAGAAGTTTTTAAAAGTGAATATCTTTGACAGAAGATGTTGTCAGCAAAAACAAACACGAAACAGATAGATGTAATTATTTTTGTAGCTAATACGAATTATTTCTATAAAAACGTTTATCAGTAATAAAACCTGTATCATAAAAGCTATTTCCAGAGTGAAATAAGTCAGCCAAAACTTAGAAATCAACATTAGAGATCTTTCCATGATATGTATAATAATGCGTCTATCTGGTTCTTCCCCGTCGAAATATATTAGAACATGCATCGCTCTCGTCCTTGTTCTGTAATAGATTTGTCCGACATGTATAATACAATACAAAAAGACAAATACGAGCGATAAATCATAAGTCATAACCACCACCAGCGATCCAAAACTCTAAGCTGAAAGGTGTGATAATAAACGCAAATACGTCCAGCAACAGGGCAATAATTGTCCTCATTTATTCGCCGGCCACGGATGCCGCTAATTTAACCGTGTCATTGCTGTTTTATTTATCCACCTGTTGATTATATTGTACGATTAATTGCCCGAGTTGGTGGAAAGTTTTATTTTATGTATCTGAACATTTAAAGAGAAATAGGTTAGGTTTATTTGCCAGCTCAACTAACTTTTGTTGCTAGAACTTTCATGGACAATAAATACGGCTGAAACAGTTTTAGATTCGACAAAAAAATACTGTCGTTTTCTATTAGCGGTAAATAAAGTTCTTTGACGAAACATTTTATCCTCGTATTTGTTAAATTATATAAGTGGCGGGTCGTATATTCTTTGAATACGAGTATCTATAGAGGTTAAAACAAAGATTTAAAGTTCTACGAGATTCGAATATAAACGGCATTAGGGCAATTGCTTAGAATGCTTACTTTGGAAACAGTCCAGCATTGATTTCAGTCGGAACTGACCGGACTGAACGTTGCGAAAAGCCGGACGGCCAATGTTTAATGGACAAGCCTTCCCTTTTTATCGACCATAAGCTTAGACCTACAACGTCTTTAAAATCGATCTTATACTGCGTTCTTTTGCTACTAGATTTTAATTCTAAGATACTATTAATGAAGCTTTGTTTAGTAATTGGTTCGTAAGGTAATAATTGAAGATTTTAATGTACCTCTACCAATATTTTTTAGGAAAAAACATGATGTTTATCACAGCCAATAAATGATCGGCTCACCCCTTTTGTGATAAAAGCGAGTTTTTGTATATTTATTTATGTTTATATTTTTAATTAGCAATTTTTCACTATATTTTTCAGTAAATTCTGTCACTTTTTTGTTTTCATAACCGAAGTTTTTTTTTTTTTCTAGTGTAAGTAACATTCTTTATAGATACAAGGCAATACATCATAGCACCGGCTGCGAAGACAGGAGGCATGATCAGAAAGGCAAATAAACACGTGAACTCACATCGGATAAGGAGGAGACAAGCTGACGCACCGGATGGCGCACAGACAAACGCTAGGGTGTCGAAACATACAGGCATTTAAAAGATTATGACTGCTTTCAGTATTCAAACGACCATTTTGTAGCGGATCAAGCAGTGCATTAAAAAAATTTTAAGTTCCGCTTACTTTAAAAAAAATATGTAAAGGATAAACTTCGCAACTATAAGTCTAGCTAGTCAAAATAAAAAAAAACTATGAACTTAGATTTAATTTTAGCATCAGTATTTTTAATTTATCTTCAAGGCTCCTGCTCATCGCATTCGTGTGCGAGGCAGCAGAAAATTAAGAAACAGAGAGCTTGTATACTCGTGCACACGCAAGCAGTTGCTTTAGTAGTAGTAGTTAGTTAGTACAAATAAAGCCAAGCACAAACATTTACAATAATAATCGAAAAATAAAAAACGACGACGGCGACGACGATGACGTAACCTGTAACAACAATAATCTACAAAAATTTACCTCGCTGTACTAGTTATATTGGAGTAACGTGTGTCAGCTTGTACTGGAAAAAGGCAATTAACGCTGAAGTTCATCAGTTTTTGTATTTAAAAAACCTGGTGCGTTGCATGGATGGTTTCCATATCATACTTTTTCAATATGCGCCGCCGGAAGCGCAAGTGGAGTTTTCCGGCGTACCGTCAGCATTAGCAGTAAACAGCTCGCTCTCCCGACCCACTTATTGGGGCCACATAAAGATGTATGTAGTGGAAATATTCCTCAGCATTCGTCTTGTGCCGGAAGGGATGTGACGGCATAGCAGGCTCTTTTTTTGTTTTATAATTTATTTATCTAAGAGCAGTATTGAGTAAAAATATGCTGCAGTACCGACAAGATAAAGCTTTTGAATTTTTCTACTACTTAACAGACTCAACGCTATAGTATACCTTTATATAGAAAACATGTCGTTTTACTGTAAAGTTATAAGATTACATAGATAACAATATCATGGAATATAATATTAGACATATTAGTTTTTTGCAATCCCGAACAATGCATTAACCTACATTATAACAGTCTATCCTAAATTTCAGGTGCAATCTAGATTAGAGTAGTAATGAACCAGCTCACGAATGAATTTCATTTCAAGTCGTAACTTTACATAAAAATATGAGGCTACGTGTGACCTACATTCATTCGTAGCACTTTGCTACGAGCTACGGGAAAAACACGAGGAAAAAAGAAGAGTCCTTAATTTTGACAGTGTGATGATATTTTTTTCTGATATGAGTTAAATTTTCCTTATTCATGTAAATTGCTTGCTGCGTACAACGCAATAATAATCTCACAGCATTATTTTTCAAACTCAAGAACTATTTTTGTTTTAGAGAAAAATATGTATCCTTCCTTAGCCTCCAGCGTAAACTTTCTAGTACCCATCGGTGGGCAACTCTAGCATGAACTATTTATCCATCCAAGCTCAGTAAGTGCGCCGTTTTAGTACCGCGAGACACGACAACCAGTAGTTGCACAACATTGTCGTGGCCGTAAACTGGTCCAGAGCCGTTTAATGGCCTTTATGGCCCATTGCAGGCCGAAGGCCGGTTTATGTCCCGTTTCACAGACGATTTTTATCGCTTTTCCCGTAATCACTCGCTGGTATTTATATCGGGAATCTTTTAGGGGTTAGCAAGAAGGGTAGGGCTTAAATTTGTTGTTAAAGATTGAAAAGGAAGTTTCTGAGTACACAAGATGATAGGATACGGATGATGACGACCATGTCATGGGGTGGACCTATCTTAGGATTACACGCACAGGACCATAAAGTTGAATAGTATGGGTGGCTTTACTTTGCTTATACTCACCCTGCATTCCGAGACACGCTAAAATCGATTTTGGCGCACTCAAGCGCATAACGAATTACTGTCAGTGGGCGAAACCCATAATTTTTTTTTATTTTCTGATTGCTGACGGCGCTGACAGTTTTGATTCGAAAGTTTTAGGCTAGACATTTGAGTTAACCCTTGGCTTCAAGTGTATTTCGTAACAGGGAATCAGTAAAATTCAAACACGAATAAATACTTTATTGGCACCAAAACATTTCAGAACAAAATAAAATGAAAATAGGTGGCCTTATTTGGTAGTGTAGCAATCTATTCAAGGTACCCTTTGGATGCACAAAACTCCTAAAAGACGAAACTGAGCGGGTTGATGGATAAAATAAATATGTAATAATAAAATAAACATACAAACAAACAAGTAAGTTTTAGTAACTAGTATAAGTGTGAAGCGTGTGTTTTAACTTTCTATACCGGAAACAAAATGTCCTCCCATACCAGCATTAAATAAAGCTCTAACTTAGGAAAGAGGAGGCGTTTTACATTCATAAATTTACAGTAAATTAATAAGAATAGGCGCTTACGATGTTTCTGTAAACAACTTTTTAATGAAATCCCTTCAGTTGTGGTAAAATAAAAAATTTCTTACTGAAATATTTGTTTATGATTAGCCTAGAAGCCTACATTTAAGTCGTTTGTGAATGTTAAGGAGGTTATTAGATAGAAATAGAATTAAGATCGCCTTCATGGTTCAATAAAATTGTCTGTGTTTTTTATGTTTCTGATAATATTGAAATCTAAGGAAGTTAATGAGACCTTCAATATGTTAATTCAATAAAAGTAAAGTTTCGAAACATGAAATTGAATTATTGTAAAAAATGCAATTTGACTTGCGTAAGAAATTCAATTTCATCGTATTTGTGACATTTTATATGGGTTGAAATAAAACAAAGACCATAAAAGTATTAAAATCTATTGCGGTAACTTGTCCAATTTGTTTACTTATTCGTAGTAAGCGTCAACGTTATTTTTAAAACTTGCATTTGTTCTTGAGTTATTCCCAAAAGTTTTTGTAAATGCACATGTTTGGGATCAAGTACATCTTCTGTTTTGCAGTCTTGTGTGTCTTCGATCTAACTGCAGGTCTTGCCACATTGCCAAAGGTAGAGGAGAACGATATTGTGAAAACGGAATCGGTGATACGGGAGACCACAAACGCTATATTCTGTTCCCTGAAACTGAGGAATATTCGGAACCAAACGTCGATAAAACAATTCTCATTGATACATAACTATTTCATATCACTAACTTTACAAGATTACAACAGTTTGAAAGAAATAGCAAAACTAACGAGAGTCGTTAAAACCGATATAGAAAACGTAACTACAAATTTTATTGCTTTAATAAATGAAATACTAGATGAAGAAAATATTGTGCAGCTAGAAACTATACTAATGGAGGAAGATATTGGCCCACGATATGACATTGAAAGTGAAATTGAAAAGTTAATGTATTTGAAAAAGATGCATGTGGATAACAAAAATAAAATCATGGAAATAAACAAAGACGTGCTAAAAATTTTGCAAGACGATAAAACTCTTGACCTTAATGTTTCAACAAATTTAGCAGACCCAAAAGATTATACTGATGAAAATATTTTGGACGAAAATATATTTTGGCGTTAGTACCAATACATAAAATTTTTAAAACTGCAGTCTTAATTTATCATGAAAATATTAATTAATACTTAGAATTAATTTCACAGATGGAACAGATAGGCTTCTTGGCGGACGGCGAATCTATGATGGACAACGAACAAAGATTAAGCATTACCCATTCATGGCGAGCATACAAATTTTTAACAAGTTCCAATGCGCTGGCTGCATTATCAAGTCAGACTTAGTCATTACGGCTGCCTCCTGCTTGCAGTTGTAAGTTAAAATGTTTTGATTCTTGTTTGATTATTTAATTATGCCTTACGATGTAAAAATAATACGAAGTATGCTGTTTAAATTTTATGAAACGGTTTGAACGTATAAAATTGCATGGCGCATAATGCAGCTGATTTGCTCATCTACAACTAATACAACAGTTAATATCAATGCCAGTTTGAGGCTTTTGGCAGCTCCCATACATCTGATATGTGTGAGGGTGGTAAGAAAAAGGTTAATAAAGAAAAAAATACAAGTACGATGACGATTATGAATCTTTGGTATGTTTTAGGGCGTGGAATAATCGATTCTATCGTGAGAATCCTCCCTTTTTGTCTGTTCGTGTTGGAAGTTCATTTTACGAGTTTGGCGGGGAGAAAATTGGCGTACAAGAAGTTTATTTCAATCCAGGATACAACCCTAAAAATTTGCACAATAACTTAGCATTAGTACGACTCGAGAGAAAAATCAAATTAAATAAGAAAAGCAAAAAAGTAAAGAAGATACATTTAGATAACATTGATCACAAGTTACCAAGTAAAACTGGAATAATCGAAATATTAGGTTGGGGAGCTACATCAGTAAGCATTTCAAATATTTACTTACAGTTATAATAAAATGTTGAACGGTATGATAAATTAAAAGTTTTAAACCTATTATTATTATTATTATATTCGGTAAAAATGGTAAGAATGTAAGAAGGTAAGAATGTAGACACAAGACAATGTTTTTATATAAGATGCATATTTTTAAATAAGTAAGACTATCAAGTCCAATTAAATGCACTAAAAAAATAAATATTCCGTTTGTCTTGAGTCTGGTAACGATTATAGCACCACTTTACCTATAGACTTATAGGTAAAGTGGTATATAACAACTTTTTAATTATATACCAACTGCTTACACTGATCAGATATAAAAATATCCCTGTTTTTCTTTAATTTGATCATGATGTCTAAGTTGTAATGTAATCAAAACTTACAGTTCAGTAACAAGTTGCATGGACCCTTTGATGACAAATTAAAACATGCGATTCTCCATGTATACCCACATAGCGAGTGCCAGGAACTTTATTCTAAGTAAGTTATCTTTCCTACATCGTGTTACATAAGGAACACCTTTTGGGTAAACTAAACTAAGATTTAAACATTATATTGACAACAATAAATTAGACGAAAAATACTTACTCTGATAAATATTTTTCAGAGAATTTGTAACGAAAAACAATTTTTGCGGCGGGTTTATTTCAAAGGGCACTGGAGCATGCAATGTAAGTTTTATTATTATTTGGGAAATGTTACTTATCTCACATTTATATTTTAATATGGTCTTCCATGAATACGTAAGTGTTCCCCCTCTCTTTGGAATAAAACTATATTGTTTATTGCAGCGTGATATTGGCGGGCCAGGATTAGTATCAGGCATACTGACAGGTATTATCAGTTTTGGAGCCCCTAGCTGCGGAACTCCTGACGCTCCCACTGTTTTTACTAAATTAGGATTTTATAATGACTGGATAGAAGAAATCATGGAACAAGTAAGTATTAAAAACAGAATTAAATTTACTACAATCTGTTTTAGTGTAAAAAGGATAACTTTTCTTAGTTTATTTAATGCGCCTATATTTTGTATCAAATAAGAAAAAAAAAATTCGTTTCATAAAATAAGACTTTCCTGGTTTACTTTGTAACTTGCAATTATATACCAACTAATATATTAGAGTCGCAATTTTAAACCTATAATATACTTTTTAGGACGTGCTGGTTTTCAAAAAGAAGACCACATTGAAACCAGTGATGTGGACGTACCCGCCAACTTATACTGATCCCACAACTTGGTATATTTCACCACCCTCAACAAAAGGCCTTTTACGAAGTTTGACATTCAAAACTAATGAAACAGAAACACCACTCAATGCTATGTCTAAAAATAAAATTAAGAATGTAGACAAAGACTCGTTTAAAGATTATTTAAAAACGGTATTTGAAAGTGATGAAAAAACTAATTATTTAGAAATTGAAATTTTTAATGCAACTGATATAACAAAAGCTACTACCCAAGGGAAAACGTTTTCAAACAATTTCTTATCTCAATACCAACCAATTAAAAAGGATCTACGACCATCTAAATTATTAACTGTAGATAAAATACCTTCAGTTAAAGCAAACCATGACAATTACTCGAATAATAAACTTGAGGATTATACAACAACTGAAAACCAAAGCTTACAAAGCGATCTACGCGATACGCAAAAAGTTTTACCAGTAGAAGAAATACAAAATCAAATCCAGCAATTAGATAAGGTAGTAGCACAAGAAAAAAAAAACAGAGAAATATATATAGAACATCAATTACGGCAGATAATCGACAACACAAATGATAAAATAGATGTTCGTACCGAAATGTTGTCTGGCAACACAAAATTATCAGACAGTACGCAGAAAGATCAGGGACTAAATAGCTATATCAAACAATTTCTTCAAAGACCGGATTTAAAAGATAATGAGAAATTCAAAGTAATTATGCAGTCACTTAGTGTCAAAACTGAAAAACAAAAAAAAACTAACGAGACGCCACGTCAAGAGAAGGACAAACGAGAAGAACAATCACAATATATTTCAGACACCAGCAACAAAATAAACGAACAGGATAAAGAAAATATTTTACAAGAGAATAAAAAAAATAATATTATGCAGATATTTAGTAATCCAAGCTTAAAAGATGGAGAAAAATATGATCTCGTTATTAAACTAGTCAAATCACAAGATATGGATGAACTAAATATCAATAAAAATGATTTTTTAAATCAGGTCGCAATAAATGATGAAAAATTTAAGCAATTACTCGTCGATACAAAAATAAATGATAATAAAAAACATGGTCTTGCAATGCCATATATTATGACTATAAATGATTCTTTAGTACCTTATAAAAAGGATCAAGACAAAGAAGTGCAGCATAAAATAATAAACAAAATGGATCAACAAACAACCCCTCACCAGCTTAAAAATATTGACATGCAATTAGAAAAAATACAACATTCACTTATAAATCTTGCTGGTGCGGAAGAACAAACTGAAAAACACCTTGACGAAACACCACACCATAGTATTTTGCGAATCACTGAAAATACAAGTAAACCAGACATAAAAAATGCGTCACCAAACTATCTAACAAACATTATGCAAGTACTTACAGACAAAAAACTACAAAATAATGAAAAATACGATTCCATTATCCAACAACTCATGGACTCAGTACATTCATTAGCATATAGACAGAATCTAAATAAAGAAGTTCAGCATCGTATATTGCAAGTAGTTGATACAGTAAATAGCCAAGAAAATCAGAATAATATTTTTAATATGGTGACTGACAAAAGTTTAAAAGATAAAGAAAAATATAAATTTATTATGCAATTACTTGCAATACCAAATGAACAGATTAAATATAGTGAAGCTGAAAAAGAAAACAATGTCACGTTAAAGGAACAAAGCAGAGAAAAAATTGATGTACCGATGGAGATAGCTAGGATAATACAAAACAATATTGAAGAATCTCAAAAACAAAAAATTGAAAACAAAGAAAACCTCAGTAATTATCAAAGTAAAAATTACAATATAGAGCCAACTACAGATGTTATTTTAGAGAAACAAAGTGAAATTCCGTCTTATTATGAAAATGGTCCAAAAATTAAAAAAATGGACGAATCAGTTACACCAGAAGTATCAATAGGTTTATTGTTAAATGATCAACAACAAATGTTAAGAACAGATGCACAAGATACAATTGAAAATACATTAAAATTTGAACAATTAAGCAACAATATAAAAGATTTAGCTAAAATGGCAATTGCAGAAGAAAAACAATTCATGCAAACAGGAGCAGAAAACTCCAAACAACTACTACTTAAAGAAAAAGATAAAAATGAATTGGATAATCAGATTGACTTTGTAGTACAGACTCACCCAATTGTATATTATGATGTAGATAGTGCAATAAATGAAAACGTCCTCAGACAAGAAGAAAGAGAACTATATAAACATATTTTAAGGGTCTCTAATGATCCGAAACTTAGCGACAGTCAAAAAGAAGATGTAATTTTAGCATCACTTGATCGTCTAAAGACCGATATCACAACAAATATAATCTCAAGTAGTAAAAAAGATAATTTAGAAGCGGATTTAGAAAATAGTGTTAATATGGTACTAAGGAATCCTGTCTTAAATGAACAACAAAAATATGATTATGTTATGAGATTATTTCACATTGATGAACAATATCTTTTAACAGACATAAAAAAACCTCTAGAACTTTCAACTGTAAGTAGCATTCCTGAACTTAAAAACATGAAACCAGAAAGAGAACCACTAAGAAGTGGTCCTTTGGAAGTGCTTAGGAATAAAGAAATCAGTGCTACTAATGACGGGAAAAAATCAGTACGGAATGCTCCAACATTTTTTGGCGAACCTGTAAAATCCAAAATTGATAGTATGTTAGAGTACGTTTTATCAATTAAACCTAAGATAATAAATAGTAATACACAATTACAAAATAATATTACAGACTCGTTAATAGAACCAACAGATGACTCTCAAAATGACCTTGGCATTCATTCTTATACTGCAAGATTACAGGAAAACTCCATGGGAGATGTACTAAATCTACATGGAAACCTTGGCGCTACAATAAACAATAAAATAACTCAAGAACCATCTTTGGACCAATATTCTCAACTCATGGCAGAAAAATCAATAATTCCGGAAGATGACTATAAGAGTCTCTTAGATAGTTTGAGTCAATTACCAACGGGATTGATATTTGATAAAAACTTGCAACAAATTAACAATCCGTTAGAGATAAACCTTGCAAAAGATAAAAAGGTGTCAAGTTTTGACAAATATTCTCAACAACCTATCAGTAATCAGTTACAGGTATCAATTTTCGACAAAATTTCACAATCGTTAGCAGAATCACCAAAATATGCTCTTGATGAAACTCAAGCACGGTTAAACAAACCAGTTTCAAATGACATGTTGATTCCTGAAATTTCTGGAATTGCGAATAATTTTAAAGATATAAAAGGCAACCTTGAAACTGTGTTTTCTTTGCTGAAATCACAAGGTACTAGATATGAGACGGAGAATAATATAAATTCAATTTTAAAATCACAGGATTTCAGTACAGCGACGAAAAGAAATTTAGAATTTATTACTTATAAACCATTTTTCCGAGCAGGAGGTCAAAAACAATATACATCAATTTTTCACCAAGAAATACGAGACGATACATCAGTTACTAAAAGCATTAACAATACTTTTTACGGTAAACTTTTCGAAAATAAAGATATTTTAAATAATAAAATCAGGAAAATTCTGGCGTCTTTGTTAAATAATAAGGAAGAAAAAGACAAAAATGATAATAATATCATAAAAACAAAGCAGATGTCTTACAAAAATCTTTTGCAAAATGATGATCTTAGCCGAACAAAAATTACTAAAATCCTGCTCTCGTTGATGTCTGAAAAAAAGAAAGAAGGTAAACAGGATGGTTCCATCATTGAAGCATATAGTAACCTTATAAAAAATGATGACGTTATCAAAAATAAAATTGCTCAAATTTTGACGTCATTACTATCTGATAACAACAGTAATTGGAAAAAAATGCTTAAAGTGGAAAATACTGATAATAGTTCTGTACTACAGGGACAAAATTTAAAGAATATTGATAATATTGTTGAGGAAAGAAATACCCTTGCAGATAATGAATTTTATTCATTTATCACACCATCATCTATCTTGGTCAAACAAAATACCTTAGATGATGTTGACCTTCGTATTTTAAAAGTAATTAATGATCCATATGTTAATAACCAAGAAAAAGATAATACTCCCAGCCAAATTTTACATAAAGTAAATAATACGATGCCTGGAAAACATGACCTTTTTACTACTCAGTCTTCATCCGTAAAAGTAAAACTACAGAAAATATTAAATGAAACAACTCAAGAAGTGTCTATGACAACTAAAACTAACTACAAAGAAATACATAATGAGACCTTCGGAATACACAATGAACTCAACTTATCCATGTTATTACCTTTACAATTGATTTCACAGGACAGTAATGTAAAAGACCTGAATAGTAAGCTGGATTCTGCGAACAATCTAAGTTCGACACCTAAACAATTTATTGAAAATACTTTACGTATTACTGTTCTTGAAAAAGGCCCTCTTTCTAACGAGATTTCGTTCTCTCCTCCAACACAGAGAAAAGGTACATTTCAAAATATAGCTTATGGATTTTACGGAATGCTTAGTAACAGTGTTAATAAATTGACTTCTGCTATAGGATTAAAAGACACACATCATAATAATCTAGTAAATAAAACACATAATAAGAAAGTGAAAAATAAAGGTGTTCTAAGATATATTTCAGACCGTCTGTTTGGTGTTCCAGATGGACCAAAAGAAGAAATTTCTAATGCAAAATTACCATTATCTGTTGATATAGAAACAAAAATTACAAATGAACCACTAGAAAGTACAAAAAAACTAAAAGGATGCAGTATGCACGTTCCAGAAAACATGTTAGACAAAAGACATGAAAATAATGCTTTGTCTTTCACTACAGCTCTATCACAACAAGATGAACAAGAAAAAGATTTAATGAATGTAGCGGATCAGGTTTTCAAAATTCTCGGTAATCCGGAAGTGAAAAAGGAGGAAAAGCAAAAAGTCATGTTGCAGTTTGCCTCAGCTGTACAAGTGACTGAAAAAAACCAGGCTGTAAGATCAGTAAGCATTTCAGATCTAGACATGCGTAGTAATGACAATAATAAAGAAAACCCTTTGAGAATAGACACGAGTTTAACAGAGACTTATAAGGCTATATCAGATGGAAATGATAATATTGAAGAAACAAATAAATTTGATGAAGTGGTAAATACGTATACACTTGATACAACAAGTATATCACCTATTGATGATAACTTTGACACGCATGTGAAATATAGTTCAAATTTAGATTTTGATAATTTGAATAAAGAAATAGACAAAAACCTTAAGGAGTGGAAAATACAACACAAAGAAATTTAGTCAAGTGTGTTTCTTATAAAACCCTATGGTATTGGTTACTTTTACTTGGATGTTCATCAAACATTATAAAATTTTACGTTTACCCAAGTACCTATATTTCTTATAGGTAGATTAAATACCAGTACAAGTGATAGCGTATTTTCTTTTCACTGTTGCCTACCTACCACCTTCTTCATCTTCATCATCATCATCATCAGCCTGTGACAGTCCACTTCTGGACGTAGGCTTCTCCCAAGGCGCGCCATTTAGTCCGATCTTCGGCTGCACGCATAATTAGCTGCCAGCTACTTTCACTACCCTTACCACAGACCCTTACTTACTGCATACCAGAGTGGCAATTATAGCGCTAGTTTTTTTTTTTAAATAGGCTTATTTATTTACTTACCTACTTACAATGTTTTGGTAAAGTAAATAGTTGCTACCCCGCAAACGTTAAAGATTCCTATGGCACCTACACTTATCGGCGCGGAACTAGGTATCAGAAAAAGCTTGTATGGAAAGTAATAAGAGCGTAAAACTTTGATCGGGACGACAACGTCTCTTATGTTTATTGTATGGACACAAAGCTTTTCATAATCAATTCAATTCCGCATCGATAAGAAAGAACCATGGAGAGGAGCCATATTAAGGTGTTAGATATTTATACATTTTTAAACTTTCCCACGAATCATTCATCTATAATGTAGGTAGATTCTATATCTACATGACTTTTAGTTAACGGTGGCGGCCCAATGTATTATACATATAAATCAAGAATTACGAATTTATTTCTGGAATCATTTATCTTTGACTACAGTTTCAATAAATACAGGATTAGAACAAGACGAACGCTCTCGCTTCTGTAATTTTTATTTTTACTGGATAGTACTGTGATAAGAGCGTTGGTGGTCTAATGGCTAGGGCCGCTGCCTCCCGTCCGGGAGACGCGAGTTCGATCCCCACCACACCGCGTACCAATGTGTTTTCAAATTTCAAATTCATATGTACGTTTATTCGACGCTCTTACGGTGAAGGAAAACATCGTGATTACACTCCTGTGAAGAAATTCAAAGGTTGAAGTCGACCAACCCGCACTGGGCCAGTCGACTAAGGCCTAATCACCCTAATTCAGGGTAGGCTCGAGACCTATATGAGCTATTGATGAATACTGTGATAAGATGAAGCATGATCGATCAACACTAAAATAACCCAACAAACTGTAAAAAGTTGTAAAAAATATTAGTGACTTTTATCACATTTTTAACAAGTTATAAACTAATCTGAAGATCACATAAATAAAACATTGTATCGGGAGATTGTTAATAATATAACCATCACTACAAATATTTTGGAATAAATAAAAATAGTTTTGTAGGTTGTTGATAAAAAATACGTATTAGAAAAGAAAATACATTTGTATATGAAATGAACATTTAAATTATAATATTAGCAATATTATACATGTTTCCAAATCATTGGAGCTTTTAGCTTTTTAATACTCGTATGAATCATGTTTAGTGATTAGAAGATGAATCCATTGTTATTTTTACATGATTTTTACTATGAAACATGTACGCGTATTATAATTCAAATAACATATATTATGCCAATTAGGTTCGGAAAACGACTTAAGTTTATCAGTAACTGAAAATGGTCAAAGTTTTAGTTTTTCACGTGCATCAAATTTTTTCATGTATTAGGGATAGTTTCTATCCGATGACGCTGCAGGATCGGTTGGGTCGAGGCACTCCTGGTGATGGATGACGCGACATCCCTCCGGCTTAGGACTCATTGAGAGGGGTTGAGGGGGATTGAAGGCGGGGTGAAGAGGGGGAGGGATTATACCGCGACGTTGACGAATTGCTACCACTCCACATTGGAGATAGCCAGTGAATCGATTTAAAATTTCGCAGTCGCCGCTGCCCACCCTGGATTATTTGTCTCCGGATTAGTACGAGGTTCTTCGACCGATCACTATCGTTTGGATGTGGTGCATGTTAACTCGTATAAGTTACTAAGTATTGTTAACTGTCATGTATGTAGGTACTAGGCATGTAAATACAGACTAGCATGAAGGATGCGTTTTCGAATTTTGATTTCATAATATAATATGTATGATTATTCGACACTCTTACGGCGAACATAAAAATCGTGAGGAAACCTGCACATTCCTGCGGAGAAATTCAAAGGTTGTGTGTGAAGTCGACCAACCCACAGTGAACCAGGGTGGTATGCTAAGGCCTGATCGCCGTAATTCAGGGTGGGCTCGAGCCCCTTGGTGGGGACGTATATAAGCTATTGATGATTAGCAGTTCTACTAGAAAACAATAAATAGCTATGTAGACAAGTGTTAGTTGCATCGAAGTAAAGTTGGGCGCCGATGAAACAGTCATAACGAACCTCCCGAGACTATCTTAAAATCATTAAGAACCGCCGACTTGAGGGATAAGGCGGCAAGAATTAAATTTCATTTTGGGGTTTATAATTTATGTGAATTGTTGCAGTCTAGCAAATGTTGAAAGTTTCAAGAGCCTACGGACTGCGAGTGCGAGTGTATAGGAGTTCTCGCGAAACAAAATTACGATTACAATGGCGGAAGTTTATGGGTTAAGCCCTTGGGAATGTTCAGCGTAACGATCAAAATATAAATGGGATTTTCACTTTACTCCACTCCGGTGCGGAAAGTTTAAAATCCGCCGATTATTGAAAATTTATCGACGACTCGACCTTTCGGGACGCAACTTAGTTTGAAGGTTGTATTTTGTTTGTAAGGGGGTGGCGACTAAACACAGCGGAATTGCCCTTTTACTCTGTTAATATCGTATAGAGGAAATGTTACTTAAAACCATTTTAAATGATAAGGTTGGAAGAAATTTCTGCATTAGCAATAACGCCACCAATCTGAATACTCGATTTTTTTTTTATGTTTCAGTTTTATTTTGTACTTCTCCTTTCTTATTACACGAGAACGTAAATTGGGTAAAATTCGCCAGTGTCCATTCAACAACCATAAAACTCTTATAAGAACTTCAACATAAGTACTACAAACTAAAATATTGAGAGACCTAAATTCGTCAAATAATTACATAAACCATAAGTACGTTGATTGATACATACATTTTATAAAATTTGTTTGGATTAGTACGCCACTGCATTGTACCGTAGCAGTTCAAATGAAATAAAATTATCTGGGTACATTTTATAAGCAGGTTTTTTAAATAATTGTTAAAACATCTACGACTGACGATTAAGTAATATATTAAAAGAAATCATATACTTGCTATGTAAAAGAATTATCTAAAAGAAATTGCTATGTAGCAATAAGGCTGCCTAACTGTACATTTTATAATTTTCTTAAAATTATTGTATGTGTGTGAACTTTATGTGTGCAATAAAATATATTAATTTTTTCATACGTAATATCTCAAACTTAAAATGCTCCAACCTAATTTGTTCGGATTTTCACAAGTAAAGGCTAAGCGTTTGCAAATAAAATAAAAGAGATTTAGGTCACAGGTATGCTTCCAGCGCGTTTTATTTCTTAACGTGTAGTCATAACGCCTTATAGCTAGCAGTTTACGATGCAATACGCACCGTTCGCGCACTTTGCTAGTAATTGAATTGCAGGCGCTTCGTGTAAACGCGGATTTGCCGCCGTTCTGCCACCAAGAAACAATGCCAGCCTTTACAAAGTATTCTAGGAAAAATAAAACGATTTCCGTTCTAGTTTTCTTGCTGTTTCACTTGTATTTGCCGTTTGAGTCTCATCGACTATATCACCCATTTTACGCTAATTAATACCACCTAATACGTAGAGGTAAATGTTTTTTATTCTTTTTTATACCATTTTAATTTACATGTTTTACAAACAGTCGTAGACATTAACATGATTAAAATAAGAGTTTCTTGTTGCATGAAATAAGGCTGCCCATTTCTAGACTCTAAAATTATTGTCTGTATTATTTCTAGTACTACTAAGTACTATTCATAGGTACTTAACTCATAAGTTTGCCTTCGTTGTTTATGATAATAATTCTGAACAAATCAATGGTTTATTTGTAAAGGACAGTGGTAAGCATTTCTTATAGAAAAATACTTTTTTTACCTTGTTTGCCCAGGGCGATATGAGCCCAAAAGAAAATAGCAGTTTCGTGTTTGCTAAGATAATATTTTTTCCAGTATATAAATTAGATTTTTTGTCATTGACTTTGTTTGTACAAATATTTGTAGAAAAAGAATAAACAACCGCATAAATAGGTAAGTTATACTATTATTATTATTACGATTATCACAGGGTCTCGAGTTCGATTCCTGCCCAGGGCAAACGTTTGTGTTTGACTTGTCTTGTGTCTGGATGTTGTTTATCTATATAATTATGTATTATTTACCTATTTATGAGACAAGGGTGTCGGTGGTCTAGTGATTAGAGCCGCTGTCTTCCGTCCGGTAGACGCGGGTTCGATCTCCTACTTAATAGTACCAATGTGTTTTAGAATTTCGAATTCATATGTACGTTTATTCGACGCTCTTACGGTGAAGGAAAACATCGTGATGAAACCTGCACACTCCTGCGAAGAAATTCAAAGGTTGTGTGTGAAGTCAACCAACCCGCACTGGGCCAGCGTGATCGACCAATGCTAGTCACCCTAATTCAGGGTAGGCTCGAGCGCCTCGGTGGGGACGTTTTCGAGCTGTCGATGATCTTTTTACGTATGCCTGATACTCATAACACACTCGTATAAGAGGGTATCTGCGTAGTTTGGGAATTGAACGTATGTGAAAATATGTCCGCACATAATTTATTTATTCTCAATCATCCTTCCGGTATTATAGTATTAAAAAATATATATAAAGTACCAGATTAATTAATCTACCAAAAAAGAGTAAGCACATGATTTTATTTATGTAGCAATCAAGTATGTTGATGCACATTTTGGTGGTGCATGCGGTGAGGCGGGGCGCTTTGAAGATGCACCGGCCATTTTGCGGAAGGCCACAGCCCCATGAGATTACCCTGATTTACGAGTTTTCGTCTTTCTGCCTAACCAGTTTTTAAAACTGATCGAGTAAATATTTTTTTTTTATCGAAGTAACCAAATAGATAGATAAAAAAAAATAAAAAAAAAACAAAGAAAAAAATAGAAAAGAGGGAAAAAAACGAAAGAAATAGATAGATTATCCAAATTTATTGTCTTAATTACCTTTAACTACCAAAGTATACGAGCCAGTACAAGATTGTCTTTCGATAATTTCGTTCGGTTACCTAACCTCGAACCAACAGCGTTTGCATAATAATATTATTCTTCATGTAATGAACAGTACTGCATAAATTGCTGCATTAGTTATCGCTGCAATAAGTGCTTCATGTAAAATAGTAAAAAGCAAACGTTGGATGCGGGTACAGGACTGGTAATTGTGAAGATTCTAGGGAGCCCTATGTCCAGCAGTAGACGACGATGAAACTATTGATAGTAATTTTACAAGTCTTAGGCCCAGTTTCCACCAAAGCGGAAAGGAGAGGAGATGTGTTTGAATAACCAATCAAATTTCGTTATTTCCACATCTCCTCTCCGGTTAGCTTCAGTGGAAATGGATCAAGCGGAGAGGAGATGTCTAATTTTTCTATAGCAAGCGAGGCGCGGCTCGCGACGGCATCCGCTCTCCCACTCCCCGCCCCGCTGATGCCCGCGCTTCGCCGCTACGCACGCACAGCTCACATCTCCTCTCCGCTTTGGTGGAAATAGCCTGCCAGCTTCGCAGCACATCTCAACACATCTCCTCTCCTCTCCTCTTTGGTGGAAACCGGGCCTTATCCAAGGTCAGTGCTGCCAGCTGTCCAATACCTATACTAGTTTTAATATCTTACCGAGCTCCATCACTGTCACGCCACGTCACAACATCAGGACGAGCACTTGTGGATAGCCGCTCGCCGTGAGCTTGCATCGATCAATGTCTGATAGCTTGACCACTAAGTATTTTATTACATGGTTACCAATTTTACTTGGAACTGTCTTTCAATTACATTATCAGTAATTGAATTAGTATTTTCATACGAACTAGCTTAGGTATATCATCGGTACAGGAGTACATACACAAAGTGTGTTTGCTCAATGTTATGTTAGGATTTGGTAATTTTTTGTATTTAGGTTGTGAGAAGCATTTTTAGTGACATTTTTTATCCATGCCGTTTTTCTACTTAGACACAGAATATATAAAAGGTAAAGAGCAAAATAAGTAGATATTACTTACTCCGCTGGCTCAGCGATCCAAAGTGGATCTTGGCCTCCGAGACGAGAACACGCCATCCATCAACACAAGATCGAAAATAAGTATTTGTGTACTAAACATGAAAGTACAAAAATAATGTTATTACGATACCTTGATTTTTAATTTCGTAGAATTCTGACAGTTCTCAGGTCGCTTGTCGCAAACCTTTTTTCACATGTACAATTCTGTTATCATTATTATAACAAGACAGGCAAATCATAATTTACATACAATGCAATTAAAATAATAATTCCAGTGGCTTGTGCAAACTCTATTTGAATCTTGTAAGGTTTACGCTGTGCTTATTTATCTGTGGCCATACAATACGAAATTCAAGTGAAGTTTGCATAGAAGAATTGTTATTTAATAGCATTGCTAATTTATGTTTGATTAAGAACATCTTTATTTTTTGGTTCCATGCATTTTTAAAAGCCTTTTTCCATTAGAAATAAAAATATTATCCAACTGCAACCTGCGGTTATTTGGAAATGATACCCGGCCTTAGTAAATATTCTACCACATTGAATGTAGTAACTTGAACAGATTACAACTTGAAAATATTATAGTCATTCAATAATTTAATAAACTAAATAAAATGAAGGCTGCATAAAGTATGTCTTTAAAATAATTCACTGTGTTTTTTTTATTTATCAGAATATGAAACCTGTAATTTTGGTAACCTGTTTTCTGCCTGGCAATACTCCATCTGTCAGAATTCTACGGAATTAAAAATCAAGGTATAATAGGTTTTTTCGGCGGGAAGCTCTCGGAAAAGAAGGCGCGATAATTTATTGGAATTTTTGAAAAATACTTTATCCTGTTTAAAGTGTATATTTTTATGTAAATAGTGTTATTTCTTATTGTGTACACAACAACGAAGGTCGGTATATAGTTTTTTGTTGATGGGGCGACGGAAAAAGCGGGCCCGGCCAACCGGCCAGGGCCCCGAAGAATCTGATCCTTTGGATCCAATGGAGGGAAACGAGACTGATTCTTCGGAGGATACCATAGATCCCGTAGACAAGTACACGACATATACGGTACAAAGTTATTCCAGGAGGTATCCTGAAAATTCGAATAAATCCGAATTCATTGTTTTCTTGTCACACAAGGATGAAAATAAGTCATTCTCCGATCACGATCGTATGGCTCTCTCTCAGGGAATAAGGAAGCACTGCGTTGCAGGTGTTCTGCATTTGCGACCGTTCAACAAATTCAAAGTGGGAATAACTTTTGATCTAGCGAATAATGCGAACGTCTTCTTGCAGAATAAAAAGTTCTTAGATGAATTGTTTTTAAAAGCCACAATCTCAGCAACAGACACTGAGGTCACGGGTGTAGTAACATCTGTTCCGACAGGTATATCGAACAAACAAATATTTTCGTCAATTTGCAGCTCTAGAAACGTCATTCAAGTTCGTCGCTTCATGCGAAAAGTTCACTTAGAAGGCGGCTCGCCTACGTTTCAACCAACTCAGACTGTAGCAATTACTTTCGCCTCCACACAGTTGCCGGAGTATATCTATCTGGACTCCTGGCGACATGAAGTAAGAATGTATGTGCCTCCAGTAAAGCAATGTTTAAAGTGTCTTCGTTTTGGTCACATTGCAAAGTTTTGCAAAAATGATGAAGTTTGTTCAATTTGCACACAAAAACACAGCTTCAAACAGTGCATTGTTAATAGAACTGATGCTAAATGTGCTAATTGTGGAGGTAATCATATCGCTATTTCCATATCTTGTCCAGTTAAAAAGCAGAAGGTCGAAGAAAATAAAGTTAAATCGCGTTCCGCCAGGTACGCTGATTTGTTTAATTCGTCTGAATTTCCGCATCTTGCAGCGAAAACTTTTGATGTTCAGATAAGTAACTTATTCAAATCCGATAAATTTGTAAAACTTTTAATTGAAGCGGTAATGAAAGTAGTCACCAATAATAAAAATAATATCCCTATTAATTCCGAGTCCGTACAAAGTATTCTTAAAGAGACATTTACGAAGAAATCTCCTCCTTAATTTTCAATGGATCCAATAAATATCTTACAATGGAATGCACAAAGTATTATAAGTAATAAACATGTTTTAACAAAATTTCTATATGACAACAATATTCACATAGCTATTATAAGTGAAACTTGGTTAAAATCTGAAAACAAGTTTAATATAAAAGGTTACAAGATAGAAAGAAATGATACGGGAAACAAGCACAATGGCGTAGCTATTTTGATTCATAACAGTATTTTTCATTCTAAAATAAATACATTTTTCGATGACAGCTTGCAAAACATATGTGTTCGGGTCGTTTTTGGTAAACAAGAAATAAGCATTGTTAGTTTCTATTGTCCCTCGAATAGCAATCCAGTTTTCAATAAAAACAACTTTGATGCGCTGGTTAAGTCTGTACCGAGTCCCATGATATTTGCTGGTGACTTTAATGCCCATCATTTGTCATGGGGTTCTCACTCAAATAATCAGCGTGGCAGAGATGTACTTGAGGTTTTTGAAGACAATAATTTAGTTATGCTTAATAATGGTCAGTTAACGACAGTGGGTTCCTTATCCTGGAGGCCCAATGTCAATGATTTGACTTTTGTCTCGCCATCTTTGTCTTTATCTTGTGATTGGTCCGTTATTGATCTTCCACTTGGTGGTTATCACCTCCCTGTGATGATTAAATTGGTCGTTAATAGTAGTAGTAGTAGTAATAATGTCAATAATAATAATCAAACAAACAGTAAAATACATTTCCCCATCTACCCCAATTATAGGTGTGTAGATTGGGTAATGTATGAAAAAAATGTAGAGCAGTTGTTGTCCAGTATTTGTTTCGATGCTTTGTCTCCTTTAGAATCCTATGAAATATTTATCACAAAGTTACATGAAGCTGTTAATATGTCAATTTCGAAATCATTTAACAATTCGTCGTTTCGCTCTCGTTCTTCTTTCAATACACAAAATAGACTTAAATTACCATGGTGGAATAAAAAATGTTCTGATGCAGTGCATAATTCAAGGCAGGCTTACATCAGTTTTAAATCGAATCCTACTCAGGAGAATTACATTGAATTTAAAAGGTTACAAGCTTTAAAAAAGCTTATAATTAATGAAGAGCGTCGAAGTAGTTGGGCTTCTCTATGTAGTACTTTTAATCGCTACACTCCGTTAAGTATAATCTGGAAATTTATGCGTAAATTTAATAAAACCTATTCTCCTAGCCAAGATAGCGATGATAGTTGGATCCTTGATTTTTTACAAAAATTTACACCTGATTTTGTTCCAAATTTAAACAATTGTAGTGTAAATCCAAATGAAAGTACTAATTTTAATTTTTTAACTGATCCTTTTACGTTCAAAGAATTGCAGTCAGCAATATCTTCCCGTAGGGATACTGCTTTCGGTTTTGATGGAATTCCTTACATGATGTTAAAAAAAATGAACAACAAATCTAAAAAAGTATTTCTGTGTATTTTGAACTTTTTGTGGGCTTGTAATGATATTCCTTCAGATTGGAAAATAGATATAATTGTGCCAATTCTTAAACCCCATAAAGCTAGGTCTGATCCAGACTCTTATCGCCCAATTGCTTTAACATCTTGTGTCGGCAAAGTATTTGAACAGCTTTTAAAACAGCGCCTTGAATACTTTGTTGAGAAAAATAACATTTTACCAAATAATCAGTTTGGTTTTAGAAAAGGTCGATCTGCTCGAGAAAGTTTTGCCCAGTTGCACATTGACATACAAAATTCCTTGTCATGTGGGGATAAATTATTGTCTGTTTTTTTTGATATATCTGGAGCATTTAATAGCGTTAATATAGATATTTTGTATTCTGAGCTTTCTGCTATTAGTATACCTAAAAAGCTTTTGAAATGGATATATAGCTTTTTGTTAGGAAGAAAAGTATTTGTTAAATACAATGGTAAACTCTACGGGCCTAGATTGTCTTCTGTTGGGGTTTGCCAGGGTGGTATCTTGTCACCTTTAATTTTTATATTGTATATACGTCGTTTAAATTTAGTTTTGGGACCAAACGTTAAGAACTTGCAGTTCGCTGATGATTTAGTTGTCTATCTATCAGGCACAAATTTAAATCAAACAGTTTTAGCCATTAATTCAGCTTTAAAACAATTACAACAATATTTTAACTTTTTGAATCTTGAAGTAAATCCAATCAAATCTAAAGTGGTCATATTTGGTCGTAATAAATCCTGTCTACCTCTTGTTTATTTCTGTAATTCTGCTTTACCTATTTCTTACGATGCCAGGTTTCTTGGTATAACATTTACTTACAATCTTTCCTGGAAAAATTACATTGATCGTATTTCAATCAGAGCTAATAAGGCTTTAAACGTGATTAGGTCCTTAGCTGGAACATACTGGGGCGCAGACCCTAAAATTCTACTACTTCTTTATAAATCCCTTGTAAGAAGCCATTTTGAATACGGTTTCCTTTGCTATGCGTCAGATAAAAAGTTGGTAGAAGTTTTGAATAAAATACAGAATAAATGTCTTCGTGTGATAACCGGTGCATTTAGAACAACACCAATTAATGCAATGCAAGTAGAGTGTAACACACCTCCTATTCAGTTACGACTTGATTATCTAAGAGAACGATTTATTTTGAAACTTTTTTGTTTCCGAAGCAACTCTCTTCTTCGTATTTTATGCTGTAGTGACTTTAATCCTTCTAAACCTCTTTATATTCTTGAAGGCTTTTCGCAGTTTCATTTGTTTTTGAAAAATTGTAATATTTATCGAAGTAATTCTGGTTTTCCGTGCTTTGAAGGTCTATATACAAGTAAATACATTAATTTGAACATTGTTATAAGGCATGATATCAAAATCAAGGAAGAAGTGAATGAACTGCTAGCTACTTGGAACAATCATACATTTCTTTATACTGATGGCTCTAAAAACAATTCGAGTGTCTCTTTTGCCGTTTATAACAGCGCGTCTAAATTGGGTTTAGGCTACAAATTAGATAAAAATGCAAGCATATTCACCGCTGAAGCGGTGGGTATTCTGGTTGCCCTAAAACATGTAAGAAACCGTAACCAAGGTTGTAAGAAATGGGTAATAGTTAGTGATAGCATGAGTGTTCTTAAAGCTTTAGACAATAATAGAACTGATGCTAACACTAATTACCTCATCTATTCTATTAAATCGTTGTGTGTAGATATTTTAGAGAAAGGTATTGAAGTTGTATTTGTATGGGTTCCATCCCACATAGGAGTTTCAGGCAATGAGAAAGCTGACTTTTTGGCTAAAGCTATCGCTAATTCTGATTCAAACCCAGCTCTTGCCGTTGTAAGCAATATCACCATTGACATTAATAGTAATGGTTTTAATGTTGCTCTTCCATTCACCGACGTGATTCCACTCTTAAAAAACAGAATGTACGAAAAGTGGAATTCCCATTGGAACCATTGTGTGCAAGTCCAAAACAAAGGCTCTTGGTTTGCTGCCTTAGATGTAAAAATCAATAATTCCCCTTGGTTTTGTAGGAGCAGTATTTTCTTGAATAGGAAATTTTATTCGTTTATTTGTAGGCTTAGGTTTGGTCATGGTCGTATAAATTACCATCTTCATCGGAAAAACATTATTAATGATCCTCAATGTGATCATTGTCAAAATGGCGAACAAACCTTTGACCATTTATTTTTTGAATGTCCCTCTTTTGGCATACAGCGCCTTCTGCTGATGGATGGACTTATAGAAATATACAAAGATGCTAGTGTCATCCCGCACACTGTACAGGATTTATTAAAAAATCAATGTACATACCATTTACTGTATAAATTTATTGTAAATACTGTAAATGAAATTTAATAATAAGTATCATAATACATTACGACTTAGTTTTAAAATTGTACATATAGTAAATAACAAGATAAATTCACACACTTGAATGAGAAAAACTATAATATAATACTTATGACGTTTTTTACCGGCTTTGACATGCAAATTATAAAACTGAAGACGCTACTTTAAAAAACTGGATATGAGAATATAAATACTGAAGACGTTTGTTTATCAATTTGGACAAGGAAAAAATATTTGACTGAAGACGATTATTTCTTCAACTGGATAATGGGAAAAAAATACTGAAGACGATGGCTGCATGGCATTTGCCTTTGCCTGCTCAAAAAGGAGCGAAATGAAAAAAAAAAAAAATCAAGGTATAATAGGTATCAAAATGATTAACACCGTGACTACCGTTCTCGCTTTTGCTATTTCTGCGCGCTATGGTAACTATATGTTTTTATACTGGTAGTACTTATTATGTAGGAGGTATAAATAATAGGGTGTATTGGGAAATCTCCGCGCCTACGCCCGCACCCTTTTAATCTCCGTCATCCAGGGGGCGCCTGAAAACATCCGATAGTGTTCTTTACGCTTACAGAAGGAGCTAATTTTACTAAAGTGGGCTACTCTTCTCTGCAGCTCTACCCTGTGTGCTTTGACTCGCAAGGGACGATAAAATGATGTCTACAGGCGATAAAAGTGCATAGGTAAGGATGTGTTCGGTTTGCGCGAGTTGAATTTATTGAGATAGACATAGATTTGATTGAGTCTAGACATTGGAAAAGAGACAAAACACTTTTTCACCTCTCCACCTCGGAAAGTTGGCTTTTAATGCCCGAAAACAGGGTCGAAAATCGCTTATTCATTTCTAGACATGCAAACCATTCTCATGTCTAGAGAGGAGAATTAGTTTGAATTTCGAACATTATCTTACACAGGAAAAAAGTTTTCATATATCCGCGCGTAAAATAATTGACGTAAGCCATATTTTTTTTATTGAGTGTGTTCCGAATCAAACTTTCAGCGCCGTCAGCAGCGATCAGAACAGAAAACCAAAAGATTGTATGGGTTTCGCCTGCCTTTGAGTGCGCTAAAATCGATTAAGCGCGTCTCGGAACGCAGGGATAGGTTTTCATACAATTTTGGAATGCACCCTATAAAAACATAACCTAAAAGATTGTTTATTGTTTTGGTTTAAAAATATACAATAATTTAATCACATCTTATAGAATTATATCTAAAATAAAAGAACTCTTGTACATTTTTAAGTACCAATATTTACGTAAGTAAGTAAATAGTTAAATGATTTCCTTGCCGGAACAGGTGAAAAATAATGTGTTGGGTTTGAGAGGAATCTTATTCTCACCTCGAACCTTAGAATCCCTCGCGAGCTTCAGGAGTCTAAGACTCCTTCGCATACTCTGGATTCAATATCAGTTCTCTGAGGAAAAATCAACATTCCTCTCTTACCTAACAAATAACTATTGTTGTTCGTTATCAATCTTTGTTTTCCATTTGCAGAAGTTAAGTACACATTTTAAGTTGTACTCGTACTTATTGTTGTAGTGTAGTTGTACTGTTGTTGTTAAAATTCACTTGTATTGTTTACCTATTTACAAAAGTGGTACATCAAATTCTCAAAACAATCTACATAAACCATTTTACGGAAGAACGCTTTTTAAATTTATAAACAACTATTTTGAAATTAATATCACATTAAAATTTCTAAAATGAAAAACAACACTATCAGTTTCTTATTTCCGTCATTTCTGTTAAAAATAAAATGGGATATCTATAGTATCTTCGCAAGTTAAAAAACGGTAACGTAATATGAATGATATTATTTGATTTTGGCACAAAAAAAGGAGTGTAATGTGTTGTATGAAGGCTAATTCTCACTGTCACGCTCTAATCCTTAATTTAAGTTCGTCCGTCCTTTTCACCTTTTAAAGTTTGAAAAGGGACCGGAGATGGCCATCCTAATATTGGAGCTGTCAAACGTCAAATTCGAACCTTATGGACGCGGCGATTGCACAATTTTAGAGAGCACGTAAAACATCTGATTTAAAAATCTCTCTGACAGCTGTGCCTTTATTTTAGGAGAC
This sequence comes from Carpatolechia fugitivella, assembly GCA_951230895.1. Lineage (NCBI taxonomy): Eukaryota > Metazoa > Arthropoda > Insecta > Lepidoptera > Gelechiidae > Carpatolechia > Carpatolechia fugitivella. The sequence continues at coordinate 7,363,123 of OX579652.1, forward strand.
CGTTCATTCAAAATAATACCATTCGTTCATCTGCATTCATCACCTCTCTTTCACTAGTCATAAAAACGAAAAGGATGGCTGGATTTTATAATAATAATTAGAGCATGACTATACAGCATGAAATTTACATCGTTTTGTTCCCGCCGTGTAGTGATAGTACCCGTCTTTTGGTCTCTCCATACAAAATGGGTCGGTCGGGAGTCTCACTTTGTATGGAGAGGCCAAAAATTTTTTTTTCGTGAAAAGTTGTTCAGTTTGACGGGTACTATCACTACAGGGCGGGAACAAAACGATGTAAATTTCACGGTGTATGTATTTGAGTTTCTTTGGTCTGCCATAACTTTTAAAATGCCTGAACAGATTTGGATGTGTGATTATTGTTAGAATCTAAAGACACTGGCTGTATATTTTTTGACACGGCAGGTGTTTTTTTTTTATTTTAGATGATTATTTTCTACTAAGTAATGTTGAATTATTAGAATAGTTTGCAACAGCGCCATTTTAGCCGCGCAGGAGTCGAGAGCAGCGATGACGGGTATTGTTTAGATGTAAGCACGCACGTGCTTTGTTCGTGCAATACTTATGAATTTCCTAGTCCTGGGGGTTGCTGCATGAAAGTATGCTTATTGTACGATATGTGCGCGTACGATAACTGCAGGGAACATGCGTCTATGCTCAACATTTTAAAAGTGAGTTTTTATTTTATTCGCTCATATTTGCACCTTTACCACAGAACTACGAGAGAATATAACTTTACATAAAATTACGCTCCTATCCGCCCGCACCAAAAATATTTTAAATCTCACTCAAATATACCTAAAGCTTAGGTTTATAATGGACTTAACAGTAAAGCACAACTTTGAAATAAATCCACATAGTCTAGCACACACAATGTCCCTGTTTCACCATTTCGCTCGGAGCCACAACGTTCCCTGCGGGGATGTGGAAATCTCCACTATTCTCTAGGAATACCTGCAAATATTTTCCGATTAACTAAAGAACGTTTACATTACCCGAGATAGTAGCACTATTTAGAATTTATTGCCCGTTATGGTGGCGAGTGCATCCCGGCTACCTATGTAGATGTACTCGCGGTAACGTTGTTAAGTTTGCAACCTGTAAGGTGGCCTTGTAACCTACAATATTAGTGTTGGTGGTGTCGTGGCTATGGCTATGCCTTTCGTCCGGAAGACGCAGATTCGAACTTTGAACACCACCACGTATCAACATGTTTTCTAACATTGAATTCGTATTATGTACATTTATTCGATCTTAATGAAACCTGCCATAAAGTGTCCAACCCGCACTGAGCCAACGCGTTCGGCTGAGGTTTGATCACCCTAATTAAGGGTAGGCTCGAGCCCCTCGTTGGGGACGTATATGAGCTGTTAATAAACGAAGGAGTGGAAGTTACAGAAGTGTATAATTTTCCATTTTTACGTAGCTATCATGTTTTAAACACCAAATTATCCGTTTTTATATTTTCCGAATCAATTTGCCCTTATCAAGTGTTACTAAAAATAAATTGTTCAGTGGAAGGATCTTAAAGAGTAAAATTTTAACTTTTTTATTGGATGGGAAATAACAAGCATCGATTTCAAAGAAAATTCAATTTCCATAACGATGATGCTGAGAATAAGAGGCAAATTAAAAGATTTTGAATAAAGAATTTCAACAACGTTGTTTAACTTATTATTGCTATAGAAACAAAAAATTAAACTCAGCATAGATTTGTTTTGCCTAAATAAATAATTTTTAAAATAAGTGATTATATTTTTATTCTGGCTCGTATTTCAGCAAATAAATAGGTACACTACCCTGATTTTTCAAAGCTTCTAAGATTTTTGTCAGGACAAGCACATGGTCTGTGTAGTCACGCCACACTCTCTAAAAGTCCGCTCCGTTTGAGAAACTACATCTGAAACGGACACCAAAATACAAAATCAATGTTGATACGCCTACACGCTTTTACCAAATAATATTGGGTAGTAAACAGTACAGTCTTAATGTGTTGTCAGCAACACAAGTGCCGAGCACACTGTCGAGCTGGTAGTCTGGTAGCTGGCTGACGCGAAATTGATTCAGTGAGAGACGTGAGCTGCCTCGCAACGCGATTCAAATGTTGCCTCGGACGAAACAAAACTTTATGTTGACGCCCGGCCAATTTAATTAGACGCTACACTATTTAGTTTGCAAACGGAATTCCTGGCTTACGTTCCTTTTATAGATTTTAAAATATTTACAAGAACAAGAATAATCCTAGAAAGTAACTTAACTGCTGTCTACCTATAATTTGATTTAGAATATTTAAATGCGAATAAAATAAAATAAAATAATTGATCTTAACAGATTCTAAATAAAATTATCCAAAATCCACAATTTTTCGTACCTCTAGGGTCCAATATTATTTCTTAATTTATACAAAATATTATTTTTCTACTCCGTGGGCGGAAAATTCGGTGAAAAGGCAACTTTAAACTTAGGTATTTACTTATATCGACTCATTTACTACACCTATACCTATGTATATTACTTTGTTACCTATCAGTCAGCTGTCGTATCCGGCTATCCGTTTGTTTTGCGATCAAGGAAATTCCCCTTTTTAGAGTTATGTCGGCTACAATATGTCCAGGTAAGACGGAGTACTTGCATCGAAGAAGAGACTACATAATTAGGTTTTCATTATTATATGTAGGTTTGTTTGCGTATGTGAACCAAGCCTTTTTTTAAATTATTAATTCGATAAAAAGTTTTTAAAACTAAAATGAGCTTCTTATATTTTAAAATAAACACGAGCATTGTTGCGTGCCATTGTCAATAGAGCCTATTTTATTTGATAACAATGCTTCTTTAAGACTGTTAGCTTTACCTTAGATTTTTTTTATGTAGGTATTTTCGAGTTTTTAACTGAGCACTTACTCGTATTATGAGCAGTTTATAAAATACGGAACACCTTATTTAAATGTATTTACACTCTTCATGATTCTTCCTGATATATCTTTTTGATTTCTTTTCTACCTTCATAATAATTGTTGTCAGAATAAAGGATATCCTTATAAGATGTACTAATAATACATTTTTATCGTACAAGCATCTAAGATTATCTCTTTATTACGCATAGATTTTTATTGTATCTACTCTTTTCCCGTACATTTTTGCTTTTGGATATAATTATGTTCATATAACTACAAAGTTCTGTGGAAATATTTCCTTTTATGTACGGAAAATATATTTGGTGCAGGTAACATGTTTGTCACTGGGGTAAAATGGTAAAACGCGATGTATTATGATCACAATTGGCAATACATTAACCATTAACAAGATAAGAAATGTTTTCTGTTATGGAGGATAAAGAAAATACGTGTTGTTCTATTCTGTGTGTTTTTAAAATTTTATAGAAGGATGAAAACTTTTATGAAATCTTGAATTTTTCATTTACTTCCTCTTTCTACGTTTTACGAACAGTCTGCTTCCTTATAACAAAAGTAAAATACTTTCTTAGAAGTTATGTTTTAAGTACTTGAAATTTATTTATTTCTCGCCCAAAATCAGGGTAGGCTCGCTAGCTCCTCAGTGGGGACGTATATGAGCTATTGGTGATGATATTATAATTACACAGTAAACAAGTTATCGCATATTATATAGGTAGATAAATTTTCCTTTTAAGTTTAACATTAAACATTACTTACTTACTTACTTACTTAAACATTAACATTAACGGCCCGTTACAGTCGACTGCTGGACTATGAGCCTCCTCCACTTAAGTGGAGGGTATTGCCATAATCTCCACGCTTGGCAGGCGGGTTGGAGATCGCAGATTAAAAGGTTACTGTATCAGAGAGCGCTGTTGCCCGTTCCCTGTTCAATGTGTAGTCCCTAAGTCACCTCTTACGACACCCACGGGAAGAGTAAGTTTAGAGACAAGTTATTTTAATGCGCATGATCGATGTACGCATGTCTAAGTTGTCTACCAATTTACCAAACTATATGATAAGTATGCTAGTTAGGTAGGTGATACTCATTGAAAAGCCCGACGCCTTTGAGCATTGAATCCCTCTGATATTTGACGAGCCGGTTTATTTTCTCCCTGCAGTCTCGAGATTGCGCCCGCGATGCAGGTCGCACACACAAAACATTCGATGCAGGCGGCGGAAGTAGTGTTGCCAACTATGACTTAAATTTTAGATATTAGATAATCATCATCATCATCGTGTGGGTTGTAAGGTCGAGAACTGATCTCACAAAATACCTAGGTAATAAAAATAGTTATGAAAGCAAACCTACGAAATAAAAGGGCTACGTAGTGAAGCTGACAACGAGTGGGTAGAGCTTTGAGTGAGATTAAGTACTTACTAGAAGAAGAAAAAATACTTTTTTGTGCCAAAATATAAGATATGTATTTTTTTATTCATCTTTTGAAATAAATAGCTCTTGCTAAGAGAACATAATATATTTTTAGAATGTATCTCTCCCGCTCAAGGTAAATTTTGATCATCAAATAAAGTTTGCTAAAACCATTGAGAAGCTCCAATGTGAGAGGTTTCATACTCATATACTTAATATAAACATCAGTAGGTACTTACTAAAAATGAACCCATTTACAAGAATGATAAAGAAACGTTAACAGCTGTCATTTGATCTCGTTGATTGTAAGAGAATGAAAATGTTTTTTTTTTAACTTTGCTTAGTTTGATCAGATGGCCCCATGTGAGATGTCGCCACATATTTATTTTATTTCTATTTTTTGTATTTAAGTCACGCAGTAACTGGCAACACTGACGGAGTGTAATTTAGTTCAAGTGGGGCACTCGCGCCTTGCCCCAGCGCAGCGACGCAATCAGCCGACGAGCATCCTAGACTAGCTCGAAAATAATGCGATGATGCATCAGAAAGGCAGGTCGAGATCTTCAAGTGCGTGGATGGTAGATGCGACTCTGTATTCCAAGGGTCTGAACAACTATGTGACTTTTTCATGTTTGTCTGATATAGATGAAAAAAAGGAGTATTATATGTAGTATGTTTTAGTCAGGCCTTATTTTTTTTAATAAATGGCTTTGACGCTCCTAATATACTAAAAATGAAGGTCAACATCAACGGCCTGTTACAGTCCACTGCACTATGAGCCTCCTCCACTTAGGTGGAGGGTTTTGCCATAATCTCCACGCTTGGCAGGCGGGTTGGAGATCGCAGATTAAAAGGTTACTGTATCAGAGAGCGCTGCTGCCCGTTCCTTGTTCAATGTGTAGTCCCTAAGTCGCCTCTTACGACACCCACGGGAAGAGTAGGGGTTGGTGACGAATGTATTCTGGTAAACATGAAGGTAGATGAACATAAAAAAGAAGTACTACTTGTGATGCAGACAGGCCTTATTATTTGACGCTTCTATTACACGTAGATGAACATAGAAAAGAACTATAGGTAAGTACGAGTACTATGATGCAGACAGGTACGCTTCAAAACTTGTGAAAAACCAAGTGCGATATTCTCTATTTACACAAGTTTTCTGGAGTTCTGGCTTGCTCACTTATAAAACAAAAATAATACTTATTTATAAATGCTGTACATAATTTATTTGTAATAACTTTTTTCGAAATATTACCTTATCTCTCGAATGATAGTCAAAATTTATTTCATAAAAACCTACATACGTAATGCATATTTTCTTTTAAATATACCCCAATAGTTTTTTTATCATAATATTAACAGTACTTGAATTTCTACACAAACATTTGCAAATATTTATTTTACTTATTTGTGGTGATATCATCATCAACGGCCCGTTACAGTCCATAAATAAATAATTTGTTGTTCTATGACTTTAAAAGCTTGACTTAAAATAGTCTACCCGCCGAAATCAATAAAGTCCTCTACCGTTCAATATTAAAAGAGCAGACACAAAAATAAAATTTTCGAATTCGAAAGTGCAGTCGAGAAAAGCGCAGGGAAAATCGCATGAGCCGAGCCGTTTCACAGCCATGGGCGATACAGAAATATTTTCCATTTAACTAACGCGGTTCTATCACACGAAGACCTAACACAATTTCGAATTTATTTCCGCTTTGAGGCAACCGAGGCAAGGGCGGCAGCAAAATATTTATAAATTGGGTTTACTCGTATTAAGTGAAATACGTAAAGGATGTAGGTGACGAAATTAAATTTTAAACTCTTGCGATTAAACGAAACCCACGAAACGATGACAACGACGAATATTTACGGAACGACGAAATTACTTTTTGTTTATGACGATAACTGCATAAGTATCCAGTTACTGTTACCACAGAAGAAATACTAGTAGCAAAAAAGTTGCTGTTACTACCAAAAAAGTTCTCTTAATTATACTAGGTATGTAATATGAATAAAAAAATAAAGAATTTTAAGCAAACAAACGAAGCATCTAAGTCAGTTTTTATTAGTTCTTCTTGTTATAATTTTTCATGTTCAGTTTAACTTAACAAGCTGCGGATGCGCATCGCAAATGTTCAGAAAATATACATGTCGAAATACTTTTTTGTTTCCCATTTCTGACTTCCATTATTATCTTCCTGATTCTGTCCACATGTATCCAGGGCTATAATAAAGCGGAGAACGATCGGGGTGTATCACTTCCAGTGCATTTGATCCGCTATGGCCTCGTAAAGGCATTTGAGAGGGTATGGAACATTATATTAAACAATCGTCGCTATTACATACAAAGATATAGGAAATAGTATTTACTGTAATAAACCATTTATATAAGATTCTTTATTGACAACAAAAGATAAATAAGAGGAAAAATAAGACGCAGAGGATTTAAAGGCGGCTTTATTGCTAGAGGAGCAATCACTTCCAGGCAATCTTCGATATTTTTTCACCTGCAAATAAGTTTATTTAAAAAACTACGAAAGAAATAGTAATTATCAATTATTATTTTTTAAATTATTGATTGATCTTGTCTTACTTAAACTACCTGTTATTATAGTGCAAAAGCCTCCCCATTCTTAGACGACTTTTTCAACAACAATTAGGGCAGCTTTTATAACATATCCAGCGTAAATTATGTCCGTACTCTCTACAGTTTAAAGTGAGAATAGTTGTCGATACGGCGAGGCGAGGGCGGACGGAGTGTACGAACGAGTACGAGTATAAAATTTCCACAACACATCATTTTATGGGTCCTCGCGGTGGCACTCCGACGCTCTCTACAACTCTGTTTACGTTCATTGCTTTCAGTGTAAACACTAATAAAGTGACGTCATTTAAGAATGATATTTAAATGATAGTGTAGAACATCGTTAAGATGTACGAAAGCCAAGACAAAATTCATGTGCGTGTGTGTGTGTTGTCGGATGCAGCAATGTTTCATGTGCATGTGTGTGTGTTGTCGGATGCAGCAATGTTTCATGTGCATGTGTGTGTGTTGTCGGATGCATGTGCATGTGTGTGTGTTGTCGGATGCAGCAATGTTTCATGTGCATGTGTGTGTGTTGTCGGATGCAGCAATGTTTTTATGGAAATTAGTTGTAAGTGCATCTGTTGTTATTGTGCCATTTAATAATAATTATTATTCTGTTTGCGTCTTCCCGGCTGATCCACAGCACTCTTAATACTCAAAGACTGCTCTGATTTTGTACAAATAAATAGGTGACACCCAAGTACGGACATAAGTTACTTTTTACCGCGGGAAAAGGTTTCATCAAACCGGGAAATCCGCGAACAACGCGAGTGAAAAGCTTTAAAATACTACTTAACTACACCTGAACTTTGTTTGTGTTGTATTGTAATCATTTTTTCAAGGAATAAATGATTTTCTATTCTTTTCTATTCTATTAACATTATAGAGAAAGAGAGTATACGTCATATAATACAGAGAAAACCGTTGGTAGTTGCTAGATACTAACCAAAATTACCCAGAGGGTGAAATGGTTTATTTATTTTAGTGCAATCCTTTTTGTACTGAGTAACCCACAGAGAGTATTCACAATTTCGATTTTCAAAGTTTATAAGCAAGGTTTTGCGCAAAGCCCGTAAACTTGCGATTAAACGTCTATCGGCTCTGAGCTAAAATAACTAACATTATGTTCAGTGAAATGCATCAAATATTAAGTACACTCAAGTCAGCTTCCTTAGACGAAGTTTGGAGCATTTGTCAGGCTTTTAACAGACATGCTCTGAGGCGAGTTCGACTTGGTGCTTGGCTTAAGTTGTGCTTGCCTCTAAACTCAGCTGAGTTAGACGTCAATAGCTAGCTAACTCTAGAGTTCATAAATAAAGAATTGATTATACAAGTAATTTATTCATTATCGTTATAATGTAGCAGTTCAAGTTGAACGCTGTTTTTAGCAGCACTACCCTCAACCTGCTCTTAACCATCAAAAGTTAGCTGGTAGAAAATGCTATATAGCATTAAGTTCGCCTTTGTACATCCTTTTTTGGTGCAATAAAGTATATTATATCAATCAATCATCAGCCTAAAAATGGGAGTCTACTACCGAACTGTATTTAGAGACGCTTTAAACACTCGAAAGCATAAATAAATAAATATGTGGCGACATCTCACACACGGCATAACGTAACATGAAAATTAAAAAAAAAAGCATTAGGAATTCTTACAATAAACACTCGTTATCTTGCTTACTAGTATTTATACTAATTACATTTTTATATGTCTTTAGTTTGTAAGTAATGGTTCCTACGACAGTTTGCAAAGAGAAAATTGCCGTATTCTCTAAGAGGGAAAATCCAATAATGTAATTAATTTTAACATTCGTTCAAGAACCCTTAAATATATTCTTCTATTCATCCTCGTTTCGTTGGACTTGAAATCCAATTAAGTTATTCGTCAATGACCGGAGATCAGAGGACACAAAAGAAAGATCAAATACGCCTCTACATTAAACGTACCCAAAAGCTTTAAGATCCTTACTAAGAGAGAAGATAAATTTAATGCTCCTGAAATTGTAATTAAAATGTTTTGAAAGAAATTAATGAGAACACTTTGTATTAATTATCACGTTTATTCTATGTCGGTTGATCTGGTTGTCGCTAACAGTATTACCATAATATACGGGGTGTAAATAAATTAGCTGACACTATATTAAACGACAAAAAAATTTGCATCTTCTATAGTAAATCGATTAGCTGGCCGCGTGGTATTGTATGAAAGGGACAACTTTTTTTGTCGTCCGACAGCCCATGTTTCTTCGGGAAAGTGGTTCAGTTTCATGGGTAGGTTGATCCTTTAAAATAGTGTCAGCTAATTTATTTACACCTCATAAAATAAGTATTATAATAAAAAGAGCTGCGATGTGGTTGCAGTAGATAATATTATGATATTTTTAAATTGTAGGAAAATATCTGTAGGGATTAAATATGTACGTGATTTTGTCACAGTTTATATTTTAAACCGTTGGTAGCTACGTATTATATAAACAACATGATCTCACCTCTCAGTTATATTCATTCGGTGGTATGCATGGTTAGTGCAGTGTATATTCAAACTAGTGCCTCGTTTGTCGATGCATTTCAGGGCGACGACGACGTGATATAATGATAATTTATTTTTGTAAATATTAAAATGATAAAAATAAATATAAATTCATAACGTTTAACGTTATCTACATTCGAGTTTAGACGCGGTACGGTGCAGTGCACTAGATAAACTGAGCTAAATGGTCCAAAGGCTGTTTGTTATGGACTTCAGTTTCAGAATATACACATAGTAGAATGTCAGTGTAAGTAGTGGTTCAGACCGTTTCGCTGTCTTCCGTCCGGGAGACGCGGGTTCGAGCTCCAACACGTACCAATATGTTTTTGAATTTCGAATTCATATTATGTACGTTTATTCGACGCTCGTACGGTGAAGGAAAACATCATCGTGATGAAACTTACACACTCCTGCGAAGACATTCAAAGGTTGTGTGTGAACACTAGGCCAGCGTGGTCGACTAAGGCCTAATCGCCCTAATTCAGGGTAGGCTCAAGCCCCTCGGTCGTGACGTATTTGAACCGTTGATGATGATGATGAATATCACGTTCTTATCCTGAAAGAAGTGAACAGAACTTTAGAGTGCCACAGGAGCCTTGGCAAAAATTTTTGGGTTTAGTTTCGGTTTATAAGCACGTGATACATACAATATCTTGCACGTTACAATACAATACAGTATTGTATTGTCATATCCTAAAAAGCTATTTAAAAATAACCAAGCCTCTGGGCGTTAGTTCAGAACAAAAAGGAGGGCGGGGCTTCCGTTCTCCGACAAAAGGAAATTCAATAAGTACGAATTTCCCGTGATTTACGACCACTATTTCCTCGTTAAGGCTTCACGGACCCTCTAGGTGTGGCCAAGCAACATTTTATTTTATTGTACCTAAGGACAAAAGTTAATCTGTTTTCAGTTACATGTTAAAATTTAATAAAGTCATCCAAAGTCGTCAGTCATATTTTGATCTAAGTTACACAAAGATTTTTAAAATGATTCAAGCATAAGCTGTAGGAGGTAAAGTATGTTTTGTCTCAGATTCTTATTTGTTTTTTTTTACGAAATCCTTGTACTACACAATATTGTATTTTGCTACAAGTAATTAACGTAACTGGGTGCTAAACAGTAATAACAGTGAAATTACCAACAGAACACAAAACAAACCAAAAACAATCAGTCAAAAGAAGATGAATCGATAAATAGATTTTGTTTTAAATTAAAATAAAATGTAACACGCCAAAATACTCGTAATGGTTAAATCATGGAATAACTTTGAGACTTTACTTTACTATCTTATTATAGTTTTGCGTTCCGTGATTAAAACTAATATGCAATGTGTACTTACGAGTACATGTGTGTATTTGTGATGCAATAAACTTGTTATCTATCTATCTTAGTGACTCAATCTAAATCTTTATGTCTCCTAAGGTTAATGTAGGAAGTAGGTATAATAGATGAATATTTTCTGTTTTTGCGGAAAGATGTTGAATCGGCTTGTATGAGCTTAGTTTCTTCGTGACCCGAGGAATTGACCTTGTCAATAAACTGCAGGAGCCTTATATTTTATCGAACCCATTGACCCAGAAAAACCGATCTGCACACTTCAACTTGATAAATAGTTTTATTACTCTTCCTTGTAGCTTATTTGATATTTAGTATCTTCCCAGAGAGGGCTACGAAGAGACTACGTACTACGCTAATTAACCATAAACATTAGCTGTAGATTATTAATGCTATGAAGCTCAGAGTAACAAAAGAAGATTACTTGCGCGACGCAACGCGCTTCAAAAATCTATGGCTATACAGGTCTACAAATTCTACTATAGCTGGAAATGGAATGGTGTGTTGTAGATAATGACATGAAGCCGACGAGAGACAACCTTGTCCCACCACCGGCAAAATCTTCATAAACAACGTGAATAGTTCCCTCATTCCGCGCCGCGTTTCCGCCATGTGCTACTCTTACTACCGACTTTCGACCTTTTTTCTGGGTCAACTTCCATTTTAGCTCGATAAAATATGCCCCATAAGAAAAGCCATGTTATTTTAGACGCGCACATGTGCTCGGCTCGATCTGGTGCAATTTAGAAATTTGCATTTACATATTGAATGTATACTTGAGAGGAAGCCAAGTAACTTACCAGAGGCCGACGTGAGTGCAATCGTCAATGCAGTTGGTGTAAAAAAAAACGGGAAAAAACATCACCAAATTGGAATCTTCTAGTCTTTAAAACAGTGCTTTTAGGCAATGATAATTATAATTATTACACATTGGTTACTATTTCTAGGTTTCAACTGAATTTTACGTTTTGTTAAATTGAACAGAATAGACACAAATCTTACGGTGTATCAGCACATACTGAAGACAAATTATAAGGCCTTCGCAAACATTGTAAAAAGTACACGCAAGCAGAAACTCGGAGACCAAATAATGGCGGATAAGAACGTGTGTGACGTAATTTATGTGTAAAATTTTGTCGTAAAAACTTCGTCGTGTTTCTGCAACATGGAGTTTTTCGAGCGCTCGTTGTCATGGGTGTCATTACGCCACTGGATTTTAAAGCGATCGCCCTTATTTTTTATTGTGTTCTCGTTTTGCAGCCTTAAGTTTGCTCTGGAGATTTCTTTACGGTCTGCGAAGTTCTTACGAGAGCACTTCGGAAAGATTTTTAATTTGTTTGCTAATTCATTGTGTTTGTTTTTATGCCTTTGCAATGCTTCTTCTAGACCAATCGAGACGTGGCAAATGTAGTTTGGGAAATGCTTCCGTTATATTTAATGGTTTTGAGGGAATCAATTATGTAACCTATAATGGTTTAATGATGCTTTTTGTTTGAATTTTATGCATTTCTTATAAAAATATCGTAAATAAATAAAAATAAAATAATAAATAGTACACATACTACAGATAGAGTCTATTAGGTAACTTCCACAAATAAAAAAGCAATAACAACAACATTCTCTGATCTTAAAAGATTCGTATTAGTGTCGATTCGTCATACGCCCAACTTAAACTAAACTAAAACAATTAGTCCTGTAACTTCCTATCATTTTTAATTGAAAAGGACCGAAGATCATCGGTTTTACGACTAACTGTCAAATTTAGTCTAGTTTTAGTGCCTACCTAACACCATGACGGATAAAAAGCCACTAAAATTGACAGTTAGTCGTGAAGTCAAAGACAAAAACAAAATCGATGATCTTCGGTCCCTTTTCAATTAAAAATGATAGAAAGTGTCAGGACTAATTTTAGTTTAGTTTGGTTGGGCGTATGCAGAATCGATAACATTGACTAATAAAATTTTCTTTTACATTTTTTTTTATTCTGTCTAAGTATTTGCAGTTTATTTTGATAGTCGCCCACAATACTGCGATAAAATTAATGAAGAAAACACACACACGCACTTTGTTACGCATGGTGTCAGTATGTGTCAAATATTTATCTAAGCAACATAGAAAATTAACATGAGTAACGGGTTAAAATACCACATGTAAACTATTAAAAATATTTCCATAATAATGATAGCGACAAAAGTTCGTTTTCATTTGTTTTGTCTAACTAACTGACTATTGATAGATTTATGGGCAGAATCGATTGTTTGGACTATGCAATACCGATACTGTCGATAGTATGATGATGAGAGTAATTTATTTTACTCATTTGGTTTTACACTATTTAAATGATGTTTATATATACTCATTTGCTTATTTGGTACTAAAACATGCCTATTAAACCTAATATTAACTCTGAATATCAATCCTTATCTACAGAATAATGTTATTTGTATAATATACATAGCCGGGCGAAATTTGGTCCAACATCTTTTACAGATTCACGGGCTATAATTTGAGTGTTCTACCTTTACAGGTATGTATTGTTAAATCAGAAAGGCTTTGTGCAAACACTCCCCTCTCCTCCCAACTGTCCCTCAGGACGAGAGATAAACAATGTACGGAAATCCTTCCCAAAGCCGAGTTTGCGATATACTGACTTATTTTGTCTTTTACTACAACTTTAATGTGAAAGGGTGACATTTATTTTATTCGGATAAGGGTATTATGTTTGTTTTAGGGACGAAATGTGAAGTGGATGCATATCGTTAGTCAAGATAACCCTCTTTTCTTTTGCATCGTCAGCGATGTTACGTCGCGAATAAAAATGCGATTGAATTACGAAATGGACATCCCAAATACTTGTTTATATAAAAAGGAAAAGAAGTATAACGTGATTTTCCTTGGAATGTTGCTGTAACTCTATCTAAAACAAATTTTAAAGCAGTAGGTATAGGTATTGAATCCGAATTCAATTGCATATTATTTCAGATAGTGCATGTAACTGACGAACAATTTATTGTATGCGATACACGTGTTGGACAACATTACTGTAGCAATTTTCTATGCTTTTGAATTTCCTAGGTAGTAAATACGATTATGGACACCATTCTGTTACAATCGTCGAGATCAAATAGGCCCGTTTTGACAGCTGTCAACGTTTCTTTAACATCATTGTATAGGGTTCATTTTCAGTAAGTACTGATGTTCATATTAAAACTAGCTGTCCGCCTGCAGCTACGCTCACGTCACGTTATGTATGATTTTCCCATGGGATAAGACTTTTTTCCGTAAAAGTACAAACATCTTAACATCCGAATATATTTTATCATTTATTATATTGGTGTGATTTAAAATTAATCAAGTTCACTTTCAGCTTCATATTCGTAGCACAGCAGAAATTGCAACTTCGTAAAATTTCAGAAATTCTTGATTCAAACTGGAAGCTCGAATTAAATTAAAAGTACATAAGTATAATTTGCTATGCAACCTAACAAATTATAGCTATTACATAGTCTAGACTATCTTATTTATTTTAATTTCAGTGGCTTTTACGAAGTAATCTAATTCTTACATTTGAAAAACCTTCACCTTTAATTATAACAAAACAAAGCGAAACAAAAATACGATAAACTGGTAAAGATACAAGTTATTTATTACTTATATAAAATAAGAAAAGGTGCTAGCACTGGAAACTACATATTAAATTGTTCTGAATAAATCTTCGACCTCGTCGTGCTTTCAATCAGGTGAGAATGAGGTCAAACCAATGGGTCAAACGCAATCCCATTTTATTAAAAAAATAAAACCGGCCAAGCACGTATCAGGCCACGCCAATTGTAGGGTTCCGTAGTTGTCCAATAGTACTTAGGGACAGTTAACATTCATCAAAATATTTTTCTATGATATTTGTACCGATTTTTTACTTGTACAAGTCTATTTTACAAGTTAGTCTATTATACAATAACCTGTACAGCCTACTTGATGTTGATAGTTTTCCTTTTAAATTCATCATAAAATTCACGGTAGTAATGTATAATTATTAATATTATTATACATTACTACTGTGATTTTTTTTACATTTCCAAATACAACAGTTTCGCTCGTAGGGGTACACTTGACTCCAACAAAAATAAGCACTTTAAAACGAAATATTTCTGAAACATACACTAGCAACGAAAAATAGTTTAAACAAACTCCCATTATTTTTAAAAAACCTATCCAATGATACCTCACACTATAAGGCGAATAAAAAATAATAACCCCCACTTCACGTGCACCAGAGGAATCCTAAAATATAATGTTTTAAAGATTTTATTCTTCAGCTTTGCCGGCATGATTAATATATGCCAAATTACAGCATTAAGAGTCTCTGAGCTAAGCCGCGGACGGACAGACAGACAGACAGACGGACATAGCGAAACTATAACGGCTCCTTTTTGACTACGGAACCCTAAAAACAGAACAAATAAATATATTACAGCAATGAATAATAATAATATGCGTCGGCCGGTAGTAGGGTGCAGTTTGTACCCGTTTGTATGTAGCTTACCTATATGTCAGCGGCACGCGAAAACTGCATTAATCATAGCGGACAAAAGGTTTTTATCAGCGACGCTTGAATCGTCTGCTTCCTCGCACACATTTGTCACTTTTCCTTTGCAACAAACGAATTGTATTTTTTGAGAGACAATTTTTGTACTTAGAAGTTTGTCTGAACATAGAATATAATATATACGAGTAATAATAATGTACTAATTAAATAATAAGAATAATATTAAAAACAATAATAGAATAGAATAGAATATACTTTATTGCACACAAGGATATAGCTTGAAAGTACAGAAGATAGATAAAAGGGTGTACAGATGGCCTTATTGCTAAGGTAGCCTTAATAATAAGGTGAACTAAAGAAGTTACCCCTCAAAATATAAAAGAAGCTTCTTTCATTTAAAAAAATAATAATAATAAAGGTAATAAATAATATTAATAGCTAGTTAATAATCAGCTAATTATTATTGCTTATTCAGAAGCTGTATCAACAAAAATTACGTTATTTTCTCGAAGTTCTGCGTACAGAGTGGAATAAATTCAAAAAATATATTTTCCAAATTAAAAAAATACTAATTTAAGTTTAAGAAAAAAACCTGGTATCTATTATAACTATGCCCACGCCACGTCCAATCCACGCTCATGTTTGCAAAACGTTTGCACAAACAGTTCAATGAATATTTTCCAGTCCTTTCCCCTCTTTTGGCTTCAGTCATGCCTGTCTAGGCTATTTTTATTTCAGCAGCCATAAATTAGGTTTAGGCCTGATATTTTTGCTAATTCCAGAGTGGAAGACAGAATGATGAATTAGCTTACTGAAAGTAACGAAAACGCAAAAAATAAACTTGACTCTTGCAAACAAAGAACAAGACTTATGAATAAAAAATGTGTTTTTATGCTTGGACTCAAAATCGTATAAAACAGAAAACCATCGTTCTGAAAGTTTCTGTTAGCTTTTAAAGTTATAGTAAAGGTGATGTGTCCGTAGGGATGTGGCGAGCTCGCTAGAAAAATTAAAACAAGAATCTGACCCCATGTATCACCACGTGCCTGTAACCCAAAGGCTCAAAAGCCGTCATAGTTTTATAAAAGACGTGACGGCGCTAGCCCCACAAGCCCGTCTGAATCTTTGGGAGGAGAGATACCGCTTGCAGAGCAGCTTCCACCTGGAAGTAACCTCCTCTGGCCGACGCGGAAGTCTTTAAGCAGACTCCGGACCCAAGTCGGCCAAAGCAAGAAGAATATGTGCAGCTCGGATGGTAAATGTCGGTGTGGTGTCTTTCCTCAGACAATGGCCCATATGTTGTCTTGCCCTGCGTGTCCTTGCACCTGCACACGCGCGGACCTCTACAACGCCATTGATACTGCAATTTCGGTGGCTGCGTATTATTGGTCTGCACAAATTTGAACGCCATAATATCGATACGATAAGAAGAAGAAGAATAAAGGCGAGTGCATGTTCAAGTAAAGTAATACTCGGTTTGCTTGTTTGTTCCGCCTTCACGCTTAAAGTACTCAACGGATTTGGATATAATTTAGAATGGAGATAGTTTGTAACCTGGATTGACACATAGGATACTTTTTACGGTAATAATTCTTATTCCCACGGGAAAATCTCACACAACGCGAGCGTAGCTGCGGGCGGACCGCTAGTTCTAAAATATTTCAGTGTAATTTACGAGTCGTATGGTGAATGCAATTCAATTTTATTATGTAGTTTTAATATCAAAGGGGAAACTGATTGGCTAACTGGCTGATCAACGCAAAGCCAAAAATAAACGAGAGAACCTGAAATTTAGATTGTGGGACGCAGGCAAGCATGTTTTAGAGATCGCAAAGGTAAAGCAGAAGTTGACATTTTGTATGGAATTTTGTATATTTACACAAAACTACGCTTACAAAATCGCGGGCGTAATGCTAGTCTGTTATAATTTCTGGAACCAACCCATTGACGTAAGTATGGAAAATTTTAATGGAATCAGTGTAATGTAATAGATGAGAGAGAACTAATGGGAGTGGCTCGGTGGCACACACGCGGTGTTAGTTTTCAAAGTTAATTTTCCAGTTTGCTGAGTTAATTTACTTCGCCAATCAAGAAACTTTCTGCCGTTACAGTACGTAGGAATTATGTGAAATGATTGCTTCAGTTCACATAATTTCTATCTATCTGTATAACAATGACAGTGTTGCATTACACCTATATATTATGTAGTACCCTGTTTAATTACAAAGAGATGGGTAATACGCGTATCATGTTGTTTCCTAAAATTCAGTCGAATATGAAAATTTTAAGTAGGTAAGGTAAGGTACTTTCCTTATATTAACAACAGGGCGTCCTACGACTATGCCACGTGAAGAACTCGAAATTTTTGTAAAACGGTAATTTTACTGAGTTTAAAAAAAATGCATTGCATACAAAATATGCTTGCCTGAACTGGGAAACGAACCCCCCAAATAAAAAATAAAAAAACTTTGTATTTTTATGATACTTAGATACTCATCATCATTATATTAATGAAAAAAAAAACGTAAAAAATACATCATCTAAACAGTCTCATAATTTAAAATAATTTTCAATTTAAGCAACGTTACCGTTCATTTACCCGATAGTAAGTTCGTAACAAGTTGCGACTACTCTCGTTGAAAACCTGAATGTCGCGAACTTATGAAAACTAAACACATAACAACACTGCTCTAAAGCGTGTTAAAACAAAACAATGTTATCTTGGTGCCGTTTCACAAATTCCAAGTGCAACTAAGAGCGTTGTGTTTAATTAAAAGTAGTTCTGCGCCGGCGCCCCGGTGGGATCGAGGGAGCTTTTGTTCCAGTCCGGGAAATTTATTTCTAATAAAGTTATCTTCAACACAACTTCTACATGAGCTGCTTACTGTATTAGATGCTAGGTAATACTTACAATGATATAAATATCGATCTACTTCTTTTCGAGTCGATTCGGCGACTAAATTTGGGAAGACCAATACTCTGCCACAGATATGTTATCTGTGGCATTATAGAGGTCTTCGCGTGTACAGGTGGTGAGGCACGCTGGGCAAGTCAGTAAGTGAACCATTGATTGTTTGTGGAGACACCACTGATGTATCGATAATATATTGAAATTATCAAACAAATCGAACGCACCAAATACCTATATTGGTTCCAGCGGTGTAGTGGTTGGAGCCGCAGCTTTCCGTCCGGAGGTTGCCTTTGAGGTGCTGGTTCAATCCCCATCATATACATTAATGTGAATTCATAGATACATAGGTACGAACATAAGATCACGCTTCTCGTATCTCATATTAAATATAGAAATATTTTTGAACTTTCTAATTAATTTTTACATTTATTTAATTTTCAAAAAGGGGACTAATTTTGGTTTTCATAAACACAAAATTAAAATACCTACTTACTTCCTTATTAAATTATTACAAAATTTTCAAACACAAATTCTATTTCATACTTTACCTCAATGAAAAAAGAAATTGCTCGATGGAATCAAATTAGGGCGAAGGGAAGGAAATGTTATGGAAAATGTACTGAAGCAGTAATAATTTTAGAACCTGAACATAAAAAATCTAGAAAGCAAATATAATTTTAATAGAATACAAAACTAACAACGAACACAATAAACTTTAATATAATACTATATTATACTTCGGTACATTAATTACAATGTTAGTCTGTCACTTTTTTGCTATGGCATAAAGAAAAAAAAAAATAGCTGAGTTACTTTTCCACGACGATATTTTTTTGGGTAAAAATGTGGTCAAAATATGAGTCAAGAAGTTTCAATATCAATAATTCATTAATAAATACTTATAACCACTGCTGCTGTCTGTTAGATACTCGTATGAAACCAGTTTTACTAGACTAGAACATTTTTATACTGGAAGGCAATTTTCCTCTTAGAGCTCTTATAGATCAGCGTTTTCGGCATGGATTGCTGAATTGCCTTCAATTTACTGGGAAAAGAGTCTCTTTGCCCAACATGACAATATTTATATGCATTATGCATTCCGTTTTCAACGTCGTCATTGAAATATCTTGTACAAATTGTTAAAATATAGTAAGCATCTAACTACCAAGAAATATATTTTCAATACACCTTGCTCGAAAATTGAACTTACGAACCCAGTTAACTGTGCGGTAAACGCGTTTTACCACACTAGTGCATTTTGCATTACAATTTTTTTTTAATTCTCAGCCAGGATCATTTTAATAATAAAAAATAAATTGTATCGATTCTTACAAAGAGAAAAGCATTTTATATTTTTAATATCAACAAATTGTATCAAAAATATTATCAGCTATAAAAATAAAATTGTCTCGATTCTAAGCGATTCGTAGAGGCTGAATGTTCGCGAGATCCTTTCTCCATAATTTATGATAATAAAAAAAGCAACCTACGAGTATTATTGTTTTGAGGTTGGTGCTAATTTTGATAAATTTTCACTTAATTGTGTCACATTGAGTGTTGTTTTGAGTGATCAAGTGTTGATATGAATAGTACAGCAACTGATACTGCGCGCGATATAATAATGGTTAGTTTTTTCAACTTTTACCTGAACAATTTCACCTGTAGTATCGTACGTAGCTTTTGTAGGGTACCTTTTCTATTTTAATTATTTACTATCAGTTTTCTCACAAGTGTATTGAAAAACGTCGTACAACACACGGATCTTAGGTTTTATAACAAACTCGTGACATTATAAACCCTCACCAACTTCTCAGGCTTACAAAAGTCAGCTCGTTTGTAATATTCCACCTACCCTCACCCATCCTCTTATCGTAATGTACTATTATTAAAATATTATTACACCATAACGTTCTGATAGCCATCTACTTCTTCCACATAGTGATTATAATATTGAAGGTCGTAACATCGACAACGCTGCTGCATCGAAAGGTCGCTACATCGAAAACGCATAACTAACATCGAAGGTATGCTACATCGTAAGTTAAAATATTTACGCTGTCAAATTAAATTCACTCAATATTCGTACAGCTTTACACAGCAAACCTCAAACCAATCAAGAAAATAAAAAAAAGCAAAGGAAATTGCCACAATATCAATCACTCGTTCACATCTCACGCCACACGCCCAATTATTGATCAAAAACATACTTAATCCCTATATCAATCACAATGAATCATCACGCTACAAACAGATGCGGATCCCTACATATGGCTGGCCGGGTTTCTGGTTATTCACAAAATATAATGAACCAAATCGATTGGAAACATGCAGCATGCATGATCTAAAATTAACATAAGTGAAATATCGGAATTTATTGATACGAAATATGTACGTAAATATGTTTGACTGTTTGGAAGATGCATGTATTTATATTTTTGTAAGGCTATCAAATACTTGAAAATCTTTTGCTACAATAAAAAGTACTAGAAAATAGTGATAGTGAATTATGTAAAATTACATTCTATGTAGAATTTCATTCAAACACTTTTACAGATGCTATTATAAAAATTGCCTACAGACACGGCATTATTTGGTTGGAACAGCGAAACCAATAAGAAGATGATTCGTCTGACGCTCGCGTTTCCGCCGGTGGTGGTCGCAATTTATTCCTCTCACAAACACGAAGCCGCTGATTCAATATTGACACTGGCTCCTACCCGTCCTTCTCCACCTAGCCTATTCCCCAGCGCTTTAGATAGAATCTAACTTCGAAGATACGACTTTGTAGCCGCTTTTTAAGTTGCTAGCACACGGTGAAAACCCTTAGACTGCGCTCCGCCTGTGTTTATTTCTTTCTCTACAACTTTTTATTTGACTGCTTGGCTGCAAAGCCAAGTTTTTGCTTGCAGTTTTTACGGTTTTGCATAATCTTGAGTGCGATTCGTAGTATGTTGGCGCGTGTTAAAAATGTTTGTTGAGGAGACGTAATTGTCCTGCAAATAAAGAATACTAGCGTGGAGAGGAAACCGTAGGTGCATTTTGCCAAAAATTGAAACAGCAGTAAACTTGATACTTTTTTATTGAGGTAATATAACATATTTACTACAACGTCTCGTAACAAGAATATGAGTATGTACTTTAACATTACATACACCATTCTAATAAAAATATAAATATAACATAATAAAAAAAAATAACATAAGTACAAAATGACCTACGCGAAAAGACTACAGGAAGCGGCTGACTTGTTGATGCAATTACTGAATGAATGAAAGAATATACTTTATTTACACACATAGGAAAAATACAGTAAAATAAATAGCAGTAAGAACATAGAAATTTCTTCCAGGCAACCATTACTGTTGCGAGCTGATAAACATGTAATAAGGTTCGCGGCCCGTCATAGAACTTTTCAAGGTCGCACCATAGATAAATATAAAGATATCTTCTATGAATTATCGTTACACACTATCAAAAAGGCTATAGTTACGCAATAAGCATTCTAACGTAAAATTTACCTAAGCTGACAATCCATACTGTAATCAATAGTGCGCGTGCGCTTGTATGGGTGTCGTGCCCTACTAATCTGATCGTCAGCGTAAGTTGCGCTCAATCGGCGCGATCGGTCAAAGTCAGCCGTAATCCTCTCCAAATGAGTTCAAAAGCACCAATGAGGCCGGATTACCGTTTGTACTGAGACGAATTTAACCCTTTAGTATCACCACAATTCATTCCAGCTGCGTAAGTACTGAATATTATATTTTTATTTGGAAACGAAATCGTGCAGCAGCACTTTTAGTTATGACGACGGCATGTTTACCGTACAACTGAAATTTATTTATTTTACGACAGGTAATGGGTATAGCCTTGCCGTGTGGTGAGGACAGAGTAGAATACATTTGTCACCAACCCCTACTCTTCCCGTGGGTGTCGTAAGAGGCGACTTAGGGACTGCACATTGAACAGGGAACGGGCAGCAGCGCTCTCTGATAACCTTTTAATCTACGATCTCCAACCCGCCTGCCAAGCGTGGAGATTATGGCAAATCCCTCCACTTAAGTGGAGGAGTCTCATAGTCCAGCAGTGGACTGTAACGGGCCGTTGATGATGATGGTTGAGTCTTGCAATTTGAGACTCGTGCAATTTTTATATAAATATTATTTTTTGAGAAAATTAAGAGCCTATACTCAGATTTAAGGATTGTGTATAATATAAAAAGTGGCTGTTGACGAGAAAAGTTGTTTATTCAACCAACAACGAAACGAAAGAACTTTTCTAAAAGAAAAGTGACAAAATGTGTGCGAGGAAGCAGACGATTCCAGTGGCGCTGATAAAAACTTTGTTTTGTCTGCTATTGTATGATTGATGCAGTTTTCGCGTGTTGCCGTCATATAAGTAGACCTAAGAACTAAACTACATACTCTACTTGAATTATAAAAAAAAAAGTTATTTATTTCCAAATCGATTCTTAAAATAGTGGTATTATAAGGGTTACTTAGGTCTTGTTTAAAGGACTATATCAGAGTAACAAATAAATGAGACCGATTTTACAGCAATAGGTGAAGAGCTCATTGTTCGTAAAATTGACTGCATTTGGGGCTCTCGAGTTGCGTCCAACTACCATTGTGAAAAGATGATTTGGTATAAGTAAATAAGCTGATATTACGATATTGATACTAATCAAGAAAACAAAAGACCGTCAAATAAACAAATTATGCTTGAAAATATGTTGATTTATTTATGGTGCTCTTTATATTCGAGTCTGTCCGTTGAAAATACATCGACAAATTTACTCTACTGACGCTCGTCAAGTACAAGTAAAAAAGAGGCAGTTCCATTGACTCCATCAATCAATCGGCGTTCCTTTTTATTAAACTGGCCTCATGAGGATTTCATAACGCGGAAATTAAAATATCGGCTTTTTGATATTGACGTGGGTTCTTCAGTGCTGGCGTGGATGACTCCTTTTCCAATAATTATTTACCCATTTACATCGAGTACAAATTGAAAAGTTCTGGGAATAAAATAAACTGGAGTACCACACTGTTCACTATTTCACATAAAAAAAAAATACCTACGTTTTTGTTTATGGTTTCTTGATTTTGTACGTTAGAGTCGTCGAACTAAGATAGCCTGAGGAGATGCATACAACTTTCAAGTTCTGTCCAAAGCTAACGTTTTTGTATTATATATTCATTTTTTTCATATCTGACGTACAAATATTCTTTATTAACACCATTCACAAATGACGTACTTACCTAATATGTATAAAAATACGTTTTATCTTTTTCATTTAGATTTGTAGGAATTTTTACGTCGCGTTTGTGGAACTTAGCTTAATAAATAAATAAATGAATGAAATATATTTAAAATAACTTGTTAATTGCATTTTTTTTGTTTGTCTTGTTTTATCACTGCAAGTAAGTAATTACGTTTGAATTTTCATCTCTGTTTCCACATAGCCAAATTCCAAGCGAAATATAACTCAGAAGTGCCTGCAGAAACGACAAAACTTCTCAGCTATTTATATTGCAATAAAAACTACCAACTACCGAACATGGCGTTGTGATGGATGGGTTAAAATGATAGTTTTATTATGGGATCAGAACTAGTTGAAGTTATTTTCAGTTTGGTGGAGTTCCAATGTGTTTCTGGTAATGCAGAAACTTATGTAGGTCAGCGGGTTAGTTTGTCTTTCTTCTTTTTGATACAAATACGATTAGATAGCACGTCATATAAATTTTGTAACCAACTTTATACGATGATGATACATATGTTAAAATATGTATCTTTATACCTATATATTTATGTAATTGAAGGCGTAAATATCTTTGCATCTGCCTTGTGTACTATTTCCCATGGTAGCTTAATGGCTGGAAGGTATTTGCCATGTAAATTCAGCGACGCCGACATCTGCTTGCCAAGAGGTTGTGCTCGACACGCGCAGTCGTGGTATTAAGACGATCTGTTAATACTTGTTTTATTGCCCATGAAACTGAACAGCTTATGCAACTTTGAGATGGTTTTATATAACATTTAAATTGGATTATTCCGTTTACACCGAACACCGGTAGCTTCGCGGGGTCAACTCAAAGATGTAGTTTTTTTTCGTGGGATAATTTGTGTAGTTTCATTTACAATATCGTAAATATATTAAAATTAAGGCTAAGGCTAGCCTTCTAGCCTCTAGAAGCTAGGGTATCCGGGAGACGCGGGTTCGATCCCCAAGACATAACAATATGTGTGTTTTCGAATTTGAAATTAATATGTACGCTCGACGCTCTTACAGTGAAGGAAACAATCTTGAAAAAACCTGCAAACTCCTGCAAAGAAATTCAAAGGTTGTGTGTAAAGTTGATCAACCCGCACACAGGGCTAGCGTGGTTGTCTATGACCTGATCTCCCTACGCCAAGGTGATCGCTGTGATGATTATTAAAATTGTTATTGTTTTCTAGTGTTCTAAATATGATGAATATGGAGCTTTAATTTATTAATATAAAATAGAAACTGGCCTAGAAAATGTCGAAAGTTGGCAGAGAGTGGCACATGGCGGAAACGTTGTGCGGAATGGTAGCTATTGGTGTTGTTTATGAAGATTCCGCCGGCGGCCGGCGGGTCAAGGCAGCCTCCAGTCGGTTTATGTCATTATCTGAAACACACCATTACTTCCTACGTTATCATAAGCCATTTCCTAGCTTTTGAGAGGCTGATGTCAGTTGTCGGTGACCCCGTACCTATGATTGCATTGAAGTGTGTTTACAACGTTAGCCTGATTTTCGTCGTAAAATTGTTATGATTGTTGTTGTTTGTTTTTTGTTTTTTTAGATGGCTTCGCAGCTCGTTTAAAAGAAATTCGATGTTATACGGGCAGCGTTTGTTTTGTGGCTTCACAAAATATTATTGATATTTTGTTGTTCAAGCTTTCATTTTCATATTGGTTAAGTTCAAAGTGGTTACAATTTTGTTTTGGTAGAAATAACATTAGAAGTAATACGCATGGTGTTAGCTTGAGTGTCGAAATTCACATTTAGTTTATAAGAATTCCATTGTTAAAAAAAGGTAAAAAAATACATTAATCAGATAACACTAACACGGCAGTTTTTTCTAGGTGAATGGGCTTGATAAAATATAAGGCTGCTGTTGTAGTTTATTGAAAGTTTCTAGCCTCGGGTCGCACAGAAACTAAGCACTTACCAACCGATTTAAGGTCTCGTGCGTCAGAAATAAGAATCGCTAGTAGTGAATAAAACAAAAACAGTATACTTACCTAATTTAAGTACCTACACAGATTATAAGCAAAGTAAAAATATCAATAAAAATTACGACATCCTTAGGTGAATTTAATGCATAATTATCAAACCGCCAATTATTAATTGCGGATATCAACATAACTTTATTGTTAACATCCATATTAAATTCAAGCAGTTTGATAATTCTAAATCAGGAAGTCTGAAGTTATATTTCTGCAGACTTTACCACTTCTACTTACTTTCCTTTTTGATAGTTTGACTCCGACCATCGATAACGAAACTTGTGTAATGTGCTTCTCTTTGTTGTTTGCTAGAATTTTTATTAGGTGTTCGGGTTAGTAAAGTCCCCTTTGAGATCAAATAATGGTTGCGACTAAGCTATTCGGGTCTCTTTTCGTTGAAAATTTATCGTTTACCAACACGCTCCTTCATACTTTTCGAAGGTCAGATCATGTCACTGGGGATAAGAGTGGATTGATTATACGAGTACCCATGACCTTGACGCTGGTAACAAATAGTTCATTATAGTATTGCTATAACCATCCAAATATTAAAAACATGACTGCACAGGCAAAAAAGATGTAGCCAGTGTCACTCGGGCTGAGGATTCTAACGATGCCCCACACATCCAAATCTGTTTATGCATTTAGAAGTTATGGTGGTACAAAGAAACTCACATACATACATACGTTTACATATGTACATTACATGAACCCAGAACACATGCATTCCAATTTTTTTTAGCAGTCCTGTAAAAATGATCACCAAACGGTACATTTTACCATTTTCTTTCAAGATCTATAACCCTAACCCTATAAGATCTATATTTGAACTTTGAGATTTTTGATATACTACATTTTTTTTTCAGAGTGGCACTAGCATAAGGACTAAAGCACTCATCTTTTTCTACTTCTTCTTCTTCATCATCGTGTAGGTTGTTAGTAAGGTCAACAACTGAACTCACAAATCCATAAAAAAACCCCAAGCCGCTACATGGCTCGTATTGTTAAAGCACACTTATAGGCCACGCGAAATGTACTTAGATAAGGTGCGGCTGTTCAGATAAATCATTACCACAGAATAAATAATAGTAACAATCATTACTCTGGCAATACTTACATGAAATGGTATAATATTATGAGTAATAAAAGCATGATTCTAGTGATAGCATCTTAAAAGAACGCAAGTATTCCGAGCATGAATGATTGAGAAAGGTAATGATTTATATAAAAATATTTAAAACCTTTATATAACTGTATCGCTTGGTATTGATCTATTAACTGAAGTATGATTTTACAAATTTTACTGGATTATTCTTAATGAAAGATTCCGAGGCCAAAAGAAATGAAGTCGTAAACGGCTCCAGCCCTGAATTATAATATTTCCTGACTAGCTGTCCGCCCGCGGCTACGCTCGCGCTATGTAAGATATTCCCGTGGGAATAAGACTTTTTCCGGTAAAACTTATCCTTAGTGTTAATCCAGGTTACAAACTATCTTTATTCCAAATTTCGTCCAGATCCGTCCAGTAGTTTAGGCGTGAAAGCGGAACAAACATCCAAACATATAAACATCCAAATATATTTTCATATTTATAATATTAGTGTGATTGATAATAAACTTCCCGATTAATAATAAAAATAAAGTGGGTCAGAGTATCATAAAGCGTATTATTATGAGCTCTGCAAATGAGTGTCGACTCGAGCGGTTAATATTGAGCGACAGAAAGCTTTCATGTCGAGCCTGCTTCGTCAACAGATTTTGATTGAGAGCAGCGATGTACATTTAAAAACACTGTCTGCTTTGAATTGCACAAATTTATTCAATGGCGGCAATAGATTGCAATTTTATAAAACCAACAGATGAAAACCCAGCGGCGTTTAAATCAGGTAAAAAACAGTGTTTTGCGCAAATTACTTTTCAACAGCAGGGATAAATAGTACGGAAGTCGATCCTTTTTTCTAACAATATCTAACAAAGATATCTAACAAATCCATACATATCTAACAAAGAAAAGAGTGGACAAGTATTTACTCACTCGAGAAAATCCACTTCAGGTACAGTCTAAGTTATCAGTGAAGCAATAGAAGATGTTTCGCTTCCATTTCGCTACAATGCGATGTAACTGGTTAAATATGTCTTTGCAATATTAAAATCTAATGTTGCTTGGCTACACCTCGTGGGTCCGCAAAGCCTTAACGAGAAAATAGTGGTCGTAAATCATGGGAAATTCGTTCTTATTGAATTTCCTTTTGTTGCAGAACGGAAGCTCCGCCTTTCTTTTCGTTCCCAATGAATGCCGAATTGCATGGTAGGTATATTTATAACTTTATAAAATTGATCAAAATGCTTCTATTTTTCCGAGTGCTTATAATCCAAGCATTTTCAAAGTTAGAGTGAACAGGCACCTTCTGGGCGAACTCGTTCCATCATCGACCGCATCTCGTCCCTCGCGGACCTGATTGTGGTCAAGAGTAAGCACATCAACTAATAAAAAAAAAAAACAGTATCAATATGACCCTTATGAATATTATTACAGAAATTACCCAACACTATACATTCGTGTGTCTGTCTATCATATGTCATTAATACAAAAATTACCCGACTAGACTCCACGTTACACATTCGCCTTTAATCACAAATTCTGATCTAAAATAAATCTAGAAAATCTACTTTGTATTTTTCATATTTTTTTAATTATCATAAGATAAATTAAATAAATTGAAAGAATAGATGCAGTTTTATGATCAAGCGTAGGAAAGAATTAATGTCTGCCGTAACAAGAGGTAAGAGATTGGCTACGAACTGTGGCGTTTACTCAACCGAAAAGTCCTGCTGAAACACTTAAAGAATATATTTTATAGAACTAACCTAGAATAACGAAAACTTAGATAGAGCTTATAGGATCAAAGAATAGCTAGCACGCCCTTCTGATGTACAGCTTTTAAGCTGTCTGAAGGTGTTGTGATTAATAAGCGGACGAAGTTCAACCGAAACTTGACCGTTGAGAGTGGGAGTCTGATGATAAAATATGACCTGAGGCGGTCGGGTACATACCTAACTTAATTGAATTACAGACCCCGATTCTTACAGAAACTTTTTCATCTAGAATTATTGCTCTGGCCCGACGTTGTTATTTTTCAAAGAAAAAAGACAAAAAAAAACAACCTATTATAAAAAGACTAACTTGGACCGAAGCTTACTTGTGTACCTACCTGGTAAAAATATTTTAGCCTTATCGATCAAAATAACCTTGTACAAAAACGGATTATTTTTAGATTCACATAAATTAATCGTATATATTTTAAGAATAACAACAAGAAGACAAAGCTGTACACACTTCAGTTCTTAGATAAGAATCGACCCCATTGTTTGCGTTGTTACCAAAAAGGTCGAAGGTCTTTAGTAGTAATCTTATGTACGAGTACATGTATTTCACCTAACCAAATATCATTAATTTACTGACACATTTATAGTAGTAATGTGAGTGCATTTGTAGATATTTTGGTTTCTTTTTTATACAGCAGACACGAACTGCATGTTATATATATATATATATTATATTATAAAAATTATAAATATATATGAGTATATTCTTTTAATTTTTACACTATGAAAGTTGCTAAAACTCGTTTTTTTATATAAGAAATAAAGTTTTTAGTTAAGACTAAAGAAATCATCTTACTAAGATAAGTGTCTTCCTTATAAAATCAAGTAATGTTATTTAGGCGTTTTTTTTTATTTTCTTGTCTTTTAATTCAAAAATAGAAATCTATCGAAAATACAAATGAAATAATTCTAGTCGACAGCGAGGAACTTTTCTCATAACCACAAAGTTTCGAAAGTCTCTACAACTAGTAGATAACGCTCAAGATCTATATTTTTGAGCTCTAACTCCAGATCAATGAAAACCGTGCTGAAAAATCAGGTCATCGGTGTCACCAAGGAGATCTTTATTCCAAAACTTTCTCACTTTTATTGGCTTATTCAGTCCAAGTTTTAAAGTTTTAGATATAACTCCGCGGTTTACTTTGAGTGCTCTATAGTTGACTCGTAGAATATCATGATGTCACCAACTTTGAATTTATGAATTTATGGTTTGTGACAAAATCTATCCAAATATTTTCATTCATAATTTCTTTATTTGTATTTATAGAGCAATCGAACCTCAATAGTATTACCCTGTCTGTGGATACATCTTGTTTGGGTATACAAGATGTGTAAGAGCCGAATGCATTATACGAGTAACAATTTATTGTTTGACTTAATTTCAAACTCAAATTCAAAATACTTATTTGCATTTGTCATTATACCTAATAATTACTGTATTTCATTATACCTAATAATTACTGTAGGCCTCAGATGGATCAATCAGGGTGGCGGCATACTGGGCAAATAAAATATAAAATCTTTGACGAGCCATCGACTCGAAAGAAGAAGAAGACTGTATTGTACAATGACGCCCTGTTAGAGCACCTACTAGAGCACAGCAAACATGACATTATTTATAAGAACAATCTTAAACTTACAACATATATTACTCAAGAAAAGTACATAGTAGTCTTTCATACTTTTAATGTAACTAATTATTAATTTTTATTACACACTAGCTGACCCCGCAGACGTTGTCCTGCCATTTTTCCCTACACCTACCCTACACCTACCCTACACCTACCCTACACCTACCCTACACCTACCCTACACCTACCCTACACCTACCCTACACCTACCCTACACCTACCCTACACCTATCCTACACCTACCCTACACCTACCCTACACCTACCCTACACCTACCCTACACCTACCCTACACCTACCCTACACCTACCCTACACCTACCCTACACCTACCCTACACCTACCCTACACCTACCCTACACCTACCCTACACCTACCCTACACCTACCCTACACCTACCCTACACCTACCCTACACCTACCCTACACCTACCCTACACCTAACCTACACCTAACCTAAACCTACCCTACACCTACCCTACACCTACCCTACACCTACCCTACATTTACCCTACACCCCCGTAAAAACCATCCTTGAACTTCAACGAACATTTTAAAAAAAGATTTGGCCAAATTGGTCCAGGCGTTGTTGAGTTATGCGCTTACCAACACATTTTGCGATTCATTTTTATATTATAGATTAAAACATAAGATGTAGAAACTAAAGTAAGAACTTATTTTCTTTCATCAATATCATCATCATCATCATCATCATGGGTTATTTATGAAGTCGGTCATCAGACAGAATAGGCACATGGACCGGACAAGAGCTTCCCCCAAGGATCCCCACAAGGTGAATT
Organism: Carpatolechia fugitivella; assembly: GCA_951230895.1. Classification (NCBI taxonomy): domain Eukaryota; kingdom Metazoa; phylum Arthropoda; class Insecta; order Lepidoptera; family Gelechiidae; genus Carpatolechia; species Carpatolechia fugitivella. Next base: position 7,393,946 of record OX579652.1, read on the forward strand.
TCGTTGTAGAATTTTCAGAAATTCCAGTTTTTGACATTATTCTTGTTTAAATAAAAAAGAAACAGGTAATATTGGAAGGAATTTTCAAACAAGAAAAAATGGGCAGCAAATGTCTGTCTGTCTATACACTTTGAAATATGTAGATATAATTTCACTTTGAAATGAATTACAATAAAAAAGCAGAGAGAAATCGTAACTAAAAAATAAAAATAATATGTTTAATGCACAAAATTGCAAGCGTGTCGGCGTGTATGTATTTTTGAAGATCTTACGGCGAAGTAAAAGATCGTGAAGAAACCTGCACAATGCACATACCTGAGATTTTGTGTTAAATCAAATAACACGAATGCCTCACCTCAGGGCAGGATAAACCCCTCAGTGGGGTCTTAATACTGCGTTCCGAGACGCGCTGAAATCGATTAAAGTACCCGTAATCGCGATCCGAATCACTGACAGCCATACATTTTTTTGCTTTTCTGATCGCTGACAGCGCTAAAAGTCTGATTCGGAATGCGTCCATCCATTGTTGATGAATGTGTAAAGAGTTTAGACACAGTATAAAATATGATATTAATAGCGGACCGCCCGCGGCTACGCTCACTTTGTGTAAGATTTTCCCGTGGGGATAAGACTTTTTCCCGTAAAAAGTATCCTATGTACCTAACCTAACCTACCCTACACCTATATACCCTACACCTACCCTACCCTACACCGACACAGTATAAATAAGATATTATACTTAATTAGGTACTGGCTTAAGTCGTGTTTTATTTTATAACCGATACGCGTCTATACTTAGCTACTTAGCTTCTGAACAAAATGAATGTATCTTATGAGTTTGTTTCGCGGTTTTTGTTGTTCAAAGTTGCGCCGCTTCCAGTCTCGCCGCGTAACGAACCCGAATCCCGGAACTTTCCTAAACTTATCCGGTTATGAAAATCTTTGGATTTCCTACCAAAGAAAACTAATTACTATTCTAGAAAGTTCCCGGTTCAATCAAGCTCCTTTTTTGCAAGATTTTCTTATGCAAACGATTTGTTTTTTAAAATTAAAAAAATATAATTTGTACAGCGGGTTTTGCCATAATCTCCACGCTTGGCAGGCGGCGGGTTGGAGATCGCAGATTAAAAGGTTACTGTATCAGAGAGCGAGCTCGTTCACTGTTCAATGTGTAGTCCCTAAGTCGCCTCTTATGACACCTACGGGAAGAGTAGGTTGGTGACAAATGTATTCTAATCTGCCGTCAACACACCCGCCACTTAAGTGGAGGAGGCTCATAGTCCAGCAGTGGACTGTAACGGGCCGTTGATGAATTTGTATAGCTGGAATACTTTACTTATTTTAAAGGTGCACAAAAAATGTGTATCGATACATGATCATTATATTGCGTGTGACGAGAAAGTTGTTGAAGTACAGTGAGTGTCAAAAGAGCTGAAAACTCCAGTTACGCGAAGTAGTGTTGTTTACGTGAGTAATTATTAGTAAAGGACCTATTTTTGGAAAACCGTTTTTTCAATCCCTGAGCACACTCGCCTGTACTACACAAACAAGTGACAATATAATTTTTAAATATTTAACAGAAAACTGATTGTATAAGTTTAGTTATGAAACGATTATTTGTGTTTTCTCTAGTACTCGTAAATCTTTCTTCGGTACATTTTTTTTACAAAATATTAATGTAAAAAAAGTAGCTCAAAGCAAAAATACGTTAGTAACGTCGTACAAAACGTAAACATACGTGGAAATCTTAATTGCAGAGACGGCGGAACGTTTACACTTAGCGTTTTAAAAATATTACTCTCGCATTTAATAACATTTGCGAAGAAATCCGACTCGCTAGGAAATAATGAGGCGGGACGCATTTCGGAGCGAGATCCCGAGTGAGAACGAGTGTTAGATATGCTAGCGGTAGCAGATATGGTGGATGGACATAACCCAAGCCAGTCTACAGAAAATAAAACTACAAAAGTCTGATTTTGACAGTTAATTTTTACCTGTGATTTCTAATGACTTTTAAAATAAAATCTTCTATTGGTACAGCTATCTAATTTTAATAACAATTTATTCAATTCGAATAAATTAATTTAGTTCAGCAGTGGACTGTAACCGGCCGTTTGGTGAAATTAATTTATTAATGAATAAGGAATTCAATCAATCAATCAGCCTATTGCAGTCCACTGCTGGACCTAGGCCTCCCCAAGGGTTCGCCAAAGCGCACGATTACCCGCTTTCCTTGTCCAGCCACCACCAGCGACCTTCCTCAGGTCATCAGTCCACCTGGTAGGGGGGCGTCCCACACGACGTTTCCAGAGACGCGGTCTCCATTCGAGAACCCGTCTGCTCCAACGCTCATCGGTTCTGCGACAGACGTAGCCAGCCCACTGCCACTTCAGCTTGCTACATTTCTGGACGATATCAACCACCTTGGTCCTCTGCCGGATGATTTTGTTTCGGATTTTATCCCGTAGCGAAATGCCAAGCATAGATCTTTCCATAGCTCGCTGAGTGACATGTAGCTGGTGGGCCAGCTTCACCGTCATGTTCCACGTCTCGGCTCCGTATGTCAAAACGGGTAGGACACACTGGTTATAAACCTGATTTTGTTAAATCTTACTTCGAATAAAGACTTTTATCTTTAAAAAACCCTGCTTTTCAGGCACTGCGGTAGTGGCGACGAGAAGATATGACGCAGCTACCCTATAATAAGGAATTATATTGTTGTTATTATTAACTCATATTATGTACAGTCCCAAAGAAAAAAAGTAAATACGCATAAAGTGAAGTTCTTATCCCAAAAGGGGTGATATGAGCTTAAGTCGGCACGTTTTGGTAATTTCTGAATCATGCATGACTTAAGAATACTCGCGTCTACAATACAATTACTATTATACTTTATAATTTTATTTAGTTTTTACAGTAATTGATTGATTAATTCTTTTAGGTTATTTGTGCGATACAGTGCTCACTAGTTCAGCGGGTATTGGAACGTTTTTTGAGATTAACAAACAAATAACTTATAAATGTTTTGAGATTGGTCTACTTATAGTGATATAAGCCACCTTCATGGCAATATTTTGTGTTCGATTTTGCTAATGATTAATTTATAATCGGACCGCTCTTTTGTGGGGTGCCGATACTGATTGAATTTATACTTAGGCTAAGATTGTTGTTACCATTATAAATAAATGTTATTACATTACTAAAATTGTAGAACGGTAGTCACACTGAAGTTATATCTTTAACGCCATTACCATTGCCTTTTGCGTTCAGTGTACCATACCGCGCAACTGCGGGGGCGCAAAATATTATGATACAATCACCTACAAGTGCACCGACAATTGAGGCACTAGCTGCGAATATTCAGACTTACGAACAAACTACCACTAAAACATGATTACGCAACTTCCAGTTCTACGAACGAATTTACAACTTTATTCAACTCAAGCCTTAAAAATTCTATCGCTGAAGTTATCGACAGATTGTTTGAACGGATTTCAAACCTTACAAATAAAATAACTTTAACAACAACATGAAACTTTTACAAAATTTCTAAAATAAATCTTTCTAACTTTCCAGCTGCTGCATGTAGTATTGTGTAAAATAAAATCGATAAGGTAGTAGATAGTTTGAACACCATTTAATTTTGATCTCTGACTTAAATTCTTTTCACCCCTATCTACGTTTGCTAGCATCCGACTCATTGCCGATTTAACGCCGAATTTATCGCGGTGTTATCTGAGGGGTCAGTTTATGTTTGTTGGGCGATAGGTGCATGCATTCAGCGAGTCTGGGAAAGCGAGCGTGACAGTATTTCAGTAGTAAATCTCTGCGACGGCCGCTATCTGTTGCGACATATTTGGCAAGGCGGCCGGACCCGAGCCAACTGTGACAATGGCAGGCAGGGCCGGCCACAGTGCCCTAGTTTAAAAGGGGCTTGTCGTAAGTAATTGTTAATTGCTGCTATCGTAATTTACAATTTAGCTGTTTTGGTGATTAAGAAAATGAGTCCTTTAGCTAAGTTTGCTTTGGCTGGACTGTTTATTTATTGACTGTTAGGAAAGCAGTTATGTAATATAAAGAGCAATGTTTAATTCAATAGTAATAATAAATAGAAGTTTTTTTGTGGAATGTTAAGTTGATGGTTGATTTTACAAATCCAATGTTGTGACTATAGTCAAAAGATTGTATAGGTTATAGATGAATTATTTACCCATATGCGACACAATTTGTTAGGTATGTGTGCATTCCTATACCTCTTTGCCTCTTTGGCTGTTGCTGGCCGTAAACATTTTTGGTATCTTTGGATTTATTTTGAATTTGGAAGATAAGTTTTGACTTGAAAAAAAAAGAGCTGATTCTATTTTTGTCAGCGCGAGTGTAAAAATCTTGCTAAAGAAAATAAATAAAAGATCATTCGCTACATCTAATCGTTTCGTTTAAAAATACCACCTCCACCTTCGTTCCACAATTGCTGACAAAATCTTCTTACCTCATTCTTCTGGCTTGCGTCAGTGGTGCAAATTCATACCCACAGAAAACTGTTCAAAAATAAAATTAAAAAAACATAATTATATTGTATTTTGTAAATATCTATTGATTTTATATTCATCAATACCTGTGTCATCATGTTCCAATTTTTTTTAAGAACTTCCCGGATTATTTTACGTCATTTAATTATGTTTGCCTAAACATTCTGCGTTTTTTTACTTCAAGTGATCTGTTCAATCATTAAGAAGAATCTTTTGCTGATAATTTACCGTTTGATGTCAATAAAATAATAATGCATTATATTGCATAAGGTCTAACGATGAACCAACTTTAGAGTTGCAAGATGAATTGTTCGTTTTTGTTTCGTAGAGTTTAAGCTAAGTGACTTTCTTTCCAAATACGGTACTGTGAACAAATTATCAGATCGGCTTCCGTTTCAGATTAATAGCTACTTACAGCTTCTGTTTTCCAAATGCCAGACGCGAGCATTTCCTAAGCCGTGACCGAAGCACTCATACATCATAAGATAGAAGAGGTAGTCACGAGTAGACTATTATTAATATCGTAAGCATTACATCGTCGGCACATTATTTATGTGAGTGATCGTTCATTCCGTAGATAACCGGTGTGGACCCAACCGGGAACAAACTATCAAACCCTCACGCGAACCAGCAATCATGGCTGCCTATTCAAGTGCTGACTGAATGAAACAAATCGAAAAATGGAAAAAGAGGAAATCGTTGTATGTAATGTGAAAACGCGGCGATGTCGATAGGCGATCTTTTCATTATTTCGTGTGTTGTCCATTAGGGGATGCATGTGTCAGGGTTGCATGACAAAAGCGTTTGTGTTTCTTTTAGCTACGAGTTTATTCCTTATAAAGTTTTTAAAATAACAGCTCAGATAATATCTCAAATCAATTTTTCAATAAATCATTCATTAACTTTTCTAATGTTTATGAGTTTGTCAATCTATTTTATATTCTAAGTATATAGATGTATAATGATGGAATATACTTTCCTTCTAAATCAGAATTTTCCGAGATTTTTCCCTAATGAAATGGAAAATTCCTGTTTGTTCGGTCTTCTTCGGGTAAAAGCCATACAAATATTGTGTTTACATTATATTCATTGATTAAAAATCTTTTTATAACTCTTGATAAAGTCGTTATTCGCCGAGAATTTCTATAAATAAAATCATGACACTTATTCAGTTTAGCCTCATTCAGATAGTAGTCACGTATTTAGGTCACGGGAAAAACGAATATAACTTTCTCTATTTCTTTGTTTGTTTATTAAAAGCAAGAAAATCACTAAAGTTTGTTTATGTTGCCGTTTCCATTTAAGTGTTCGCAGTTTCGTTATTGTGGTTTCCTCAGTGGTTTTCAAGTTGTTTATTTCTGACTGGCAAGTTTGATGGCCGATAGTTTCGACTATGTGAATATGTAGTTAAAACGATTAAATTTATTTTTCTATATAAATTTTAGACATTTCTAATGAAAACGTTAGTGATTTTTCATAAATATTACATCGCACGTTTATGAAAAGATAACACTTTAACTAATTTACACAACAATCGTATCAAATTCGAAGCAAAACTGTAGCAAAATCGTAGCAAGCTTAGTAATGTATCATCAACAGCTCATATAGCAGATTGTGGTCATTGTTTTTAAATCCTGTAGACTAGGACAGTATAGGATAGCCATGGAATAGATATATGCCGGAAAATGATTGCCAACTTCGACCACGAAATCGTTTCGAGGGTGATGAGATGATTTTAATGGGTTTCTCGTGGGCATCTGGAGCTCTAGGAGTAAGTTGGTTGGCGAGAGTCAGGTGCTTTTGCCCTTAAGTGGGACACGATTGAGGGTTTTTTTTTACTTTACTAAGCTTATAAGACCTTATTATTATCTTACAGCACCTTCTAATAATGTAAACAAAATATGCTATCGTACACAAAAACGATCTTTTTTTTATTAGGGTTAACAAACGGTTGTACAATAGAGTATTACTTATTCTAACTTACAAGCTAAACAGAGTTTATCTGAATGAAGAACTAATTTGACAGTATGAAATTTTAAAGCAATCTATCTATATTTTCCCTGCGTGCAATAAAGTATAATCAGATTTTCATTCATTCATTCAAATTTTTCATACATGCGTTGCGGAGACTGCAATATTACTTAGCACAGTACAGTTACGTGTCACTCTCGTTTGTTTAGCCTACAGGCCTGCTAGAGGTAGAACCTTCATCCAATAATACCAGTTTATGCAACGACTGTAACTAAACCATTTCCTAATCCTAATTCTCTAACAACTCAAGCTAACCGTTCGGTTGTTGATATAGTTATGTTTATATTTGTAGAAGGCATCAATAAAGCAATTTAGTTGTGCCGGGGCGGCGGCGGCGGCTTGTTGTAGGGGCTTGTCATGAATATCAACAAGCTGCTTTGCAACGAGAATCTTGCCGACCAGCAGCGCTTGTAGAACTTCGATCTCGAGCGAAATGTAAGAGGCTTTTTAAAAAGAAAAAGTAGTTTATTAACGATGGTCATAGTAACCAATCCATCATCATCAACATCAACGGCCCGTTACAGTCCACTGCTGGACTATGAGCCTCCTCCACTTAAGTGGAGGGTTTTGCCATAATCGCCACGCTTGGCAGGCGGGTTGGAGATCGCAGATTAAAAGGTAACTGTATCAGAGAGCGCTGCTGCCCGTTCCCTGTTCAATGTGTAGTCCCTAAGTCGCCTCTTACGACACCCACGGGAAAAGTAGGGGTTGGTGACAAATGTATTCTACTCTGCCGTCACCACACGGCAACCAATCCATGTAACAACATTTTTTTGTATTATATTATAGGTCTTAGTCGACCAGATTTTGTAATGAATTCTGGACTTTTAGACTAGGTAGTCGGTCAGTCAGTTCATCTACCTTTTACGTGTCTTGGGTTAGATTTCCATCCGATTCCCGTCAAATTATTATTGTTTTAGGTCATGTAGAAGCTTAAATTGGAGATTGAAATGAAAAGAAAGTGTCTTAGCACGAAAAAATCTATCGCTTTGAACTTAACATTCACAAAATTCTCAAAAAATAATGAACCGATTAAGTTTTTTTACAGTTGTCGTTATCGGCTTGTTTGCGTCCCCGAGGAGCTCGAGAATATCCGTTTTGCTTTACATGTAAATTTAATGTTCTTAGACCTAAATTAATTCAAAGAATATATCACCGGTGAAATACCTTTCTAGGCAGGTAGGTAGGTAGAGCTAGAATTCAAGATAGTTAACCGTAAGTAATGGAACCACTCGGACCTTAGTTTATGCATTACATGTTTGCTAGCCGGACAATCTACTGGAATATCAAACTAGGTGATTAGTCCCAACACCTTAGAACCTGGTTTTGATTCTAAATGGAAATTAGTCTGCATGTTAGGTACCCGACAAAGCAAAGCCTGAGGAGGTAAATATTACGTGTGTCTTTAACAACTAACTACAAGAGACACTTTCAGCTGTAAATAAATATACTATAAATAAGTTTTGGTATTTTTTTAACGGTAAGACCAAACTTATTGAAGAAGAATTTTGCCATGTAATTTAGACTAAAAAGATTGGTTCAAGAAAAGCGAATCAATCATAAATGGATGTCTCAAATACAATGCCGGATATTTTTTTTTTATTTTTTTTTTATACTTACGAGGTGCTGCTTAAGATAGCACAGTAAATATTCATACAGCTATCATGAATATTCACCTAAACGTTGACTATATTACATTTTTAAATTTGGATTATCTAATAAGTGTGGAAATATTGAGTATAAAATATAATTTGATGGTTTTCTGCATTAGCTACTCACCCATTAATTCTGAAAAAATATTCTGTGCCTTTAAGACTGATAAAACTGACTGACTGAATCCTTACAGATGAGAGATTTTCTTAATATGTTTTTAGGCACAAATAAACAAATAATTCTTACAAAATATTTATTGTAGATAAGTCATGCATTACTTAAGTTTTTTTTTCGGACATATTGGGTACAGTCCTTTAAAAAAATAAGTGAAGCTGAAAGTTTATAGAATCTAGATTTGGAATATTCTTTCAAGTAGAGTATCCGTTCATTCTTTGACATGACAAACCGACCAACTCATTATTTAACAAAACTCTATTCATTCTGTAACAATCGTACTTATACTGACCGAGGGCTTTAATCAAAATATTAGAAGAAAAGAAAACTCGGGAATTTCCACAAAGAAAGGTAGCTCAGTCCATTCAGTTGTTAATGACATTCGGTATTGCCGTGCTACCGGCAGCGGTCAAGAATTAATATACTTGGAAGGGGTGGCGAAAGAATAAGGTGGATGAGTTTGTGTTAGTAACATCAACATATTTTTTATTTTTAAAAAGTTAGGTAAAAAAATTCGAGTTCTGTGGAGGTTCTTCCGGCTGTTTTTCTCTACAGTGACTTGTTTTACACGTGCCAAATCCGGTCAGCTACGGCCACTTCCTTGGATGGCCACCACCCAAAGCCCAACAGAGACAAACTTCTTTAGTCGATTAGATTTTTTTTAGATTTAGTTTAGATTTTTCTGTTCGAATACAAAGATAACTTTAAAATACGATGACAAAAAATATAGGTATTTTATTGGAAAGAAAACATTATGGCCTGCTGCGTATAGCGAAGAAAACCTAGATATCTATCAAAACAGGTTTTCAAGTAGCGTTAATCAATAACCATCTAAGCTTTTTTTAATAATGATAAATCTAGTCACCATTTCATCTGAAAGAAGTCCACATTTTTTGTTACCTTCAATTTTTAATTATGTAAGCTTTGAAATAAAGTTTTACTTAAGCAAGCAAGGAAAATCACATCAATGGTGCAAAAAGTAAATACCGCTTTGCTACGAGTACGTCAAAAAACATTACCAAAGACTATAAAGACATTAAAAGCGACAACCTTTCCCCCTACACAAATAAGGTGGTCCATCCTTAAGTTTCTAATGTTAGTAAATCCACAGGGTTGCACTTTTAACTCGGTTATCAAGTTGGCGCACGCAATCCTACAATCACGCGTTGAATGCACATCAAAACTGGGTTTTAGCACCTCTATAATCCAAATCCAAAAGCCCCTTTCGTGCCGACTGGTTGGATTTGTGGGGATAGACTTATTTAGGGATTAAAATGACCAGTAAATACTACAGTAAGTTTGTTTATTACTGATGGAAACGTGGTACCTATTCGTATTCATATCATAAATTCATAAAGTACAACCGAAGAATATAGATAAAACTCTAGCCTCCTCGTAGGTAAGGTTGTGGCACAGCAGCCGCCACGGTGCTGCTGAGCAACACACGTAGGATGTTGTAGAGGATTTAATTTAACACGTGGCAAAACCAGGGTTCAGTCCAGGTAAAGGTATTTATTTAGGTAGGCAGCAAAGGTATTTATTTATATTTTATAAAACTGGAAAATAGTAACAAGGATAACTGAGCACTGTTAGAGATCAGGACATGAAGTGAGAAATTTAGCAGAAAAAAGACAAAATCGAAACGCAAGAAATCTAAATTTGAAAATGAATTTAAAATGAAAGGTAAAACTGTCAGCAAGAAAGGTTGAAAATAAAGGTTGAATAAAACAGGAAAGAGAACGAATGCCTCGTTACAAGGTAAGCTGATAATAATAAAGTAAATGGCATAGAAGGTTTAAAAGAAGGAATCTATATCCAGTGGCGGGGTGATGGGTTTTCTTTATCTCCCAATTTCCGATTCCAATGTAACTGAAAACAAGAACACAATAACTGCGTACGAATACATACGTAACCTGATCGCTCTTATATCAAAGTTAACTTACGCGGACTGAAATTCGAGAACAAAGAGTCGGGAAGCGCGGAGTCGTGAGCTGACGGGATAAAGGCTGCAAAGAAGGAGTAATTTACGTATAAAGCAAAGTTTACAGTAAAGCAAGAGTTTGGAAGTTGGACGATTGACAGCTCACATGGTGGCTTGGGAACGGTATGCAAATTGTGCAGCGATCGGCCTTCGGAGCTGTCACTACGTCCTCACTGTATCTTTGTCTGAAGTGAGCAGCTTAAATTTCCTCAGTTTGGTCAAGCGTTACATTTTATATCTCTCAGGATGTCCGAGAAGTTATACAAATGCCTTAGAAATTAAAACACTTAGCACAAAATTGATAATAGTTCTAGTCTAGACAATCGCAAAAAATCTTTCTTTGTAAGAGATACGACATACGAAGAAGGTTGATTTTACCGAATCTAATGAATCTTATACCTGCGAACAAATTCAAAGGTTGTGGGTGAAGTCGACCAACCCGCACTGGGCCACCGTGGTCGACGAAGGTCTGATCGCCTTAATTCATGGTAAGCTCGAGCCTCTCGGTGGGGACGTATAGTAATATGAGTTGTTGATGATGATGAATACAAAGAATAAGGAAAATAAGGATATATAAAAACAATATTACATCTTCCTTTTCATCATATCTTATAGGTACATTAAAATTTTGTACAAGAAATTGTAAGTCTTGAAATAGAACATATAAAGAGGAGTCAAAAATTTTAACACCCCATGTAGTGTGTGTGTACTCTTCTGATAAGTCTTTTTGCTGAAGAATGTAAAATATTGAAGGTGGAAGTAGATGTATGGGTTTGATTATGTTCCGTATGTAAATATAGATTTGCAACGCGAGACTTCGGGATGTCTTGTCGACGAACCAGAATGCTTTTGTTTAAACAATCACGAATTTGAATACGTGACGCAAAGTTTTCCTTGCAATATTTTAAAGTACGAGTATATTCACAGATTTTGATGGAGAAACACCTTGTGTTGTTGTAGAATATTCTGACTGTGTTAACCCTTAATAATTTAAATTCAACTTATCACACCTAAAAAATACTAATTGAAACATGTTTCTTTTTTTTAATGTAATTTACCAATTAGCAAAATGTTACCGAAAAACATAATACCCAAATTATGTAAGTATCGGATTGCATTACTGACGATGATGCTGTTATGGCGCCACCACTTTGAGTTTTTTATTGGAACCATTGCTTGCGTCTGGATTGCTAAATTTTTAAAGCTCTCAATTCCGTACTGACTCTGATCCAAAATAAATGTAATAGCTGTGCTAATGGCAGTCCAAGTGCCAAGTAATAAATTATTTATGCGTCGTCGTTCTCGAATTCATTTTTTATTAAAGTATAAAAAGCTAATAAAGAAATCAGATTCAAAGTCAGATCAGAAATCAAAGTACATAATCCTATAGGTGTCACTTTAAAAGCAACAGAATGTATTTTTATAAAAAAAACTGGTAACTTGAAATTACAAAGAATCCTTTAAAGAAACAAAATTTTCAACTTACCTAGTTAACCCTATACAAAATTTACAGAGTTTAGTACATTTATGATAAGTTAAACACGTCGTCGTAAGCGACTTAACTTTGATGGAACCTTACATGTGAAGCTAATGCTTCTAACATTGAGATTAATGGAACGCTTCCAGGTTTACGTGGATCAAAGTATTTTGAACAAGGATTAATATTCTATCGCGTTTTGACTGCGGTGACGGGAAAGCTGTACAAAGCCGACATGGAAACGGTATTAAACAGTGGCTTCGATAAACGGTACAATTAAGTAAGTTATGTAAAGTGCGGGTGCATCGCGTACTACAACAACCCCTAGTCATCGGGGTTGCTACGCATGCGCGTGCATCGTCCGCCGCGCACGGCATATGCGGAATATTAAAGGAGGAAAGAGAAAAAAATTAACTTGTGAAGCCATTTTCGTCTATTGGCGGCCCCCTCCGCCACAGGGCTTCTCGGGTGCAGGCCCGCGGCACAGAGTGGCTCGCGCTGTCGCGACTGACGCACGCCGACTCCACGCCCGATCCCTTCTGCCGACTCTACCGCGACGCGACTCAGTCGAACCGGTCTGGCCGGTCCATGTGATTACACGTTATGCGACCAATAATTGTGTAGTGTTATCCGGACCACTAAAAGCTTTTCAGCACCGTGGACCTAGAGCTTCGTTATCTCCACGGACAAAGTTTAAAGTTAAGTGCGATTCCACATACTTTCTGTGAAGTGTAAGTTTATTTGAGAAGTTTTCTTGCGCTGTCGTCCCCAGTGTTTTGGAGTTAGTGACAGAGAATTTTCGAAAGCATCGGATTTCTTGCAAGCTTGTGCCGCGTTTGAATTGGTTTTGTTAAGTTCTAATTTCTTTGGATGTTTGAATTCAGTAAAGTTTAAACTTTTACTGTTTTATCTTCAACTGCACGAGAAAACCCTGTAAACATCGTATGGTCGCAGTAGTACAGGTATGTTACATTTTAATTTTAAGCATTTCCTTATACTTTATTTACTGATCCGAATAATTTAATAAAGCTTTTCGTTGGTGTTTTGAATGGAAGCTTTCTTGCCAATTTCTCTTTCCAGTGGCTCTTTTATATGGTGTGTTTGAGGAAAATTGCAATTTTTCCACCGGCATTCCCTTGATACCCCCTTTATTTTCGTTCGCATCCCCTTTATCATTTCCGAGGGGGAATATTGAATAAATATTAGTTCCTTCTCATTTCGCAGGTTCTTCCTCGATTTATCTTTTAAATTTCAGGTTTATTTACCTTATTCATTTAGACTGTTTGGTAGACACTTCACCTATTATGACAAAAAAAGGGTCCAGTGTTCTTTCTTCTTTCTTTACTAGGAACGTTAGTTAATTTTAGTATTTCACTGAAGATTTTTGGCAAGGCCAGGCAATAATCTTTGTTACTTTTTTTTTGGTCAACTAATAAGAGTAGGTAACGAATATTGAATTGAATTGAATAATAAACCTTAATGAGGTAGTTCGATATTTTTCCATAGGATGTGGTTTCATAACTTAAATTCTATTTTTCCGTTCTTGTCTGCTTTAAAAATTTTGGTATAAAATACAGTAAGAATACTAGCATAAAAAAATAAAATTGAAAATTAATATTATAGAACTTTACAATACGCAGGTAATTTTATTGTTAAATCAGTAACCTTTGCATTAGAATACTTCATGCAGTGAAAAACAAACAAACCCAAGTGGTGAATAATAATTGTGTGCATGTACGGTTACGTTAGTGCTTCCTGCAACTCTTCAAAACGCACTCAAGTTTTAATGTATTTTCGAGGATACTCTAAATCAAATATTTTATTTATGATCTAATAACTCCAGCGTGGAGTGCACTCTAAAATAGACATCTAATAAAAAATCCATACTCTCCCAATAAATTATCGGGAGACGTTCTTTTTATTGGAGTAACGAATGGTAAGATGAGTAATGGCGCAACTTTTACCAATAAATCATGCTTTCCCTGACTGAGAGGTGCTTCCGTCGCAGGGGTAAGATCTACGCAGTATTTGGAAAAATCCCCCTACTTGTTAGTTTACTCTGATACACTTTAGTATGGTAGCAAAAATGCATTGTCGTTAATTTTGACATCTCCCGTCTCTTACATTTTGGTCTATTCTGACTGACATAAAAAGTTGATAGGTATTGCTTGCACCTCTAATGTAAAAAGAGAACTATCATTAAACGGACGGATATGGTAAGTCAAAGGGTGATAGAAAGTGAAGCGGGTAATTGAAGAACATCGATGTTCGTCGGCGCCTCGTCAAGAAAATGGAAGTGCTAAATAGACCAACGGTTGATGGGCCGTGAAATGACCTATCGAGTTCACCAACGCCATTTGATGAACTATTGTCTCGGTATGTAGCTGGGCGGAGGCGGATTTGCCGCACTCTTGGATTTTCTATAGACATTGGATCTGAAAGGGATTTCAAACATTAGATCCAATAAGTCTACTATTAAATTAAATGGGCATTCAGTGGGGCTGGGACACAAAAAAATAAGATAGGTAGATAATGACGATATGACGATGATGACGATTAGATTACTTCAATAATTTACCACCTTTTTATTTAATTTAATAAATTAAATTGAAATTAAAGAATAATATAATAATATTGGAAATAGTAAAAAGTGAATGATAGCCAAGAGATCAATGATGCAGGTAAAATTTTAAAAAATATGTTTAAATTGTTTATTTAATTCTAGTAAGACAAAGAATTTGATGATCCAATATGATCCATCACCCAAAAGAAATCATCACACCAAATCATAGATAGCAATATAAAGCCGTTCCCACGTAGCCGGAAGTCGACACTGGATCGCCACGCTTCGGTACTTTGCTCTTTTGCTATTGTCCCTTTGTCCCTACTTAGCTGCGTCAGACTCTTAAAAGAACGCCTCTTTATTCCACGGATCTACTTAATTCGTATTGCATCATTCGTTCCACACCATTTTCTTCTTGCTTTTCATCGATCGCTCCGAGAGCTCCTTCGGTAACGTCGTCGTCGAGTCGTGCACAAGTGTCGTGGATATTGTCCTATCATAATTTTGATTCCTTTATTTTTGTGGTAAGTACTACTATTAGATGCAACCTTTCAGAGAACGTAACTTAAAACAGACTACTTGTTTATGTAAGAAATGCACATACATATAATTCACTTCCGATTTGTAAATAAACTTTGTAATTAAATATAGTTAATAATAAAATAATATCAATTAGCTTTAATTACTAATTGAAATTTTCTTTGTTCATCTTCGCTAATGGCCTCATCAAGTTGCAACCGAGTTCAAGAACACAGACCAGAATCGCTTGTGAAATTTGCATTCCCGCTTCGCTTCAACAGCTTACATAGTCTAGGACCACCCGCGTAGACGTTACATTCGATTCAATACCAACTTTATTACAACGAGACAGGACTTCAAACCCTATCTTTATAGTAACCAATCGTTTCGCTTGCAATAAGGCGCTCTACAATCTCCTCGCGTCTCCTGCGCCAATTTCAATATGCGAGAACATATTACTGGTTCACGTGGAGTAGAGGTCTGCACTTACTCAAAAAAATATATCTGCACCGCAAGCCAGAAAATAAACAACATTTTCGATTTGCGGTGAAACAGCATAAATAGTAACTGTGAAGCAGATTTTTTTAATCTTCGCCCGACGTCTCAAATAATACAGCTGCAGCATTCGAATCTCATTAGCAAGGGAAACAAGCGAAAAAAGTCTTGGAGCAATAAATTTTGGCAAGGCTCAAGTCGAAACGTTTACGGATCCTTTTAATTTGGTTGCCATTGTCGAGGCGACCTGCTGGGTGCCGCCCGCTGGATTTCTTGCGTGAATTCCAGCTGCTATAAACATTAGTTTATTCTTAAGTCGATAAAAATAGATCATTAGGGCGTAATATTTTGTTATAAAATAAGAATGAATGAAATATTCTTAATATATGATAATAATAATGTTTGTCTTTATCAGTGAGTGTATTTAGCTGATACAACATTGTGTATCTTTTAGCGTCGCATTAACTTAAGGTATTGCATGAATGGTCACAAAGTAGCACCTGGTCCTGTTAATATTGTAGGTTAATATGCCTCATTCTCAACTCAAATTTCAAGGATCCCAAAATATATCGGCAGATTGGACAAAGAATGGTCTCGCGATATCATAAATCAAAGTGGTTTTATGGTCGCTTGATGGGTCCAATAGCTACCTACTGCCATCATTGGCAGACTTCGAAGAAGTGGTGTTTATTTTAAAAGATTGGAGCAATTTCAATTTCTGGTCGGTGGGTCCCTAAGCAAATGTACGATCGATGACGTTGCATTTTCAAACAGCCCCGTGTATGGAACCGGTTGGTTTGTGATAAAATTAATAGTGGACTATCGATTGCGGAGATAAACTTGTTTGAATGTTGTGAGAAACAGTGTTACATCAATCATGTAGTAATTGAAAACACACAGCTGGTGTTTGAGATAGAACAATACAAACTTTATTCGTGAAATAAATAATTTTATCACTGTCCTTCGTAAAGATGGAATGTGGCCATAATCCTTTGTTAAAGCTAGCTTCACGTAAATTTTTATGACTGAAACCGACACGTGTTTCGCAAAGAATCGACACCAACTGCGACCCATCTGTGGAGAACAGAACGTGCCGTTTTGGGTGCACATTAAAGTTCCCACACATAAAATTGTAAAAAAAAAGGCCGCCAGCCCCTTTTCTACTCACAACAAACAAGCAGGTAAGCGAATCTTTACGATCCCTACGAAATAAAATTGAATACGCAATCCTTCAAACGATTTTACATCTTATTACTAGAGAGTAGAGAACAAGTTTATAATAATTGCATTTCATTTCTCTTTCACAACATTTTTGGGTACAGAAACTTTGTTTTCTTTTCAATTTTTGGACAAATTTAGGAGTTATTTCTCTGGCCAAAAGGTCGCATTTGTATTTGACACAACTGGATATTCTTGTTACGCAAGTTTACCCAAAAGTTTGTTCGTTGCAACCCTTTTATTGCAAGCCTCATAATAATCATATATCATCTACTTCCTGATTTTGATTACATTGTACAAAGCGTAGTAGTCAGAGTAACTTTAACTAATAAAAATACACGAGTGTGGAGCTTCCGTTTTTAATTAGCTTAAGAAATTGCATATTTATTACAAAATTAAATATTTTGTAAGATTTCACATTCGTATGTTGCAATTACGTCGTAAAGAAAAAAAAATGAAAATATGTTCCAATTCAACAAATGAAAAAGCAGTTTCGTGTCGTGTGCGTTATAAACAAGATGAATCGCTTTCAATTTGAGGCATATATCAATGTCAATAACAGATCGTTCGTGACTGGATTTCGGCTAATCATTGGAGGGGTAAACCGGCTATGACAGCGTGTGCCTACATTCCTCACTACTCAAACAAACGTCTCGCTCAGAGCGGCGCGGTACAATCACAACAACTCCAGACCAAGTGTGAAACCGTCATGTCGTGACAAATGTAAAGTATTATGTATGAGTATGAGCGCTGCGTCAAAGAGAATAGCAGAGGGACGACTATCGGAATAAGCGCCTATAAATCAATATTTGTTTATCTGGTGTGAATTAGCCGGTCCCGTTAGATGTCTTGATACCAAAGTGCTTGCAGATGATAATGAACAGAACGCTTTTGGACTTAAGAGATAAGCTGTGTTAAGGCTCGCTGCCATCTTGCGGCTTTTGCACAGACATATAGATTTGCGACAGATATGTGCAGCACGTCAATCTTGCTAATAAGTTTTTCACTACTAGCAGTGGTAAGCTCTTCAAAGTAGAATAGGTTTATTTTGTAAGTTCCGTTTCAAGTAGCCGCAATTTTACGAGCGTCTGGGGTGACTTTACTCTTTCAATTTTCATTACTTGAGTCGTCTTACCTCTCTTTTCCGAGTCAGAGCCTGAAACGATGTCCAGACGAGACAGCGTCACGTAACGCGTTTGTTTTTCTTATAAATTATTAAAAAGTGAATCGTTCGGGCTATGGAATTTCCATGTAAGCTTACATAATAGAGAGGGTGGCTGTTCTAGCGACCGGAGCTGTTCGGACAATCAAAACAATAATGTTATGATAGGAGGCGGCCACGGACCGCCCGTGTTTATTTTAAACATTCGCCGCCAGCCGCGGTAAGATTATCCTCTATGTAATGCCATACCCGCCGGCTGTGTGCTTTACCTCTGTACTGTTGTTTAACGATCCCATTCTATCCACACCCTGTTTATCCAAATTACTGTAAACAAATCGGTAAACATAATTCATTAATGTTTCATAGCAGACAGGCTGACGATTAAACTCTCGTGAACTCGACCTACCGAAGAGATTCCATTACATAAATTACTCTAAAGCAATTTATATCTGTTAATCCGAAATGATAGTCATGTAGACGCGTCATTAAATCATTTTTGTTAAGTAAATGCCTGCTATAGTGGTAAGCAATCATCTTGTTAACGAAATACTCCTAATAACCTAACTGGTTTAAAATTATTCAACCAACAGCAAAATATGGTCAATTTGATAGTTTATAACTTAACATTGAATTTTCGTGATAATTTTGAAAGTGCGTCGTAAAATCATCGATAAAAATATTTTGTGACGTTCAATTACCAAAATTCTCGCCTTTCAAACTGTTTCCATCGTTTTCCAGGAAGTGTTTGATCACATTTGCAACTTTATTGATTCAATTTCAATCATCTCCCAAGTTGAGAGTTGCCGCTGTGTTGATGGTATAACGACATAGTTGGAAAGTAATCAGATGAAAAGCGATTTTGGGAAAGTATTTACCCATGATCGTTCAGAATATGATTTTTTAATTGAATTATGCAAAGCTTTTAAAGATGTGAAGCTACTGTTGAAATATTATTGTGATTTCACGATGTGCGTACACGAGGTTGTAATTTGGAATTGCGTGCATTTTACTTCCGAGCTCCTTGTGCGACGCGATCGAACTTTACTGCCTATAAACTCTTTATTGCCCATTGTCGACGATTATTACTTAACCCTCATGACTTATGAAGTAATAAATTCGATCTTTTCATGCCCGGCATGCCACGGTTTT
The DNA here is from genome assembly GCA_951230895.1 of Carpatolechia fugitivella. Lineage (NCBI taxonomy): Eukaryota > Metazoa > Arthropoda > Insecta > Lepidoptera > Gelechiidae > Carpatolechia > Carpatolechia fugitivella. The sequence continues at coordinate 7,412,897 of OX579652.1, forward strand.
GGCTATGGGTTCACCGTGGAAATATAAATGCACGTAACAATGAAGAATGTACCGCCGCCGCTGCTGCCGCCGTTACAATTATTTAAATTTAGATCGATTTTAATACTTTGAGTCAGCACCGTTATTTGTTTTCATAACAAATAGGTATCTTGAGCTGGTTGGTACCAATATTGACCCGTTAGTTTATTGTCCATGTTAAGAGATTACAAACATGGACATTTTGATTCAACCAAATAAGAGCATGGAAAGCATAATGCCGCGGATCAGCAGATAAGCTTAAACATCTATAAAAGGGTTGGTCGCAGTAACTTATTTGTAATTGCGGAACTTGTAAGGTACCTTGGTCCACCCAGAGAAAATTTGCTGAAGAAAAGTGAGCGTTCTTAAACAGACATAAAGTAGAAAATGAAAGGAATGGGAGGTTAGATGGCTATCAGTTCAGTGCCAGGCTCGCGTCTGCCTTTTGCGTATTTGCTATTCGCGTGCTACTGCTTCATGTTGCTATATGTATGAATGATGTTTGAGAGGCATTATAATGTCAGTAAGACATTTAGAAACAGCTGGCTGAACTGCTCTGTCTGTTCAAAGCAGTTTAGCAGTTCTGTGACTGTTCACAGAAATAATATACTTAGTAGTGTGAATTGCCCAGTTTACTGGTATTTTTTTTTTATAGATTTACATTTTGCATTGCAAAGACATCGAACTTTAGCACAATATAGACAATAGTACTTGCCCATAGTGCAACATGTGAATAATTTTATGACAGGAATTTCTATATTAGAACACCTTGCACAGTACTTGAATGCGCGTGTTGCGAACTGGATAGCACACCATACCTAAATGTTAGCGAAATTGTATTATAGAAGGCTTGAATATAGTTGCATTATTTGCACAAAGGATATGAACGACAAAAGTATATCTCATAGAAGGGCCATTGGCTTTATTGAAAGCCATGCTTGCTTTTGTACTATTCCTGCCTTGTGAGGCATAAAGTTATTTTCACAACAAAGCACGCGGGGCCTCTGAGCTTCTTATATTGGACCTCTCTTGAGCCGACCCATTGTAATCTTAATGCTGTATTATATTAATGCGATAAACATCTCCGAGACGAGATCTGGGCTCATTTTTTTTGTGGGTTCTTTCAGTTTAATATTGGCATGAACACTATCGGCCTTTGTACGAAGCATTTCTCTCGTTACAGCATTATCATCAACTGCTATCGGAGGGGAAGTATCCAATTCTATTAACGAAGCGTTTTCTTTTACCGTCTCAAATTTCAAGTTGACAAAAAAGTTAAGAAAAAGTGTACTATGAATACTTCTTGTGGTTTGGAATGTGGTAACGTGTTATTAAATATAAATAATAGTGACCGCATTAAAATACTCATGCTGGATGACAAGGCATGAAAATCCAAATTTAGTGGGCTCCACAAAATGAGCGGTCGCGTCGAAGCACGCACAATGAGACTCTTTGCCTGCCTTCTCTGCATAATTGCCGTATTTAAGTCCAGGGATTTACTGTCGCTGGTTGCATCACAATGGAGTATTTAGTTCAAGAAAGAAACTAAAAAACTATTGTTGTACTCGGGACCTATAACAGCGGATTTATTCGAAATGTGACAGTTTAAACAAACCTTGGTAGAATATCATATTATGTATAACATTTTAAGAACTTCCCCCTTCAACGTATTAAATTTAACAATGAATCACTGAATTTGGTTTTGCGGCATGGGGAGCTTCTTTCAATCAAAAGCTTCAAAAGCAGTTCTTATCTAATCAGATTAGAAAGACCCTTCGTCAACATGTTTAACTTTAGTAATTTCCTGGGAAGACATAACAGATACAAACGACAGCGAAATATAAAATAATAACAGAACAGGACACTGTTTTAAATTTGCAATTCTACTGTGCACAAAGCTGGATAATCAGAAATTCTTGTGAAGTTAATTTTAGGAGCAGAGCAAGTTTGCAAATGCAATAATTTTTAATTGAGAGCAAGTGGATGAGAGATTGGAGTCCAGGAGGGACAGAGTGTTGCAAAATTAAGAAGCATAAAATTTTAATTTTTGTTTAATACCAAAGTATTCTCGTGAGGTCTTGAAAAATTTTGGCATTTTGTTAACTAATACAGTGCAATCAAATACACGTTACCGTTTCTTCGGCATGATGCGCTATTGGATTCGGATTAGGCTAAGACTGATGGCCTCACTAAACTGACAATGCCTAAACGAATACCAGTCAAATTTTTTTAATGAACTGCAATGTTTTTTTTTTTGTATCAAAACTATCCAATCCAAGTGCTTGTTGCTGTTGGCAACTTTTCTTGTTCCTTAGCGCCGTCTATCCATCCATTACCCCGTTTTATATCCCCGGCTGAGTAATCGCCGTCTCGGCACAGATTTTACGTTCCTACTCCAACAATGGAATATTTAGGACGGGAATGAAACTTTTACACACCGACCACATATTTTATTTTGATCGTGACATCTGAATGTTCCCACTAAACCTTTCGCGTTTCACTGAGTTACTGACTTTGTTACTGCCGGCGTGAACGGTCACGTATTGACGCCAGGTGGAGTTGATGGGTAAAGATGTGTGGTGCAGTGCAGGGCATAGTGTTTTGTTATAACTCATTGATACTACAAAATCTTAACCGGCTTCTATAGGTACACAAAATCTGTAAGTGTATACCTATACAACGTGTTACAAAAAATACCAAAAAAATGAATATTCTTCATCACAGGCATTTAATTAAAAATTTCCCATCTCTAATGTCAATTGACACCTAAAATATAGACTATCGATTATCAGAACGGAAAAGCATTTGTACACCATTTGTGCCTACATTTTTAAAAGAGATGTATTTAAATCAATTTATGTTAAAAAACATTTTATTTTTTGCCTTTATCTTGTTTATGTATTTAACCGAATATTCTTTGTGGTCCGAATATTCTTTGACACAGCTGATCACTAGAGATGGGAAAATTTCAATTAAATGCCTTTGATAAAAATATTGTTTTTTTTTTGGTATCTTTTGTAACACGTTGTATAATGTAGGTGTTTCCAAGAAGGCATCCTGAATCCAAAAATAAATTAAGGTTTTGTTTGTTCTTACTCTTTCTCTGAAATCTCCAAAAAGCAATACCAAAACATTTCCTACGGATTTTCCAAAAATAATTCTCTTTTTATAAATCTTTGATGATAAAAGTCACAGGGATAAGCAGATTAGTACTTAATTAATAACAAGAACCATCCTACATTAATTTTGGCTTTAGAACGAAACGATGGCATCGCATGTTCAACTTCAGTGCACTTGCTTATTAAATCAGTGCGAAGTTTCCCACTTAGGCGCAAACCGCAGTGCATGCCGTTTGACTGCCGTGCCCGTAAATAAATAACGAGTCTTCAGCCATTACGACATTTTCATTTCGAGGCTTCAAGAAAATTTTCAAACAGCATATCCCTGTTAGATGGATATGAATGCATGCGGCATGCGTACTTGCTCACTTGTTTACATGCATGAACATTTATGAAATTATGCTTGCTTGTATATTCAAGCTCATAACAATTGCAAATAACTTCATATAACAATGCAAGCAAGTTGCTACAGTTTACACTTTATGAGTCCTATATTGCGGCCTTCCCGCCTTACTGGCTGAATATCTTCCTTTCAATAGTACAAAAAATATATCCTTTTCAATAAAATTAACGAATCTAGATTCTTTAGACTATCTCGCAGTACTAATTAATCATACATCAATTAGTTTATCTTACTGGTTTTTTAAAATATCGCTGTTTGTAAATTTTGATGCTTCAGCACGCGATGCGTTAAGTTTACTTGCATCTGGTGAGGAGAGTCGTTGCGTGTAAAGCTTGTACTGAGCTTGTCGTCATCACACAGTCAGCCAACACACAGACCTGGAGCGATTTTCAAGATTATTTTTATTTACATGTTTTTTTTTTTCTTTCAAGCCCCGCCCTAAAAAAGAGCCATCATCCATCACTTTTAGATTTTTGTTATTCAATGAACCGTTTTTATCACATATCTAGATTAAATCGTTTATCATATATTACTAAATGTTCCCGTACAACAAATTATTTTTAAACATTGTTTTTTGTACAAAATATATTTAGGGTAGTTAGAGAAATATAGTCAAAATAACAAAGTTGTTTGTTGTAAGGAAACTAAATCCATAGTGATTTACATTTCAACAAGATGCGATGTAGCAATAGCAAATACCTTGTGCTTCCAGGGCCGGTGTTGGTAATTATTCTAAATATTCTACATAAAATGTACAGCCATTGTCCAGTACCTGTAATTTTTCATCATCATCATCTTAGCCGAAAGACGTAGGTAGGTACTCTAAATTATTTTTTTCATATTACAAGTAGTCTTGTCAGGGTCTTCGGGTGCACCAGCGCCCGACTGACTAGGAGTAGAAGTGGTCGCCATGGCCGAAATCGGTCGGATAGATCATCATCATCATCATCAGTCTTGTCAGTTCAAGGAAGTCAGTAGAAAGTATATGATTATTAAGTCTTATCACCAGCATGATTCAAAATAAAGTAATAATGTATACTCACAATGAGCGCAAGGAGGTTTACATTTACTTAATTTATTCTCGTATCATAATTTGTATTTTGCCACCCCTGGCGTTGCTTGTGTAGCTCGTTCGTTGGAGTTGAAATGAGGCAAGAAGCGAATGAACAAGTCGACTTGACGGATTTATAGTCCTGGGTGTTTACTGGTGACACAAAGACGTACAAACCTAATGGTTTTATTATTAGGGACGCAATCTCTTTATTAGCAAGGATTTTAAATAAGATCAACGATTTATGTAGTTGGATTCAGTTCTTGTAACTTTTTGGATACATAAATTATTGTAATTGTTTAATCAACACAGTTTTAATTGTGTAAATTTCTGATTCCGCAAAATTAACCTAGGTACGTGTAGGTGATGTTAAATAGTCTTCGAAGGCCGAGGTAGAAGACCTTCTTACTTCAAGTCATACTTTACATCAACTAAGATCCTCAGAATTGGTTTAAGTTTCCACAACAGCACAACTTTACTTATTAGCTCATATATTCCCGCAGTCTTTGTTCAAACCTTAGCCCAACAAGCATTATATAATATGAGTATAAAACAAGCCACGGAGGGTATTTTCCGTGGCGAACAAGGCTCGGAGCACGCCGTTTAATTGGCACGCCAAGCCAGAAGATAACACGGTGTACATGGAAGTTACGCCCGTCCCCACCGCACTTACTTTACTGTGTCAACGTGTCCCAGTATTTTTAGTTCCAACTTAGTCGGAAAGTGGCTCAGCAAGGATTAAATTTATAAGTACAAAGTGAGAAGCAAGGAAGGACAAGACAGGTTTGAAAAAGTTTTCTTGTTTAAAATGGCTTCGGTGTTTAAACTCTGTGCAGTTTTAGTACTAACGGACAGGACAGGTTGACATTTAACGAATCCTAGTTGCTATTCTCTTTTTCCAAGGAAGCCAAATCGATGAGTTAGACCCGCATTAAATCATGAGTATGTAGGTAGCTTAACGAAACAAAATTAGTACTTATCCGAACATGGCCCAACCCATTTCCATTATAGCCCCAAAACTTATACGACTGAAGTCGAAAAGGCAGGTACCAATTTTAGCGAGATAATTTGGGAGAAATGGAAGGCCGACGGAGACCGAATAATTGCAATTTGCATAAGTTTGAATGAAGGCACAGATTTAAGGACAGACAGACAGACTTTACATAGCTTAATGTAGAGACTATTAAGATGGAAAAAGCAGATGCATTTTTGGTGAAAATTGTTGGTGAATAGCATTATTTCTTAGTTATGCTTTACTTCAAGCAAATAAGTAATAATGGTTCTAATTGAAAATATGACAAAACAAGAAATTTTCAATTAAAAGAAGTAAATTGCTAATAATAAAACGAGACTGGTGAATATAAATGTCAGATTTGGGGAAACTGGTGTGGTTCGAAAGTTGTGGTTTATGCAAGACAGACGACAGTTCCGGATTACCGTCAATATAGTCCCGGTCCCGGCCGCCGACTAGATTTGCAAAATAGCTCTGGTTACTTATATCGACGAAAATATCACGAAACTCAGATCAATTTTAAGTATTTTTTATTAAGTCCCTCTCAATTTTCTCTATGAACACATTTTAGATTACGTACAATTAACATTAGAGCAGTAACAGTTACAACAAAGTATTTCTATAACAGTTATGTCCAAAGCTAGTATTTTATGCCTGTTACGTGAAGCATAAATTGAATTTACGACGCAAACTTTGTTTCAAAAAAAGACGTTAGAGATAACCCGGGTGCGGGCAGTGAGTGGCATGTTAGCCTTTCTCGTACAAAAAGGCGACAAAGAGAGCGAGTGTTGATTCCTGCATTCATGGCTGCGCGATATTGCAAACATCGGTGAAGTAAAAGGAGAAAATCAGCAGTGGATGAAGAATTTTGCCTTATTGATGCGTTGAGTGAGACCGGGTGCGGCAGTCGTCTCGCGTGCGAGGCGAAGATCCATTAATGTAGCCAGCCGTGTGCCGCCAACAAACAAATTACTGATGCAAACACGTCGCACACGCGAGCCAGCTTTGAAAGCCTTTTGCTTACTTTGTCAATTTCGTTTCTTCTCCAGTATCGTCCGCGTAATTTGATAAATGCTATTGTTATTCGCTATGCTAACAGAAGTAATTGTTTTACAGTTCCCTCCGTGGTTCACGAACAATTTTGCGGCACACTTTTCCATAATTCAGTTATTTCGCCTGGAAAGCTCGAGCCATTCGATATCAATCAGCCTTTTGTCGTAGCAATCTAATTTTGCGACTTTGGCAATATCTCAATTGGCTTTTCTGTCTTGTTGGACGCATTTTTTCCGGAATTACACTGAACATTTCGCGAAGAGTTTCACAAACACTCCGAGTCATTAGCATTTATAACCCACCGTTGCCAAGATATAAGACGTCAAGAGACACTTCCCTGCAGATTGTCACTTGTAAGCAGGAAGGGGGCTCACGTGCCGGTGGGGTATGTAAGGGGGGGTGGGGTGAAGGAGAGGGCATGTAGCAAGACTCTACTAATTTCCCAGTCTCGTGGGCTCAAGCTGCTTCGTGCATTCGCTTGTTACCACAATCCCCTTTAAACGGATTATGTCTTCAAGCGTATAAAAAGAGAAGTTAATACCGGAGAAATTCACATAATGCGAAGTTAAATTTCTGATAATGGATGTAAGGAGATTTGAGAGGGACTGGTTAAGGTAAAATGAAAAATGGAGGAAAATCGATCTGATATTAATGTTATTACGTATGGTGACGATAAGGATACTGATTTCAAATAGAAAGTGAAGTGCCATCCATGATAGTTTTGACGTCGAAATATGATTTGTAAAAATCTTAATTCGAATAAAATAATTTTGATTTTGATTTTGAAAAATCAGTCTCAGAGAAAAATTCCCTGTTCAAACACGACGCGCATCATTTACCATGGAATACTAATATAATATATGATTAATAATATCTAACTATAACTTCTCATTACTATTACTATATCTATCTACTTACCCTTTATTTTTCTCCTTTTTATTATTCTCTCATAGTACCCATCAGTTCTTACACCAATTTATTATCTTTGCTTAAATGAACTTTCCCGTCTATAAATACAGGATTAAAATTAAAATGGATCCGTTGAACTAGTCCATTGGTCTATGTCCAAAACAAGCCAAATACGTCTCGGAGGCTGACATGTTGCCTGACAGGGACGCTGTCAATTAGGCCGTTTGCCTGCTGCAGCCATTTCTGCTATTGATGCGCTCGAAAGCCCGTGAAATTTTAAGCCTTCGCCAATTCCATTGTACTGCTTTTATGTTCTAACTCTCAAAGATATTCTTCTTTTATATATTATCTACTGTGCTTACTTTTGTAAGTCACTCAACTCAGGAATTAGACTAGTGTGGAGATATTTTTTTAAGTTAAACTATTAACTACTAATATTCACATCGCATCACATTCACATTTCATTTTTTTTTCTCTAATATTTACATTGTAGTTTTTCGCATTTTTTTTTTTGTTCATTTCAGGGCTCTACATTGCATCCACCTTCATGCCAATTAACTTATAATATTATTCATGTATATTTACATCTAAGACTTTTTTTTCTAATGTTACTTTTCTTATGAATTCATCTTTATTCATCACCTCATTTTTGTGTCCTTTTTAATTCTGTAATATATTTTATTTACATCGAAGCGTAGACATAAACCTACCTATTTCGAAATACGTTTTGATGTTGGAGTTTACCAATCCCTACACTCTAAGAGGCAAGTGGCTGGAAAGTCACTTACACACTTGTGTACCTCGAAGAGAGGTGTACATTACTGTGTATCGTGGTTCCTCTTCAGATGCGCTTTCTCGCTTACCTTACTTACCCCGCGTTGTGCTTTGACGAGTGCGTAGTGTTGAGGTATCGTCACCTACAAAATTATGTGAGTTTTATGTATTAAATTTTAAACATTATCGCCGTATACTAAAATATACAAAAATAATAAATCTTATTTCAGACGCAATCTAATCGACTCATAGCTTACATAGACATCGAGAAGCATTAATTCATAACATACAAAGTGTTCGTGAAATACTCAACGCAAAACCTTTCGGGTGGTAACTCAGTTCATGACACTAAACCACTTTTGTTGAGGAACTTATCCGAAATCGCAAAAGAAATATTATACTTTTTGTACAAATTGACAGATTAGCTGATGAAATAATAAGAAAAGTAAAAAAATAAATATCAACAATATGACATAGTTTGTTTTAATTATTCAATCTTAGTAATTAATTCGTAAAAAATCTAAAACCAAATAGAAAATATGGATTGTTTGATATTATACCTCATTGCACCAAAATTCGTCGCCTTCAACACGTAACTTCAGCAGTTTTCCTTACTGTACACTTGCAGGACTTAAAACGAAAAACGTGGGGTGCATAGAGTAATTACGTGGTCTACTATTTCATTATCGCTAAACCGACACGTGCGTAGTAATGACATGTTACCGTGTGATAGTCTACTATTTTGTAATTGCTAAACCAAAACATTTTTTTCTCGAAGAGTAAGTAACGTAAGTACTAAAGTAACTTACTGAAGGTTCAAATCCAGCGATATTTTTTCCTCACGTGAAGAATTTTTGTCTTGACAAGTTACGTCCATTCGTTTTGAGGGCGAAGAATTAATGTACGAAATAGAAAAGTTGGATGGGATTAAAAATGTAGAGATAGGGATAGTTTCATAAGATATTTGTACTTAAATTGTCTAAAGACACGTTTTGACAGGCAGTTTGGATAAAGAATAAAATAATGTTACTAATATTTATATACCTATTTTTTACAGGTAAGCACTTTCTCTCGAGATAACTAGTTGGAACAGTATTCGCTTTGTTAATTGGTAAGTTTGTAAGTTTTACTTATTATCCTAGGCTATACCACAATGCAGACCTTTTTTCATGTTATGAATATTGTTCTATTTCAGTTGTTTTATTTTTATTTTTAATGTAGTTGACTGTACTGCGCACAATAATCATATACCATAATTTATCAGTTAGTTAAAAATTCAAGACAAATATTGTCTAAACAAAAACTTGTGTTTAACTTATTCATAAACCGCAAGATATCATTCAACTTAAAAAAATTCAAACGTTATTTATTTCCATAGGATGTTATGACATCACTTAGATCTGTCATTACATTTTTTTTGCACGTCATTTGCTCCTCATTTCTCATATTACAATACGAGAAAAACACCATAACAAAATTACTCGGTATATTTTATTATCTACTGTTTGCAGATTAATTTTATTATTATTGGTATATACAGAGTAAAACAAAGCATACCTCAATCACTTTTGTCATCATGTCATGCATGACATTGACATAGTGTCATAGTATCTTCCCTAAATATACTCGTAATATCTCTCAGCCAATAGATTTCAAATATCTGTGACACGAAGCCCATAACATAAGCAGAGCAAATTGCACATTAATGTAATTACTTAATAGCAAGCAAATGCATTGTTAATGCTAGTCTCATGATAGATTTGATGTTTTACTTAGTGATAAATTGCTTTAGTACATTAGAATAATGCAACTATCAAGTTGTTATTGTAATTTCATACTAACTAAATTATGTTATTGTAACGAGCATACTCAATTTAGTAAGTGCAACGCGTACTTCGTGGTAAGTCATAATAAGAATTGTGATTTAAATTATTGTCATTCATAAAGTCAATATTTTAGAGTGTCAAATTCCTTTTTGTTGCCGTATTGGTATTGTTGATATTACAGCCCGCACGATGATGATATTGAGGTATTCCTGAATGTGATCATAAATTTACAAAACTGTAAGTAGCTCCGCAAACGAAGATAAACAATATTTTGCTAAATTACGTAGTACGTAATGAATTCAGTGAATCACACTCATACTTCACATCACATTAGGGTTTCGTTCTCGGGTTCCCGTTCCCGGGAATTCCCGGGAAATATGCGCCCGAGATCCCGGGAATGTCGGGAATTTAAATAACGTTTAAAAAGTTAAAATAACTGTTTTATGAACTGCGTTTTATATTAAAACAAGCAAATGTCAATGACATAGTGACTGTAAATTGTAGCAGAGCGAATAAAATAAAGCTTTTTAGAACGTTTTCATTATTCGAATAGGTAAAAACAAAAGAGATGACCACAAACAAACAGTCAGAATACGCTTTTATAATCAAAATGACTTGAAATCCTAATCAAATCCAATCAAAAATATTTTATTCGAATTAAAATTTTTACAAATAATTTTTCGACATCAAAGCTATCATGGATGGCACGTTCACTACCAGAGTACGCCCTCTGTGGAGAAGAACGGGCAAAAATTTTTTTGTCGCAGGATTTTTTTTTTCGCAAAAAGTTGTTCAGTTTGATTATAACTACACGGCGCGGCAGGAACAAAACGATGTAAATTTCATGCTGTATATAGTTACCCTAAACTAAAAACTATAAATTTAAATTTAATGCTAAGTTGTTAAATTTAGAATTCGAATTAAGAATTTAAGTCATTTTGATTATAAAAGTGTATTCTGACTGAAAAGATGCTGTTATGATGTGATTAAAAAATTAAGACTGTTTTACGAATAATAAATAATCCTTTTAAAAATATTGCTCTCTTATATAAAAAAAATAACAAAATTTCCCGATCCTGGGAATTCCCGGGAATTATAGATATTTTATCCCGGGTCTCGGGAATGTGAAAAACCCGGGAATTCCGAAACCCTACATCACATCACATTAATATTATAAAAATGTGAAAATATATTTGGATGTTTAGATGTTTGGATGTTTGTTCCATAAAGATAAAGATAGTTTTGTACCCTGGATTAACACATAGGATACTTTTGACGGGGAAAAGTCCCACGGGAGAATCTTACACAACGCGAGCGTAGTCGAGGGCGGACCGCTAGTCATCAATACGTAACTAACCGAACTGAAGTTAATAACTGGAAGCTGACTCATCGGTTACGGGAAATAGGTTAGTTTTTTACAATACATAAATCTATTGTAGTAGGCAGCAGTGCAGCGAAAGCAATAATGAAACGGTACTGAAATGAAAAGAAAAATAAAAGCAAAAGATAAAAGAAAAAAACAAACAGATAGGCAAACTATGCTCAAGAGAGACAATTCGAACCACTAAGGTAATCGATAATGTTCATTGCTCTCTTTAAAAACAATCTATAACCAAAGCTGGATTTCTGAAATAAATATTTCGGTGCTATTATTATTGTATTAAATATTCTTAAGTTTTTTTTTAAATAAGTATGTCCTACTGTTATATTTAGGACAATATAAAATATCAAGTACTTTTGTTTGCCAGTGGTAATAATCACTAACAAAAAAATTCTCTTAATTCCCATAGTAAATATTTGCAAAAACCATCACTAACTACGCAACATATTTAAACTGTCAAGCACCTCAAACATGACGAAGCAATACGACTAACGATACACTTGGCATGCCGGTCAGTCGTCGCCCTCCAAAATGCATCGTCGTGAATAAAGAAGCTAGATGCACTCCGCTCACGTACATGCCCGTATGTTCACTACCTCCACACAGGCACATCGGAACGTCTTTGGGTACATTTTGTATCTAACAGATTTTTGAGGAGCTTGCAACATTCACAAACAACTTTTTACTGTTGCTGAGCTGCTAACAGAAATTTTATTCTTTTTATTCATAATAAACTAATAAAAAACCACAGGCATTATAAAATACAAATAATTTATAGAACAACCTCGGTACTAAATGAATTAAACGGAGCGTGATAAAAGGTTTTGGCTCAAATTCTATTAAAATAAAAGCAAATACAACCGTATTCCAAAACTTCGTTATTGAAAAGCACCTTATTATAATTAAATGTAATAATGTGATGTAGCGAATTTAGTGCTGTATAATACGAACGGATGGACCGGTGCGTCACGAGCCCGGCTGCAACCAACACACCAGCAGGGTGCTCTCTTTGCACCGCAACTTCAATTTAGTTAAAAGTAGCGGAGTGCGGCAAGCGCGATCTAACTCTCTCCTGAAATTCAGTCGCTTTTTAGAAAACTCCACGAATTTGATACCGCAGAAATGTGGCTGGCAAATTCGACCCAGCACTCTAGGACTAACTCACGCCAGACCGCGTCTGTTTTGTTAAAATTAGACCAGTTTGCCAACTAACAACGCGTATAAAAATTTAATTTTCAACACTGTTAACGATGAATGTTATGTTACTTAGCTGTAAATATTAGATTACGAGTTTTAACAAATTTTTATGTTAGCACCGCGATACTACAAAATCCAAGGGGAAATTTCGACATGCTCCAGTTCCGAAGTTCCCGGCATTTTTCTGAATAAAGTTTACAAGAATTCCCGCAACGCATATCAAACAAAATATCTTGCTAAAGCCGACTTTAGCTCGAGAGTAGATTGTTTGCGTTTAAATTAATTTGGTGAGAACGTTTTACGACCGATGTTTTAAACTCTATAGCCGACATAGACAGATAACCTTACTTCTCCGTACGGTTAACATTTCTTTATTCAAATATACTAGAATTGATTTGAATCGATTGCATCAGTACATTTTCAATACATGTTTGTGTCCCTTGAAATTTAAAACATATTTTTTTCGACAAAGGAATACTGATGACATGTGTTTCGTCAGCCAACCAGAACCGCCCTACGAAATTAACATACAGTGTGCCGACACGGACATCGGAAAAGACCTTTTTAACTTTTTAAAGCTGTGACATGACAATGATGCGTTAACATTCTGACAATGCCCGTTACGGTAAATGATAAAAGTCCATTTGGTATTCACTCTCAAACCGACTTGTGTTTACACGGTGTCTGTATTACTTTATGTATAGGGAAGAGACCGGAAACTATTGTTGTGGAAGTTTTGAAAAGATACGAGTACTTACAAATAAAATGTCAAATAGGTGCTTACTTACTTAATAGGTGCGTACTTACTTTGCTGAAAAAAACTCTTTGTGGTTCAGAGTGGACAAATTAATATTCCAAAGCTTCCTTTTGTAATACAATCTTGCGATAAATTTATTAACAGAAATAATAAACAAAAATTTTATACAGACCTAAGCTATCTTATTTTTAATTAAAACTAAAACTAGTCAAAAAGCCCGCCTCGGAGCATACCCGGCTCAAATGTCCCCATCACGCCTGCCGCGTTGCCGCGTTGAATGGCCAGCGAAATGTGCTGAACCAGGTATGATCCGGAGCGGGGGTCACATCCACGTTCTCGCAGGCGTCGCCCTAGTTGGGAAATAAAGGTTTTAGCCTCCTCACACCACGGACCACCGGTCTATACCGCGAAAGGCACAAACAAATATTGTTGCTACAAATCAGCGTATATAATTTTCTTTTGTCTGGCTGCATGTTCCGCGGCAGAGCCTGCCTTCCGTACAGTGTGGGGGGTGTGGGACGCTGCAAAAGTACTTACACAGGTAGCATCCCACAAAAGAGAACGGTCTCTCTCCCACGGGACTAATGTCAGGCCGTCAGGGCGCTTACCGTCGGTCCTGCTAAGTCCTGGAGGTTCCAGGACGCATGGCACGTTTGCCGATACTAACGTTCATCGAATTATATCTTTGAGGGCGTGGTGTCTGGGAAATCTTCCCGCACGTCTAGCGCAGCTGAGCCCGTGGTAACCGCTAGCGTCCGCGAAAGTTCCACAAGGGCAACGATGGGTCTCGCAAACTTTACACCCTAGCCTTAGCGCGACTGCTACCCGTAAAGAATTATCATCTAGGTGCGTTCCGAGCTGGGGCGAGGGCAAGGCTTGTAGCCATGCGCCCGACTCCGGGCAGGTTGCGGCTTTTATCCTGGCCACATCTATTCCTGTAAGCGATTCGGACAACTCCAACAGGAATAGCTTAGAGCTGAGATCATCCCAAGCTCTCTACGAGTTAAGTTTGTCTGGTGGCTGAACATTGGGGCACATTGTCGCCCAAGCTTCCAAAGCATCAGTCTGAAAAGAGAGGCTGCATCTTTCACCCTCAATTTGAAGAATGCTAGCGATCAGATCAGCTGCCCCGTACGCCGGCGCTAGGAAAGCAGGCAAGCCAACGGCCTGAACACTTCTTATGCCCAAACCACCGTACTTAATAGGTAACACCGCCTGTTTCCACTGGTTGTTGTCAAGAGTGACGTTGATAATTTCTTCCAGGGTGGCCTGGATGGTGTTATCCAAGGCAGAAACTTCGTCGGGGAAAAGCTATGTCAGAGTGGTCCGAATCACGTACGTTAATTTGGGCATCTTAATGCCTGCGATTAATTCTTAAACAAGTTGTAACAAAGTTCATCTTGATTCCTTGTCGAGATTGTAGAATAGGTAGTACCTAATTATAATTTTACATTATTCTGTATTTTAATTTTAATTTTTTATTACAAGAGTCGTTTCTGAAGTTTGATTTCTTGGTAATTGTTATTGCTTTTGTTTCTACTGGAAATTGTACTTTGACTATTTGTATTTATAATTTAAGCAGATTTTAGTGGGTAGCTACGAGAACGTCAACTATTAAATTCGATATTATTATATCAGCTATCAGATTAATTTTCTATAAAATTTAGTGACTCCTGTGACCTACTCATCTTCGGATAGTTATTAGTTATGTGAAATGAACATGACTACCGAATATTCTACCTCCACCACTCTCCCTGTGCAGACTGGGCGTGATTATGATAATGCTTAGTCACAACTTGCCGGGACTTGTTGCCTTTCAAATTTTTATTAATGATCCCGCTAGCCCAGCGCGGTGGGTTCTACGTAATCTCTTTGCGGTTTATAGGGCGGAAAGTTAATTTGCAAAATAACAAAATGCGTTACAGCTATAGTCATTTATTAAAACATGGCTGCAGTTTTGGAACGTTTCGAAACTGTGTCCGGATTCGTATTTTATGTTTTGGTATTATTCTAATTTTCTTTAACATACTCCTATTTGATCTCAAGAAAAGGAATTGATGATTTTTAAGATAGGCTAGGACACAAAGATTGTTAAATTTTGTCTGGATAACATTTATATGAAACAATTACAATTTACTACTGTGGAGAAAAAAAAAAAAAAATTAGACTGCCTACATTATTCTTTTCGATCTTTCATAATTGTGCGTCTTTATTCCAATGTATGCAATACAATTTTGGTCCGTGGGTTAGATATTTTGTTTTAGTGCGATAAAATGTATTAGTTGAATCTTCAATCATTCAGAAACATACCTAGATATTATAATTTATTGAAAACATGGTATTTTCCGCTCCCGTGGAAATGGCTAATGAAATTACAATTCATTTTGTTCCACAACTGCTTACCAAACCATTTTAGTAGATTAAAGATTGATAATTTTGAATTTGAATAATTTGACAATAAAAAGTGTCATCAAATGTTTTGTCACGGTGCGATTTATGGCGTAAAATTCTAAACGAGTTTTGTATTTTATACCTATATATAAATTAATTCCCGAATGGATGCGCATCCTACGCAACCAAAAGATCTTTCATTTTAGTGACGACGACGACGGACTTAAATTTACAGCATAAGGTTATCCATTGCTTTGTCATTTCAATTGATTCACGGTAACGACAGAAGTAAGGAAGCAGTGTACGCTGACCTATTTATCAAATGTTACCGATTCGTTTTACCTTGGACGTGTAGAT
Organism: Carpatolechia fugitivella; assembly: GCA_951230895.1. Taxonomy (NCBI): domain Eukaryota; kingdom Metazoa; phylum Arthropoda; class Insecta; order Lepidoptera; family Gelechiidae; genus Carpatolechia; species Carpatolechia fugitivella. Next base: position 7,429,145 of record OX579652.1, read on the forward strand.
TTAAGTTAGTCAACAATTTATAGTTACATTTGAGTTTATAATAATTTAATGCGCAGTGTAGCCATTAAAAAGCATTCAGAACCGCCGCTATCACAGACTACATTAACTTATGCACGTGTTGCTGGGGTTCCTGTTAAAGATTTAACATGCAGAAGGTTCGACCATAATAAATCTCTTGTTAATAAGTGTTAGTGTGTTCTTATAGAACCTCTTTACAGCTTTAAGTTTTATGCATATATATTAGAAACTTTTATATATGTAGATAGAGATGTTTATTTGCTATGTTGAAAAATATGTCGTTAAACAGCATTTTTACCTTAACATTTGATAGGCAGTAAAGTATCCCAGCGTGTAATAGAAACACACCACAGGTGTCACCGTGATATCAACTGTAATGGCATGAGATTACATTTATACCAAAACACAGTAAAGCGGTATCGTACAGCAGCAGTAAGTATAAACCACAGATAAATAAATGTGGTTCTAGGTATACTTTTTCCATGAGATAGAAGAACTATGTCAAAAAATAATGGAAGGCATTGCTATTTATTGCACATTTTCAGTGGTAGTCATTTTTTTATTTAATATAATTAGCAGATAGGTAGGCCCAGAAATAGAAAAAAATAAGTGTACCTATAAGCAGCCCCAACATTGGGTGGATGGCGATGGAAATGAAAAGATTTTTATCTTTTCTAAAGAGAAAATATTCTGGGCTATGCGGACTAGCTAAGTTGTACTATAATAATATACCTAATAACCACCTAAATCCACCTTTAAAAATATAACGGAAATCTGTTTACGTAGGGTGAATCTCTTTTAGTGATAGGAAACACGGCGTGCGCCCAAAGTTTAAATTTAAATACTTCCATACCACCTGCAGCTCTCTGCAACCAATTCCGATAATTACACTAAAACTGACTCTAATGGCCCACTATCGTTACATTTTATCGTTAAAACTATTTATTCCTGTCCTATTTGAATTTCAATCGACTCGTTTATTGACTAAACCTGTCTCAGAAAATTTAACTATTATTAAGTTTGTTTGCTTAAAATAATGAAATTATAGTAGGGTTGCTACTATAAATTTCTGATTTTGATCAAAAGTAATAAAGTAGATATTTAAAAAAACTAGTCATTAAAATACATAATAAAATCTTTACTTAATGAACCTAAGTATTGAAAAGGTACCAATCAGTAATAAATAATGTCAATTTTCTTCTTATCGTGTAGGTTACTCGTATAAGGTCAACAACCGACCTGTACAAACCAACCAATTGATTATTTCAATGAACTTAACACCTTTGCACTTAACCTTTCAAAATAATGCATAAAAATAAGTCCACACATCCCTGTTCAGGCGATATTAAACGACAGAGCTTACCATATAAAATTACATTTAATTATAAGATAAAACTTCACGTAGGAGTATGAGACAAAGGCCTAGCCCGTATCCTATTAACTTTGTATCAGCCCGTAATATCTGAGATAATAACAGGGTGTCCGCCAGTTCACTGCTCTGGAGAATTAATTTAAAGTGCATGGGAGTGGTAATTACATCGCCAAGTAGCGATTATTATAATAAACAGGGTGATTCATGCATTTGCATGCTGATGCGATGCAAGGATGCCGCCCGTTATAAATTCTGAATAATTTGTACTTTTAATCTTTATCGGTGACTTGTATGCTTGGATGGAATTAAAATTGTATAATGCTGGCATTCCTATTCTAAATATCTCATAAAACACGTGTATGTACCTATATCTGAACCGTACGCCATTTAATTTTAACCCCTGACTCTTTGAAATCGGCCCAGCGACCCCAACAAAAGAGAAATGACGGCTCGACATTGAATGCGTTAATTATTTTTTATTTGTTCGCGCAAATTGTAAGAGCGTTGTTTTGTTTCATGGTTAAGCTTAAAGCACGAGGTTTAGCCACGCCTCCAGCAAATGCTTCCCTCTGATTGGCCGAGAATGGTCTTTGTTTCTCACCGCACTAGCTTTGTTTTGCGATCTTTAAATTAGCGATTACGAGATTTGAGATTACTGCTTTGAAATAAGAGGAAGCTTAGTTGAACCGCCGGTTGCTAGGCTCCATTATATTTTAATACCCCTTTAACTCAAGGTCTAAGTAATCTATTTCGCAAATCAAATGTAATGTTTAGCTGCCAGGCCCTAGACAAGTAAATTTAAGTTTAAGTATTTCTAGTGTCTTTCAGTGCGTTGAGTACAACGAATTATCTATGAATATGTTTAAAGAAATGTTTTTAAGTTTGACATATCATCTTACGGTTCATAAAAAGATTCACAATTTTGTTTTTGTTAATACTTGTAAAAACTAGTAAAACGACAGTAAGATTATTTTTTGTCACGTCAATAAATATAAATCAAGTATACTTTGATATGGTCATAAAAACGATATAACTTGTATATTTTTAACGATACACGATTTTATAAGCTTCAAAAGAGTCGCAGATAATATTAATTAGTTTTACACTATAACCTTTCTACTGAGGACTATAAATTGCTATATTTTATAACCCGTTGACTACTCTCATTAACGCTACCTTAATGGGAAACATAGTATCGTTTATAACATTTCATAGCAGCAGCTATACAGCAGAATTACCCCTTTAGACTCGTAAGCATAATATTTGCAATCTATAGCTCTATAATCTCTTCAAGTGAATATTTTATTAATGCCCTGAGTTACATAGTAGTGAATTATATGAATATCTTGAAGAACCAATAACAATAATTGTCTGAGTACCTACAAAATCAATATTTTATATAATATAAATATTTCCACAAAACATGAAATGCTTTAGACGCTAACGTAAACGTGGTAATAACGTGGTTAAAATACACGGCCACGTTTCCGACACAGACACACCTTACCTCTCCCTTTGTAGTCACGTTTTATGCTAGTTTCGTTTTCAATCGGCCAGTAATTCAATTAAAAACCAAAATAATTAATCAAAAAGATGACGTATCTCGTCAAAACTAATGATGTGGTTCTCGAAACTTGCGCGTGTCGAATTTATCATTTAAATCTTCGCACGCAGATGTTATCTATTCTCTACTGGGCGAAACAAAAGAAAGCGGATACGTGTATCACAAACACGTCACTAATTCCAACTGCTACGATTGTTAGTAGTAACAAGGTTCCAGTGAAGAGGATAATGGAAAAAGTGACGTTAATTGTTGGAGTAAGCGCATCTCTCACTTCCCTTGTCAAAGTAAGGGCAGGATAGTAGTTAAACGTCTGTGGGTGTTCGTCTTGCGTGCGGCACGCATGGCTCGAGTAATTGATAGAAACGGAGATGAGGAATCGCTAGTGTTTTGACGGAGATATCTGTAGACAGAGATTCATTACTAAGATTAAATGGATGTTTTCGGGGAACGTTATGTGCTGATAGAGGGAATTCTTAAGCTAACGATGTGGTTGTCGCTACGTTTGTCCATTATTTTATTACTTATTCTGTGGTAGATATTACTTGAGTTGCGTGTGGTTGCGTAGAAATTTTTCAGTTTGTCGAAGATTTGATTTTTATTTAGAACGTGAAAAATTAACTGCTTATTTAGCCAAGTAAGTTGTAATCCGTGGTTATCGGTGATGGTTTCACAACTAGTTATACGTTAGTTCTAAGTTGTTACAAATAATCTGTGTTGTGTTTACTGTTTGTTGACCCAAATAAAAAAATAAATAGTAGATTATACTGCGTAGCACTTTTCTAAGTATAAACATAATCTACTGACATCTACATAAACATACAACTTTGCTCTGTTAAAAATCCTATCTCAACTTAACGTATTTTCACAACCCGGCGTAGCTTTTGTCCAATTTATTCGTAATAGTTGACATCCAGTTTTTACGTGTCCAAAACGGTCGTCGACTGTGGCGGGCGCTTGGTAATTCTTTTTATTATAGGTTTTTTTACTAGTTACGTTCACGGCTCCAAATCGGTCAGTAATGGGTCGTAATGAGAGTCGCTGACACGCATGAGTTGCTCTACTTCTGTTGTTAAGCTTTTTACACACGCTTCTGTCGAAACTGTGAGGTTCTGTGTGAAATTCAGTGGAATTGTTGGTTAGTATTTTAAAAAGGTAAATTCTAAGTTCTTGAAAGTAACCAGTAAGAGCTCTAGAATTTTCTATTCTCTTAAAATACTTACATTATTTATTTCCATTTTTTTTTGTTGACGTTATTTTTATATAAAAGAGTGTTTTTCTTAATCTACTTCGTAGTTTCTATTTGTGTAGATATTTTTTCAGCTGTTATTTGGAGCAGACAGACGAGCCTTGTATGTGTGAGGTAATCTACTTATAAATGCATAGGTTCTTTTATCCCAGTTACTATATTAGTCTTTCTTGCTCGCAATGTATAATTTATTTGCTTTCAAATAATTAAATTATCACCTTAGAAGCATAACAATATTCAATGAGGTTATTATGTACCTAATATACCTATGTAGGACAAAGAAGAATCGTTATATTTGTGCGCAATTCATAAGATACATAGGATATGATGAAACTGTGCAAATAATTATAATTGTCAGTACTGTGTGTGGTGATGACAATATAAACCACATAATGAATGAACGAATTATTTTCCATTGATAAATTTCTTCATTCACAAATCAAAAACCTTTTTATAGACTCATCATATACATGACTCTTGATATGTAATGTAAGTTGCAGAAACAATGAAGCTCTTTTAAAACAATATCAATTCTATCTTTCCAACGGAACCAGTGCAATTATTCGACTGGGTGAACCCAAATCGATTGAATGCTTTACGACTGACAATCTCCAATATTATTTCGCGAAACTCAACGTTGTTCATGAAGGTAATAACTTTGTAATTGAATTTAGCGTCGCCGGTTTTTCAATGATGTCAAAAAGTGAACACGTTGGTTGATTTAAGTGATCCCTGTCTGTCTGACAAGTTTAATCCTAGAGCTCAACAAAATATTATACGCACAACTTTTAACATGTTTTAAATAATGGTACGATTCAGAACAGCTGTTGTGACTTGATATACGAAACTATAACTTCCTTGATGTCCAAAGAGGTACTTATGTATCGCGATTCGCGTTGTATTTGTATCGTCTTGGACAAAAATTCTTTGTAAACAAATCCCATGATTCGAGACAAACTTATTCTATTAAAGAAAACGTCTTGCAAATTCATAAAACCATGTTCACATATAAAACCGACAAACGATTCACAAAATTACTCACCAACACCAAAAATAATTTCTTACCTAAATCAATTTCCTAGAACACGTTCAACGCATCAAAAAACGACTTGTTGTCGTCGGATAATAAGATCAGCCGCCATGAGAATAGTGGGTAATTTGTTACCGGTAAAAAAACCTGCAAATGGGCCTTAACGCTATAATAAAAACAGAGATATAGGGTCTTGTGGGTCGGATCGAGAAATGAATTTAGATTACAGGTTAACGCCGCCTAAGTGTGGGTTTGGTTCACCTGAGCTCAAAAAAATGGATAATACGAAGCGGGTGTTCGTCCCAGCCGGCTGTGACTTGCCTGAGCCATTTTTGGGTACAGCCAGTAAATGACAGTCAAGGACAAAACTGAATTTATGAGATAAGCGGTATTTCAAGGCTTAATAGCAAAAAGTAATACATGAACTTCAGTTTGCGTCGCCCGTAGTTCATTCTTCAATTTTGGAATATTTCGGAAACGTACTTACAAAGTAAGTATAAATTTTATTAGGACATAAATCGTCAATATCTAAGTCTTAATGAAAATTGGCTCTACTCTATTGTCTATGCTTAAGACAGAATGCTTTATTTTTACCATAACACAAGAACTACTATGACGTTATGTCATATATTATAAGCAAAAGCTTTTAAAACTTCACAATGTTACTCAAATATGGTTTATTTTGAGCGTAGACACTCAAGAACCGTCATACTTATAAACAGGAGACTCTACTTTTTTCCCTGCCTGTGTCGCTCTGATAAAAAACGAAGCCGACCCATCACTCCACGGGAACCTCTTACATCCAATATTTGGGCAGGCCTGTCACTCCTTCGCTCACCTTATTATGAATGTGCTTGCTACACAAAAACCTTAAGCATTTTTACCGACTTCACGACGTAAAAAAGAAGTGTTTTTGAAGAGGTAGGTACATTTTAATTTTCAAGTTACATTGGAAAAAGTGTTTGATGAAGAAAAGCTTTTTGACGATTTAAACACTTGTCAGACAAAAGACTTATTCCATTGCTTGCTTTGGAGTCTTCTCTTTCGATACATTTTACCCGACTGCTTCTTTATTTCCCTAATTATGTCTAACACAGGGCTAGAAGTACGTTACTTCGATGATTCTTTATTTTTATTCTCATTTTTTTCAGCATGTAGAATTAATTTTATTTTAAAGTTTTGGTTTTTGCATGATCGGCCATGAAGTCAACTGCTCAACAAAAATTGTTTAACGTACGAGCAAAAGTTTAAGGAGGGTATTCATGTTTTTTGTGCCTCGTTCTCCCAAACCTTTTAGCGCCAGACATACTTGAAAATAAACTGATAAAATTCTGTATTTTATTACAGTGAATGAAAGAATATCATCAGAAAGACATCTATAGTAATAATGTTAAGAAAAATACTATAACTTCATCATCATCATCATCAACGGCCCGCTACAGTCCAATACTATTACTTATACTTACGAAAATAAACAAAATAACAGCTGTGTCGTTTCTTTTGTAAAATGCCGGTGTTTTCTGAACTAATTATAATTGGGTAGATAAATAATTTGTCCAGTAATATAATTTACCGACAACACGTAATAAATAAAGGTGGGTTGCGGCATGTCGTCCGGCGGGGTGCCGGTAAAAATAAAAGCTTTTGCCTGGGAATTAATAAATTTTAATTGTATGACGTACAGGGGGCCGTTTCACGAAGCTACAAGTTACAAATTACAAGTACAATTTGATGTACATTGCGTACACAATGAGGTGAAATGATAAGGGCTTCCAGTTTTGGCAAATTGGCTACGCAATGAATATCAAATTGTAACTTGTTACTAGTAAATTGTTGCTTCGTGAAACGGGGCCCAGGTTGCTTTTTAAGTGGACGCAGTATACTACACGTTTGTAAATGGGACTTTAATGATATTATAGCGGATATAATATATTCTTTATTGCAACATTACACTATACAGAAATGATATTATTAATATTACAGCAAAGGCGAGCTTATCTCTAAAGAGAGATCTCTTCCAGCCAACTAATGTATTGTGAGAGACACTTAATTAAAGTGGGATGACAAGAACGTGTACTAGAATTTAACATACTTAATTAATACATACATACATGCCAATAGACTACATAAATTCATTTATAATATATATGCCTACTCAAATAATAAACATATACCTACTCAATATGTATAAATACTACAATATACTTACATAAACATAAATACGAGGGCTGCTATTTATGTATCCGGAATAACAAAAAATAACAAACATCTATAACCAAATATACTTTTATTGCTTTTCAAAATATTCCCCGTGATGATCGATGTATTTTTTCATACGTTGAAACCAACTTTCGTAGCATTTTTTCCATTCTGTATCGGGTATCTCCAAAACGTGCATTTTGAAAGCATCAACGGCTTCTTCCCGGGTCGAAAATCGGTGTCCACGTAATTTGTTCTTCACGCTTGGGAATAAATAAAAGTCGTTGGGTGCCAAGTCGGGACTGTACGGCGGATGACCCGTCAATTCGATCATTTGACTATTTAAATACTCCGTTGTTGCGGCCGAGGTGTGACAGCTGGTGTTATCGTGGTGAAGGATTATTCTTCGTTGTCGATTGTTCTTGCGTATTTCTCCAAAGACTTCTGGCAAGCAAATGGTGGTGTACCATTCAGAATTAACAGTTTTACGATTCTCTAGTGGTACTGTAGCCACATGTCCACTAATACCAAAAAAGCAGGCAACCATTTGCTTCAAAGTGCTTTTTGCACGAACAACTTTAGTTGGGTTTGGCTCATTTTAGAACACCCAAACCGATGACTGCTGTTTAGTTTCGGGATCATACGCATATATCCAAGATTCTTCTCCTGTGTAGATATTATGAACAGCTTTTGATACCACCACATTTGTATTTTTTATCATTTTTTTGCACCAATCAACACGAGCCTGTTTTTGTTCAACTGTTAAGTTGTGCGGGATCCAACGACAACAAATTTTTTTTACAGCCAAATGTTCGTGTAATATTTTATAAATACTCGTCATACTAATTCCCAGAAATGCCTCTATCTCGCGATATGTAACACGATGGTCTTGCATTATTAGTTCGCGCACAGCATCAATATTTTGTGGTACAACAGCCGATTTAGGGCGACCTTTTTTAAAATCGTCCGCAAGCATACGACGACCACGATTAAACTCACTGAACCAGTGATACACAGTGGTTTTCGATGGGGCTTCCTCCCCAAAAGTCGACAAAAGTTGATCCATGCACTGTTTTTGAGTTAATCCACGCCGAAAGTCGTAATAAATCATAGCACGAATCAAAATTTTCACGAGTCAAATCCATGGTGATGATAGACAATGAATTTTAAAAATGGTGCCACAATGTAAAAACAATTGACAGATGAATGAAACAAACTTTATTTTACAGCCAAAGAGTTATATTTTTAAATGTTATAATTTCTTTTTAAATATTGTTTATGTAAGTGGCCAGTTCCGGTTACATAAATAGCAGCCCTTGTAACTTATGATAACTGAGAAATGATTTTACTCGTTTTTTAAAAGAGTGGATAGTTGGGCTGCATTGTGTACACAGCTCTGCTGCTCGCACCGAAATTTGGTGTTTGCTCTAGGAAGCACCTGATGAAAGCAAAAATAGCGTAGGTTTCAAACTAACACAGAATATTCAGACTTTTATCGATCACACAGACCATAGAAACCTCCGCGATCCACTACGTAGGCCCAGTGCGGATTGGTTTTACAACAAAACATAAGAACTATAGAGTTAAAATAGTCTGGAGGTTTTACAGCTCTCTAAGTTCCAGGATTATGTTCCTATTCATTTTTACTGAAACAAAAAAAGTGCATCTCCATGGCATGTCCACATTTTACCAAACTAGCGAAGTCTCGCTCGGTGCAGCAAACCGGTTGCACCAGAGGAATGGCTCTAGCCAGTGTGAACTTACTATAGAATAGTTTTATTAAGCAGCTATAGTTCGTGATCGTGACTAGGGACGGGATTGTCGATAAAATACTTACTTACCACTAAAATAACAGGTGGCGGTTTTGTTTGGAGTTTGTTTTTTTTTTATTCGCTGTATATTTTATTGAATAATTAATTATGTAAGTATCTATTTTAGTTACAAAAAATAAAACAAATAAAAAAATGATTTAATTAATTATTAAAAAATGAGTGAATTAGATATTTCGTTAACAGACGTAATCTGTAACAATATTAATCTATGCATTTTAGGTTGACATTTTCCTTTAGTCGCGTAATGCCTTATATGATAAAAAGTCCTATGTATGTTTTGGTTTTTCTTTAGCAATTGATTTAATCTTGATCTTGATAAGTTACTTATTTCAGTAAACATAGATCAAGATTAAATCGATTGCTTTAAAATATTGTGACATATTTTTTAATGGGAAGAAGAATATAGTAAAACAGAATTATAGGCTTGTACAAGAGGCTCTTTCTACATCACTAAATATCTCATAGTTACGGTGGGACGGCCGCGGTCCGTGACTAAATATGTGCCCACGCGCATTACAACTTATGACGGGTTAAATTATTCCTTGTCCACGCCCCCCTCCCCGCCCTTCGACCTTCCTCACCCCCGCACCTGCCCCGACGATTCCCATTCAGAAGCACTGCTTTCTAATTAAATTTCACGCACGCTTTCCTCCAGACGCCACCTAATGCGATTATAATTAACTTTTGATCATTCGTTACTTACTTGTTACAAGTACAGTATAAAACGTGCCTCGCTTTGAAAACATCCAAAGGTAAGTATTAAAAGTCTCCAGAGGACGACGTAACGAGATTCGTGACAAAGGTAATTTTGCACTTAAAGGGAATCTTACTGATTCTGCTCTCCTGGTAGCAGTCACAAATTACGGGTAACTATTTGTAGAAAATAAGGCTTCCAGAACGAACGTGATTATGGTGAGCGATCAAAGAAAAAGGCCGTCAATCGAGAAATGAGAGTAAATCAACTTCTCTTTGACATTCATTAGTTTCATAAAAATATCTCCCTCTAACTCTCGATAAAAAGTAGGCGAATAAAAGCTCGTTAAAATCACTCGCTGCCCGACCCTGAATAAAAGTTTTGAACCGTCGTTTTATTACGAGAAAAAACGAACAGGAAGCGAGCCATATTTAATTATTACAAGCTCAGCAGCTATTTTTTCAACTCTAGAATTAATTTAAATTTTGATCTTTTAACATTATCATAATAAAATAAATCAGTGAGTGCTCCAGGAGACGGGTGGGTGGAGAGCATTTAAGTTGCTTACTTATCTATAGGTACAAACATTCCTTCTGATTCAGCTTTGGCTTTCCAAGAAATAGAATTGATTAAAATCAAGAAAAGAGTGAATCATTGTATAAATTTGCATCGTCTTTTCGCGTATTTTTAAAAGAATCTACGTGCGTGCAGATGATAATTTCCACAAAATAACAATATTTCAAATGACTTTCCTGAATTTTTAAACTAGTAAATACTAAAAAACTAGGATTCGTATTATTCTCAAATGTAAAGTATTTTCTAGGTGCCTGTGAATGCGCTAGCTACATACCCTAATCTTAGTTCGAGATCGGAGTTAATGTTGACGGACGACGCAAGGTCCAGAGGTTAACGTCGCTTATTTGTTTATACAGCTTTTGTAGCGCTCTTATACAACACTTATGCAGCTATTTAGAGGTGTTCCTATACTGTTAGTAAGCGGTTACATTGCGGTAGTCTTTGTTCGTACCGTTTTTGTGGGTAGGGTCGAGACAAAAACGAGTAGTGCGGTAAACGGACAAAAGCGGTGGTAATGAAGAGGCGATGAAGAGTATCACGTTTTGGGTCGATGTATGGGTACTAAAGGAGTACATTAAGTATGTTATGTTTGTAAAATTATTATTAAGGAATACCTTTTTATAGACAGATCGACGATGTATTTGGACGCAAGAATAGGGTATCGGACTGTTCACCATATTTTATGAATTTACCACATTCTATTAATTATTTTTAAAATATAGATTAATAGCAGACGATTCGTGAAGAAAAAAACAGAATCGGCTGAAAAACAAATTTACAGTGATTTTTTAAAGTTTCAATATCTCTGTCTCTTTCAAAAACGATTTTTTGTATGAAGATTGTACTAACAAATGACGTCATAAGTGGGTATGTGCCTCTCTGTGTAATCTTGAATTTCAAACCTTTATAACTCGGTCAATTTTAAAGATAGAGCAAAAATTATTTTAGTGTTTGATAGCAGAAACTAAGAAGTTTAGATTTATAAAATAAAAATAAAAAAGTAATCCGATCCCCTATTGTGTAATCTTAAATGTATGGTCCGCTCCTTCACATTACGTTTACGTAAAGCTAGTCACGTAAAAATGTGCTAAAATAAATAAACTTATTAATCTTTCAGTGACTACTGATTTAAATAAGTGCAAATACAACAAAAATATTATGACCAACCAGTAGTTTGATAAATTGTTTTATGACAATCTTAGAATATAAACTAATTATTTTAAAAAATATATGACTTTGTTGCTAAGTCAGTTAAGATTTTATTTGAATAAAGCTACGTAAATTCCATATAATAAATCTCGACGCATTAACATACAATAGAAAATAAACAAGCTTAATGTGAGGAGAATGGCAGGGTCTAATGTACTTCCATAAACTAATAAAGACTTTAGATAGAGAAAACGCTTTTACACATTTTGCGAGATTACTCAACCCGAATCTCATCAAAACAAGGTACTTTAGTTTACAAAGTACACTCAACTCTGAACCACTGCTTTATTATTATAACCACCGAAGTGAAATGTACCATTAATAATTTCAACGCAAGCAGCGAAAACAGTTCGAGTCATAAATATCTCCCTAATGGCAACGCCAGTAATATTTCTTCCTTCATCTACATTACTTCTGCAAAAATAACAAAATAGTATTCGCATAAGATCGCCGCTGTTTGATAAGCCATGACTGCATAGAATGAGGCACTTTACCAGTTGTTCGTTGTTATCTCGCCTAAGGAAACTCAGTCGTAGTGTTAATAGTATTAAGTTCAGTTTGGTGCCTTTTGTTTTATCTGGGAGCTCCTAAGGTCTGATTTGTAGCAGCGATAGCCCCGCGAATGATGCTCGGACAACCAAGGACAACTAAAATAAAACTACCGCATTTTCGAGGAGTATCTCCGGCTGTTATTTTGATAACTCATCAGATATCTCGTCACCATTTCTCAGTTCTTGTTTTATGTCTTTTTAATAGCTACGAAGCGGTTTTATCGTCATTATACTGGTGATATGCTCGGCAGAACATGGATAAGCTGTGGACAGATTGCGCAATTGGGGTTACACCTCTATAAAATATATTGTCGTTTTTTAACTGTCTTGTTAAAAAACTAACATGTAGATTTAAAGTGTAAAACGTATCGCTCCAGCCATGAATTTAATAGCGCTTTCTAATACCGCCCTAGGCGAGGTTTCGGAGTGACAAACGCGCTTAAACAGTACAGTTAAAGCTATAGTAAAATTAAATACAAATTGCGAGTAACTGTGAAATCTTAAAGGCGAGAAGGAATTTCCACTATCTCTGATTTCACGCATTGAATGTAAATCTGCATTAACTTAGCCTAATAAACACATCAAGGTGCACTGTTGCTTTACGGAGTCACCTGCAGGCGTCGAGTCAATCCCTACATATTTATAAGATCTGATATGGACTTAAATCGATGTAGAATTTTCGTATTCAGTCCCCGCGGGGACGGGGCAGTAATCGTCTCACGTACTACCATATTAGACAAGTTTTCAATGAATTTTAATGTGCCTGCAGTTGAGAATGACGGCTATTGAATGCCAGTGAAGTGATTGATTGAACACGCTCTTCGTCCCGTCTCATATCTGTGCGATTTGTGTCGCATAAACTGCATTAAGTGTATTTATTACTCCCTAGCCTTTAGGGGAATAAAGATTAATGGTAGGCGAGGCCGCAATGTTGACTTAGCGGACACCGACAGCGGACATTTATTCTTGCGCCATAAAAGATATTGTTTCCAATTAGGTGCGTTTTATAAGATCAACAACATGTTGTTGCAATACTATTTTCACTTAATTAGTCCCCATCATAAGTAAAATAAAGTAAAATGTGAGGCCTTTTAAGTCCAGTTATACAACTGACAAGAGTGGGATATCAAAGAATACAGCTTACTCCGCAGATAGATTTTTATCTAATCTTCTTGATTTAAATACGTTCTTGATTTAAATACTATAACAGGTTCTAGAACTTGGCCGATATCAACACAACAGCTCTGAACGAATCTGTCGAAGAAAGGCGCACAGAACATATATGTTTGTGTGGTGTCTCTCAAACAAAGGCTCGTTTATCATACTGACCTGCGTGACCTATTCGTGAAGATCTTTTTGTCTGATATCTAGTTGCCGAATCAACTAGGAAAGCAAAATGAACCTAATCTAATAATTAAAACCGATTTTACTACTATGATAGTAAATTATCCTTGTTACTTACACAACGTAATCTCTTTGCACACAACAGTATAAGTGCTATGAAAACAATACCGCCATACATTAGGAATACATAGGTTAACTGAAGCTCCGAAACCATTAACAACATAATAAAATGGTTCTACAAATAAAAGTGGGCACTAAATTTAGTTGAAACCAGTAAGTTGTTTGAAGTGCGGCATTATCGTCGGAACAATCTTTTTGGTCAGAGTTATTATACCTAACGTACGCGTTCATGGAACGAAGCTTATCTTTTCTGCTGCTGGCTTGAATTTTCTGAGAACGGTCCTAATGCGTATTTTAGATAGCTATTATGTTCGTGGCACAGTTTCTGCCGTGTAATCCTATAAACTGAGAATTTTGATGCTGTAAATTGAAACTATGTCAATATTCTTGTTTTTAATTTGTAGCTGCGTTTATATATATTTTTATAGTGCCTCTTCTTAAAATAGTCAGGCTTGTAGCTGACCAAAGCTGTTGTTAATGTTAAAACTTCTTTTTGTTTTACAATTTTGCACTAAAGGGTCAAATCCTTTGATCTGACTTACAGACATCTCGATCAATGCAAAATTCATTTTCACAACGAAAATGTTTGTGATATGTTTATCCACTACTGATCTCACTTCATGACTAAGTGAAGACCATTTGTGATTGCTTAATTTATAATACTTATTACAATATCGCTATCCGACGAGCTGCTTTCCGAAAGTTCCGATATCAACATACCTAATACCTACCTACTTGAAGAAAAGAAACTCATTTAAGATGCAAGCGTTGAGTTTAAAAATATGACATAGCACCTAACAACATTCCTTTATAATAACGCCCATAAAATCTTTAAATTCTACTTATTGAACTTGTCAACACAAAAAATGGTGCCCTTTCTGGAGAGAGAAAGTGTCAAATATTTTATGAACGTTTCTCTTGTATTTTTTAGAACGACTAGTATTTTTTGTTATTGTGAAATTAAGTGTGAAACCAATCATGTTGCATATCTTGGGAAAGATCAAAATTTATTGAATAGGTAGAGCTTAGAACTTTACTTTTCTAAAGCATTTGAAGTAGGTGGGTCATCATGAAGTACCTAACTCTATCTTATTCAGCAGAGTGCTTTTAGACATCATATTATATCTAAGCAAACATAAAAATCATCATCAATAACTCATATACGTCCCCACCAAGGGGCTCGAGCCTACCCTGGAGTAGAGCGTTGAAGCTCGGTTGGTCGACGTCACATACAACCTTTGAATTTCTACGCATTAGTTTGCAGGTTTCCTCACGATGTCTTACTCGAACATAATATATGACAATGAAACCAACTTTATTGGTCATATAACAGTCCAATTAGCATTCGGTAGGAACATAAAACGATACTCGGAAACAAGGAAAATATTCGAAGGAAGACGTAAATCATAGCCGCAATATTTTTACTGCCCCAACATCTGTTTTCAAACTGTGTCCCTAACAAGATTTATGCGTAGAATAGTAAAATAATGAAAACAATACAATTTTGTAACAAAAACAATAATACTATACGGAGTTCCTGAGCCCATTTATTTTTAGAAACATTATTGTCCTGAATAAAGGCTATTGTTTTGATATGAGAACAGAAGGAAACATGTGCCACGTTAGGGTAGGGCTATCGACAGCTTAAATATAAATCTATAAACTTTTTACATGAATAATTTATTTGCCATCGTGTACGAAGGAAATTGTTAATCGTTTTAATTTAATACATACGAGTAAGAATATTAAGTAAGACCACAACATCCTGATTTTTCTTGGTCCATTTATTTAACAGGATTGTCCACTATGGCTCAGTGCTCACTTTAACATGAAGCATCGTACAGTAGCCGATCCACAGCCTTAATTGAGATAAAGTGTGAGTTGTTTTATTTTTAAATAATCCTTCTATTCGTAAAACTCTTATTTTTCCAATTACAGATAAGTTGTAAATATTCACAGATACAATAAAAACTAAAGTATCGTAGCAGCGTTTATCTTATCCGGTCATCCTATCGATACTATTTCAAAACTTCACTAATAGCTATATAAAATTGCTTATCAGCAGATTTATCGGTTTTAGGATCTATTGCCAGCTCCGGTATAAAAGGATCGTCATACATGTGTGAGGCTAAACCTTATACCGGTATTTTTTATTTATCCTTTCCTCTACTGTTCCCAGGTTCCATTTGAAATGGTGAAGAGTTTTAATTTGTTATTCGATTAGATAAAATATTCTGACGGGATATGTTACCTCTTCTGCTATTTTATTTTACGGGGATTAGAGCAAAACGTGCCATTTATTTTTCGTTTTAAAAATGTAGAGTTACCCTTTGTGTGGACAATAGGATTGCTTTACGATGTGTATGAGTGTGGTTTTATTTACAAAACGATGCATTTTAAAACATATTTGATCTTTCAGAAATACTTACACAAGTCGTTCTCGGCCTGATGTTATTTACTAGGTGTGTATTTGAAAAGCTCTCTCTCTGTAGTTTTTGTCGACGAGTAAAAAATAGAATACACTATCCCGGAATTCGAAGGCATTTTAAATAAACCTTTCTATAAAAATCCTTTTTGCAAAAATGAGTTATGTGGTTGACTGTACACTGTACGGCACATATACATTTAAATTTAGCTTCGGGCAATGTCGGTGTTTTACGTTGGACGCGCTACGGGTTTTAATTATTTATTAAGTTTATTTATTCACGCAACGTTTTACAAAAGTCTCGGATAAAATTCAACTACTGTACGAGACTGATAAATACGATGCCATCATGCCATGTCTAACTTTAGGTAACGTGGAGGTGACATAAACCAGACAAAAATACACCCTTGGGTTAACCCCTTTGGGTAGCATTAGTGGCAAACTAAAGTGTCTTTTATCTCCCGTTTGCAAAAATGCATGAGCCAACCCTAGTAAAAAAGGATTCGTATGTGAGTGTGGGACTTGTGCGCATACCACACATGGCTGTTAATTTCGCTTTCGGCGACGTCGGCGTTTAACATTTCGGACGCGCCGTGAGTTTTAATTTGTGATCAATTATGCGCGAGCACTGTTATTTATTACTGTTTTATTTTATTTGCCTTCTCACAGCGCCGGTGGGTGGTCCGATCACGATTTTGGGATGCGATGTTCGACCAATAAGTTCCGCTGATTGGGTCTGTAGAGTTGAGAAGCGGATCAAGCGTTTGCGTATTTTACAACGTGTTCAAGTGAGGAGAATATAATTACAGCAATTTAAAGGCTTGTCTGTTGCAAACTGGTTTGGTTAAGTTTTTGGGTCGGGTAGTATTCATGTCAAAGGTCTTGGCTTGCCACAATTTAATATTTCGCTGCGCAATCGAAGTGAGGTAGAATAGTTTAGAAACTTTGCCTTCATAACTGCTGTGTTCTGAATTTAATGAACAAATTTAAATCGTACCGTTTACGTTGTCTAGTTTATTCGATTCTCTCAAATTTCTACGCTTGTACTTAGGTTTGAATCCGTGTATCTTGCCCTGTCTAACCCCTGTCGTCTCTGCCGTCCGCAGCAAGTATTTGACCGGCCATTTTGTTATTCCGAGCGCATCGGGCGCCCTGGGCCGGTTAGCGGTAAATTGTTCCACGTAATGTGATTCTAATTGAGCAGCTAATTCCTACCGCGCATACACTCGGTTAGTTAGCCATTAGCGTTACCTTGGCCACCGTGCGGGTTCTAAATGACGTCACACTTTTATTTACTGCTGGGTGATTTTTTTTATATACGTTTTTCTCTCTTAAGGTACAAAACGACTGCTGCTCTAAGTCTTTAGTTAGGTCCTCGGAAAAATTATTAAAGGGTGTGTTTTTCCAATTTCATAATTTGGAAAAAACAGTAAGTAATAGAAATAAAAATGAATAATGAGTTATGATTAATTTAAATTAAATGTGTTTTTTTTTGTTTCGCATTGTTAAAACATTTCATTTGCATTTTCCTCAATTTTTTTTGATAAATTTCTTTTAATTAGTTTTCTGTTCGAAATATGCCAAAACTGTGTACTACACCAACACTATGTTGTCGTAAAAATTTGATATATAATCCAATTTATTATGTTCTATTAATAAAAATAAATATTCACGATACTGTACAAAATTACTCTTAGACTCCACACATAACCTGTGATGTGACGCGGCAGTCCAATCGACCGTTACCAAAAATAAGTGAGTATGGGCTTACATTGGAAAACATAGCTTTGCTCCCTTGTCTATAAATGGTTCGTAATTATCTGTTGTCTTCGTTAATAACCAGTTTAATAACAGCCTAATAAGCCCTTGTTATTATAATGGCGCGGATGCCGAAACAAGCCTAAAACAAACAAAGAATTGTATCATAACTTGATCCTTGTAATAATGAAAATTACCTACTCTTTGTTTTCTCAGCAGTTTATTGATCACTTCTTTGTTTGTACTTTATAAAATAAAATTGTTTGAAATTTATCTGCTGCCAGAAATTTAATTTTAGCAATCACATTTTTTAAAAAGAGATAATGTTTAATAGAACGTCCATCACAGTTGACAGAAAACCTGATTGAAAGCCCTACTTCATTTTAAATAACATTGAAACAAAAACAAAAACGTGTATGGCAGACGAAGGTTATTCGCGTTTCACACTTGTCAGCTAATCGAGATTAACATGTGTCTGGAAATGTGTCCTATGAAAAAAAATTCCAATGTTATCTGAAACAGGGTACCCTAGTATTCAGTCGCGTTTTCCCCAAAGTTAGTTGACTGGTATTGGCCTCGATTCGGGATGTCACGCTCTAATCCTTAATTTAAGTTAGTCCGTCCTTTTTACCTTTCAAAGATTGAAAAGGGACAGGAGAAGGGAGATGGCCATCCTAATATTAGAGCTGTCAAACATCAAATCTGAACCTTATGGCCGTGTCGA
Organism: Carpatolechia fugitivella; assembly: GCA_951230895.1. Classification (NCBI taxonomy): domain Eukaryota; kingdom Metazoa; phylum Arthropoda; class Insecta; order Lepidoptera; family Gelechiidae; genus Carpatolechia; species Carpatolechia fugitivella. The sequence continues at coordinate 7,447,807 of OX579652.1, forward strand.
TTGTACAATTTAAGAGAGCAAACATGCTACTTAAAAATCTCTTAAACTGACAGCTATGCCCTTATTTTAAGATATCATTCGTTCAAATTAATATCTGATCAAGTACTAATTGCACTTGATCAGATATTATTTGAATGATCAAATTAAAAACGTTCAGTATTTCCAAAAGAGTAATAAATGGTCAAGAAAATAACAGAGTGCACTTGTCACATTCTATTTATGGGTTATTGTCATCTATTAGTAAAATAATACTTAATATAAATAGGAACAATGCTCCATTTGGGTTTTATAAATGAGATTTATTTAAGATTTACTAACCCACATAAAATCTTGTGTAGTTCAGAATATTTCCTATCGACGGTAAATTTAATCGAGCGGAGAGTTCGAGGAATCGATGATTTACGATTCAGAGCATTTCAGATTTAAGTATTTCTCCGATAAACACACAACAACATATACTTAATACTTCTAACGTTATTATGTTTTTCAAACTTATGAACATTTCCGTTTCTTTGACTAATTGAATGCTTTGTTAAGACAATTGACTTCTTCCAGCAAAGAGTAAACGCCAAAGTATAGATGTATAGCTTCTATAGAAATTATAAGTTTGAATAAATAGCTAAAGAAATTGAAGCTTTGAACTTTTTTTTCACACTAAATGTAAACTAACCAGTGTTTTTTTTTTGTTACAGGTTAATAATGATTCTTCTGTTTCATCGTTTACCGACCTCGAAGTAATATTGTAGTCGTAAGTCTAGAAATACAAATTTAATAAATAATATTAATTTGAATGAAAAATATTTGATAGAATAAGTACTTTTGATTTTCCATAACCTTTTTGGTTATGAAAACATGATTATCGTTATAATTTAGCTACTTAACGACTAACAAGTCGTAGGTGCCACCCGCAAATAATCTAGTTTTAGTACTAAATACTCGAGTTTTCCCGATAATAATAACATGTGTGTATATTACAAGCATTGCCTGTTATAAATATAACTTTTAGGGTTTAATGCCAAAGTTATAAACCATCAATAACACAGTTAAATTAAACCCAATTTGGAGTTTAAATGCCTTTTTTACTGTTCTGCCTACGCAAAGTGACAAGAGGAACAAATTACGTGGCCAACCAAAGTTAAAGTTTTATAAATATATCGTCCAAACGATGCGCATGCGACTCAACGCAATCAACATTGGATTTATCATCTGGTGCTATTTAATTTTAATGTTTTCTCTTATTATTCTTTTATCACTCGTGTGACATTGAGGCGATAAGTATTTCCTCAAAACGAGGGATACTTGTTTGTGATGTGACGGACGACTATCGTCTATGTAGCACTATCATGGCACTACTATCCAACACACATATCGATGGATGCCTGATAATAAAAATTATTTATTCAAATAAAAGGATCATTAATGCGATGTGAAAATAACTAGTTACTCACGTGATCACCACAACACACCTGCATTGTTTATTGTCGAAACTTTTCAACCGATAATTTATTAATAATAAACCATCATATGCTAACAAAAAGACACACATTTTCGTATTGTAGACTTTACTTTTACAAAAAAGCTGAAATCCAATATTAAAGCAGGCTGAATAAGCGGCTATAAATCAACGTCACATTCATAACTTTTTCTTTATTTAATACTGTCTAAGCAATTTTTGTTGTAGGGGTAAAATCTACAACGCTATTATTATACTTAGCTAATATCTTCACATTTTATATTCCCTATACACACGTCCTACACCATAAGTAGAACAAAGTAAAGATTAATGACCTTCACAGACTGTCCCTAAAGTCCTAAAACACAATTACTAGGTTATACAATGCGCTAACTGAATTTTATTGGTTGCAATAGTAGAGAATACTTCAGATAGAATTTTTAAATAAAGTGTTCTTCTTTCCCTATCGTCGTGTAGATTGTAAAGTGGACAAAGAGATACAAAATTAAGTGATAAATTGCATTACGATTGTTTATTAGAGATTTAGTCTTACACCAGTAGAAAAATCTAGGTTTTCTGCTAACTTAAAAAAAAACACAGGAGACGAGCTTGACTGATAAAATGACAATTTCGTGAAAATCTTTTTCTACAGTTTTTTTTAACTTTAAACTAAGAATACTCATCCGTGATCATTGTGCGTACTTAGTACAAAATCTCTATTCACTGTCACAATGCTATCCTTTCCCTCTGGCCGGTTGACAGCGCCCACGCCCGGCTGTCTAATTAGTACAGAAATAAACGCGAGAGATTTGTCAACTTCCGAGCCTCCACGGCATTCCTTTGAGGCGGCCGAAGTCAAGCCGAAGTCCCACGACCGCTGCCTTTTAAATAGACCGTTAGGAGATGTGATATGTCGCACGTGGGGTGGTCGGCCTCAAAATAGGGGATCGGACTACTTTTTTTTATTTCATAAATCCAAACTTCTTAGTTTCTGCTATCGAACACTAAAAGAATTTTTGCTCTATCTTTAAAATTGACCGAGATATAAAGGTTTGAAATTCAAAATTAGACAGACAGGCACATACCCACTTGTGACGTCATTTGTTAGTACCGCCATATGATCTCCATACAAAAAATAGTTTTTGAAAGAAACGGACATATTGAAACTTTAAAAAATCACTGTAAATTCATTTTTCAACCGATTCTGTATTTTTCTTCGCGAATCGTCTGCTCCTAATCTATATGTAATAAATAATTCATAAAATATGGTAAATTTAGGAACAGTCCGATCCCCTATTGTTAGTTAAAAAGTTTCGCGATGCGGCTGCTGTCTAAGGAGAAAAACGTGCGTAACTGGTTATTGTCACGTATTGCAATTACCACAAAGCGATGAAAATTTAATTCGCAGTTTGTCAGTTTGAATGAGATCTATTTCCAATAAACCCAATGAATTCCTCATCGGCCCTTTAAATTTTTGAACAAAAGGAAAAAGTTTATAAATAAAATACACATAACTACGATACTACGTCGATTTTCAATAGGTTAATAATAATAAACGTAAGCTTGGCAGTTATTTTTTTAAAGATCGGTAGCAGACAAGTGTTTTTCTTTGATCTCATATAAAAGTTTTCACTGATATAAAATTGTAAAATTAATAGAGTTCAAAGAAGGCCATTTGTCAACCTCCCAAGTGTAGCGCATTCTTTTCAAAGGCCAGAGATGCAGCTAAAAGTCGTTTTAGTGTGTCGTTTCATGTGTCGCGCCGAGGGTGGTCGCACCTCTCTCGTATCCTAATGTTTTCCTAGAACTAAGATGTTAATGTGATTTATATGTGCAAAGATTCAACCGTGTTTATTTTTAGCGAAAGACAAAAATACGACTGTTTGTTAAATTTTTCTTATAAACGGTAAATAACTAAATCTAATTGTGCTCTTAAAAATCCTTTAAGATTGACCTAAAAAGAGATAAATATAACCAAGTTTAAAAACTCTATGGCGGAACAAATTATTCTTGAGCTAAAAGAAGCGCCCGAAAGTTATCTAAGGGAAGGCACGACCTCACAATCAAACGTCAAACAAAGTTTTATCAGAGAAAAGTTGACAAATAAATCTTGAGGCAAGTTTCCTTAAAGAAATCAGGGTCGCGACGCGATCCGCTCTTTATTGTGTTTCGAGTCTCATGCTGTTGTTAGAGAATACAATCAAACCAATGTTAATAAGTTAGAAATATAACCCAATTTAAAGACTTATCAATACGTTAAAAGTATACATACAGTATATATACTAAACCCCGAGGGAGTGATCAGACGTCTACACGTCATCACATATTGCTGACAAAGAGGACTTAGTTTTCCCTAAACCGAAAGTCTCAACCTGTTTACAACCTCAAAGGACTTGGTCCAATTTTCCCCATCAATAAATGAGTTCAAAGGGATAGGATAGGATACTATCTAACGTGATTATTAGGGTGCTGACTAACTGGTATTTCTTGTTTATCATCATTGAATTTTAGTACACAAGAATTAAGGTGAAACTTTAAAATTAAACCTTTCAGATGAAAATAGTATCATTTCATACGATATCACTCGATATTTTACTTCACAAAGCATTCATTGTAACATTATTATTTATATCTCGCAAAAACTTTATAGAGTAGTACGTACTTAAAGCTCCATTCAACTTTCGTATCAACTTTTCTGTCAAATATCCTAGGAAAGATAAATAACAATGCGAATAAATTGGATATAATATTTAAGACAACTTTATAGTTTGCAGGAGGATTTCTCGGTATCCAAGTTAAAGTTAGAGTCTTGTGTTTTGCGGGTTCCCTCAACTTTGAGCGCAATTGAAATAAAAAGGACTTGAGGGGAGGATTTATTATATCACTTTTGTCTTTCAATGAGGTTGTAAAGACCACTATGAATTTCTTTCAACCTCTTTTATTAGACCGTCTGGCATTCAGCATTGGGATCACGGAGATATCATTGTGGGATGATATTATTAAAGATTATACCTATGGATTTTATTTCGTCAATATAGAGTCAATTTTGTTTGTGTGTGTATAAAAAAAATTTTAGACTCTATTCTTGAAATAGTTACGACATTGTAATATTATTGTACATTAAAGCAGAAAAATACAAAATAGTTATATTTTGCTAAAAAGCTTCTCTACCTACCCACTCCACCGAAATTATATGTTTCTTGAGTAACTTGTCAAAGCTGAATTAATTTTACGAAATTCTTCCGACTGAAAACATCAACATATTTTACTAAGGGATTTTCTATAAGACTTCATTAGCAGTTACTTGTGTATTCCATGTATATTTTTCGCGACACGCGTGAGACGGGATTTTGTGTTGTGGCACGTCTCGCCACGTCTGCCGCGTTTCGGCACGTTTTGGCTCATTTCGGCACGTTTCGACTCGACTTCATAAATTCTGGTTGAGGCTGGGGTATTCCCCATTGGGTAGTGTCGTCACGACTCAGGATGAGGAATGAGCTACGCCCATCTTATCGCAAGTGACGGGTTTGTTCGACTACCGCGATTAGGATTTTTTTCTGTAAATTTACGAGTATTTCAGGGTGTCATCCTCGATAATGACGAACTTCCATACAAACTTTCATCCCCCATTTCAACCCTTCCAAGCCTTTGTATCGCGACAAAAGGTAGCCTATGTCCTTTCCCAAGCTCTAGTCTATTTCTGTACTAAATTTCATCAAAATCGGTTCATTGGTATAGGTGCGAAAGCGTAACAGACAGACAGACACACACACAGACAGAGTTACTTTCGCATTTATAATATTAGTAAGGATGTACAATGTGTGATAAATAATATTTGTATTGTATTGTATGTACAAAACCAACCCAAAAAGTCAAAATACAAAATACCTAGTTCTGTAGTAAAAGGATATCCGCAGCGTACTCTATACTAAAGTTCAGTGACACCTATTCTCCAAACAAACGAGTAAAAAGTTAACAGACTTTGTTCAACTTAAAACATTGAAACTATTGTTGGAGACTTGAAGCTTTTATGCGAATATTTTAACTCTTTTTCAGGCAGTTTCCTAGACGACATTGAATAATGAGTGTTCTAAAATTCGGTTGAAAATCTATGTAGAGCTTGTTTTTTGATTTTGTAAAAGAAGAAATTAATTATGTATTCTTTGGTTTTGTCTCTGTTACTGTCTACTCATAGTACTGTAATTCTAAAACCGGAAGTGTAACATTTGTAAAATAGAATAGACGGAAGAGTATCTATGGAATCTTAACTAGTAGCAACCCTCTTTAATAGAATGCGTCTAGTAATAGACATAATCCAAATTAATGGTGCACCATGACCCTGCCAGCACCCTTCACACACACAGTTTAACATATGGTAAGAGTACCTACTGTCTTAATAAATTACACTAAGGATTACCTAGTATTGACTACGCTCCATCTTTCAACGTAGAACACGTAATATAAACAAAAACGGGCTATTCTGTAATCTCTAGTAAACTCGTGAATGCTCATTAAAAATGAGACGTCACATCTGTGCGTCAAACGATAGCCAAAAGTGATTGATATTACCATTTCCGTTCTTTTAAACCCGACCATTGTTATTTCAGTCGTCGGAAACGTCTCAAATAGGCAGGTTCAAAGTGAAACGACACGCGTATATTTTATAGGAGGCCATTTGTCGGGCCGCATGTGTGTCCGTCGCTTGCGCTGAAATATTTACGAGCTATTAGTGCAACAAGAACAAATATCTTGCGCAGATCGCATATCTTCCCCTTCGCTCTTAGCAAATGACTGATTTAGGACCGCTACAGAATAAGCCCCCCTAATTAAAGTACGTACGTTTAGGTGACTTTGATCTGAGTATGCAGGATAGTTGTTGTCTACGATAGATATTTCATATACTTGTTTTGGTCGTAAAAGGAATGATTTCATCGTGTGGAATGGTGAAGGAGTGGTGTCTCTCAGTAAACCTAAATAAATTCAAGAATCTCAAAAACTTACTGACTGACAAATCGAGCCTAAACTACAGGATCTGGGGAAGTTCTTAGGACATAGAAAAGCACTTTTCCTAACACAATTTCTAAAAATCCATCCCTTAAGGGAAAATGGGAAGTTGAAGTTAGAATAAAACTCCACCGTTTTAAACGCAAAACAAAAGCGCAGGTGGAAAACTAGTATTTCAATGATTTTTTTAGCAAAAATTTTCATTTTTGATGCAAAAAAATATTACTGCGAATGTGATTAAAAGTATTGCATCGAATAGGTAGCATGTAAACATTGTAACTTAATCGCTATCCAAAAATCAGATGACGGAGTGCAATCGCCCTAACTTGTTTCAATATGGGAGCGCACTTGACAAATTGCTTAATTTTATAGAGTGGTCACATCGGGTTACCAAATGTTTGTTGGCTTTAGCCGCCTGGTGTAATGTGAACCCACTGGTGTGTCACATTACCCAGCGACAAAGAAACGGTAATGGCCCTCATGTTTATGCAAATAAACTAAATGTGTTCTAAATTAAAATAATCCTAAATTTATATGTAAATTTTGTGACCGAACTGTGTCCTTCGCGGCTTTTCGTTTCAAAATCGATTACGTAGACACGGATTTGAGCTTAGATCCGCCGGATAAGTTTAATGAAGAAATGAAGATCCTAAGAGAATCATCTTGATTGGTGATTCTATTACGATTCATGATTTTAAATGTGAGTTGGGATTAAATTTTTGTAGGTCGCTTGATAATAATACCTAACGATCTTTTCTTTTTTTTTTTATAGAAAGTTGTGCGTACAAAAAAATTATTGTGCATACATTACAACCCCCTGAATAATGATGATGGCAAGAAACTGTTGCGAAACAAGTATTTTCATACCTGTTTTTTAATATTAATTTCTAAAATAAAATTATTCTTTTTAGTTTTATTGACGGGTTCTCGAATGGAGACCGCGTCTCGGGAAACGTAGTGTGGGACGCCCCCCTATCAGGTGGACTGATGACCTGAGGAAGGTCACAGGTGGTGGCTGGATGAGGAAAGCGGGTGATCATGCGCTTTGGCGTACCCTTGGGGAGGCCTACGTCCAGCAGAGGACTGCAATAGGCTGATTGATTGATTGAGCTTATTGCAGTAACTAACCTATACAAAACAGGCAACAATTTCAACAATTTATACCCATTTGTTGTCAGTAGTCTTGGCGTTATTAGATAAGTGTTTATTTAACTGGATATCTTTATTAACTGTTTATTTTTAAAACCGACTTTTTATTTTTACGACTGGACTTCTCAATGTGTGTTTTTAGATTCCAGAATTATCTAAATTTTTATGTACTCGGCTATTGAAGTGGCTCCCTATCTAGCAATATAAAAGGTTGGTAGTTTATGGGACCACCCGGGCCGAGGTGGTACCAATCTATAGTATTCTCTTTATGTCACTCCAATTAGTCATGATTAAGTTAAATTTATTGTTAGTTTAATGGTCCATTAACTAGCTCCCTTGTGTCTAATGACTTCTTATTGTGAAACCCTACATTGCCATATAATACCTATATAACACTTTCAGACAGTTTAACTTGCACATTGATATTTGATCCTGATAGTACAGTAATAGGAGATTAAGATTAATTGCGCCATGAAACGTAATACGCTTTTTAGGCAAGGAAAGAGTCTGGCTTCTGGCTGGTGATAAACAGGGGTTTGAGTAGTCAATCAAAATCTAGATCTTATGTCTTTTGAATTAGCACGTCATTAACCTAAAAAAAAACGTTCTTGTTGTTTTCCATAATCCTAAAGTAATATTAGTCAGCCTGTGCAAGTATTTTCCGAGCAGCTTTATTTAAAAATCTTCTTTACTTAAAATAAGAATTTTATAGAATGAAAGGATGAAATTTTTGTTTTTTATTTTTCTCGGGGAAAGAATGCTGGAACTTAATTCGAGCAGGCATCCACTAGGTTTCATTTTGTAGAAGACAACTAAAGTACGACATTGCGCTTGAAATATTGTACATTTCGTTACATACTCGCACTTGCGCTACATTCTACACTAACATCACGAATTTCCAAGGTTTTAATAAAACTACTTTAACGCAATCATTATCCTGAATAATTTTCTAGGCTAGACTAATGAAATACCTTATTAAGATTAACATAATGGTTCTCAAAGTTTAAAATTAAAAGACCGGCCGATATTTGTATAGAACTGGGACATACCAAGCTGTCACTTTTTAATCGAATGGTACCTGTCACAATTATTGAACCTTATTTAACCAAAATGTCCTCGTTGAAAAATATGAGAGCGTTGAACTCCTTTCTCCGTGTGTATTGTATGACAAATTGTATTCAATTTGCCATCTGACAGCCGCCGAGGAAAAGCATTTGGGTAACAAATGCTCATGCTGAGAATGCACGCGATATTATATGGATACAACTCGCTCGCTTACCCTATTTAGGTTTCAGGTGGAATTTCAATTAGCATCTAATTGTGCCTTGTAAAATATGGTTTTGCAAATATTATGTTCCGTCAATTGTTCAGCTTACCCCACAACAGTTACACGATATTTATTAACGAACACGAACAGTTAAATCCTTTTAAAATACCTTTGCGACATTAATGTAAATCGTTTTTTACGGAGCCTATAGCGTGAATATAAAATTGAAATTTCGCACGAATCTATTACATTGGCATAAAAATAACATTAATGGAAATCAATTCGTTGCGATTAACGGGCGATTTATAATCGATTCATTCGATTTAGTAGTCGCACGTGGGATTGATTCTGTTTTTTCGTTTTCACGATTTATCTTTGAATTTAAAACACTTTTATCTTTGAAAAATATCGACACCTTAAATCCAACTTTATTGGTAATTAAGTTTTAAATAAATCTTATTTAGAATAAAATAAATCGAGCTGAAGTTATACTTTTACTCATTTACATTAAAAATATATTTAATTACAATAGGCGTGAGTACCTTAAAACACAAAAAGATTTGCTTACCTCCTAAACTGAAAAAAAAAAAACAGTTTAAATAATTAATTTATTTTCTCTTCGTTGCTTAGTTTTCATTATAAATATTTAAAAATGATGAAACAATTTTAATCTGAGAAGCGTACAAATACCCGTTACTACAGGGTGCATGATCATCATTAATCATTGCCAACTAAACAAACGGTGCCACGTTGGGCCACAGTGGCGTCAGGATGGCCCATGAAATTGGCTGAGAATGAGTAATCTTTGCGACGACATAATAAGTCCAGATTGTAAAGGAAGATGAAGAATGTGCCGTGTGGTGACGGCAGAGTAGAATACATTTGTCACCAACCCCTACTCTTCCCGTGGGTGTCGTAAGTGGCGACTTAGGGACTACACATTGAACAGGGAACGGGCAGCAGCGCTCTCTGGTACAGTAACCTTTTAATCTGCGATCTCCAACCCGCCTGCCAAGCGTGGAGATTATGGCAAATCCCTTCACTTAAGTGGAGGAGGCTCATAGTCCAGCAGTGGACTGTAACGGGCCGTTGATGATGTTGTATTGGAAGAGGAGTTATAGCTTCGTCATGATAATAGTATCATCGTGTGTAAAAGTACTAGATAGAAAAGTTAACAAAACTGAAACTAGTGGTTCTGTGAGCTGTAGTCCTCGCGAGTCTGTATATATCTTTTCAATTATTTTTTTCTCGACAAACATCCCCAAACCCTTGATTTTTTTTATTTTTAAATTTCATTTCATATCATATCATTTCATTTTATTGGTTAAGAAATGTGACCTGTAGACTACGAATAAGGAAGCCATGGAAATGTAATTGTAAACAAAACCCACGTAAAATATGGCCCCAAATCTAGAGTACTTAAACGAGAAACGTCACTGTAGACAGGCCAATTGGATGCGTTCACGCATCACGTCATATTCCGGCAAGCCCGGTGATTGGTTCACGGCATGACGGCTAACGGTGATTGGATCGCGTCACTTGCAGTGGATGTGTTATGCATTAAGTGTGATAAAACAAGTCAAATTAAAAATTATTGTACTTTTGCATTACTCATATGAATCAGGTTACTTTATCATAATTTACTAAAATCATATATTATTTAAATGTGTGATTGTGTGGAAGAGGCCATTACTCTGTGTCAAACTTCTCTCGTTTTCGTATTGTATTTTGTATCCATTAAAATCTTGCCAATCATTTGTTATTTTCGAGTTATGATTTTACTAACGATTCATTCTCACGTAACAACGAAAAAAGAGGGGGAACGTTTATTTTTGTAAAAAAAAATATTGCTTTAAAAAATATTTCCTATTTGAAAGAACTATTATATCAAAATGTGTTTGAATGCTGTGGAGTAGAAATAATAGGAGCCAACATGTATGTTATATGTATTTACCGAATACCTAAACAAACAATCTCCCACGTTGACCTTTTTCTACACTGGATAACTGGATAAACTACTTTTTTTTGTTAACTAAAAAGCATAATAAAAAAATTGTTATTTGTGGGGACTGGAATATTGATCTCCTGAAGGAAAATAAATCATCAGAAAAACTAATTACACTCCTTAGTAACTACAATTTAAATGCACATATCAAAGAACCTACTAGACAGAAGTCATGCTTAGATCAAATTGCCAGCAATATAAGTCACGTTCAAGCACAAATACATGAATTGGGACTATCTGATCATGAAACAGCACAAACAATATCATTTAAGACAAAAAAAAGATTATTACATACTACATGGTTAGAATTTAGACGTGACTATGCCAGAGATAATATAAACAAATTTATAAATTGTATAACAGCTCTTAGTTTTTCAGATATTTATTGCACTAAAAATGCAAAAGAAGCTTTTGAATCATTTTACGACATATTTAAATTATTTTACAACTTATGTTTTCCCATTATTAAAACTAAAATTTGCAATAAAACAAAAAAAATACAATGGATTACAAAGGGACTAAAACAATCAAGCAAAACTAAAAGAAAACTTTTTCTTCAGTACAAAAATCTACCAATTGATAAATCTGCTAATAAAATTAAATACAGTACATACACTAAAATATTTAAAAAATGTGTGTTTAAATCCCAGAAAATTCAGTATACTAAATACATAAATAAGAGTAAAAATAAGTAAGTCGACATGGTCTATAATACAAAGGAATACTTAAAATTCATTAAAAACTGAAGATATAAATGAAATTTGTCAAAAAGACGTCATCTATAACGATCCAAATAACATCAGTAAGATTTTCAACAACTATTTTATTGATATAGCCAATGATAATAAAAAAGGTGTTCATCAAATTGATAACTCTAAAAAAACAACTTAATAGAAACTAACTTGCATACCATTTTTATTTCTCCCACTAACGCTACAGAAATACATAAAATTATCATGTCACTAAAAAACAGCAAATGTACAGGCTACGATGACATAAATACTGAAATAGTGAAACTAAGTAGTACAGCCATATGCAGTGTTCTGTCATACATAATAAATTTATCCTTTGAAGAGGGATATTTTCCGGAACAATTAAAGTTTTCAATAGTTAAACCACTTTTCAAAAAAGGCCTAAAATCTGACTTAAATAACTACAGACCCATAACACTCATACCCATATTTACAAAAATCTTTGAAAGAGCGATGTATAATAGGCTTTATAGTTTTTTGTCACATAACAACGTGTTAACTGAAGACCAATTTGGATTTAGGAAAGGTAGATCAACTACGCTTGCTTGTTATGATCTTATAAAAACAATAACAGAAAGTATAAGAGACAAAATACCAATCGTGGCTATTTTTCTTGACATGAGCAAGGCCTTCGACTTTGTTGACCATACTATTTTGCTACAAAAACTAGATAGATATGGAATAAGAGGAAAATCACATGAATGGATAAATAGCTACTTACATAACAGACAACAATGTACCGAAATACAAAATAATGTTAAAAATAAAAAACAAACATTAAGAAAAAAGTATAGATCTGACTATAGAGTGAACAGTTGCGGAGTACCTCAAGGTATAAGTCCCCTCTTATTTTTGCTATTTATTAACGATTTGGTAAACTCCACGAAAAACAAATCTATACTATTCGCTGATGACACGACTTTAATAGTAAAATGTGAAAAGAAAGATACATTTGAATCTGATATCAATAAAAGTTTAACAAATATAATAAGCTGGTTGGATATTAACAAATTACAGTTAAATATTACTAAAACAAAAGCAGTCCAATTCCACTCTTATAACGCAAGACCCATTCTCCTTAATATAACTTACAATAACCATAACATCGAGCAAGTAAATTCCACCAAGTTTCTGGGTATCACTATAGACAAATATTGTAACTGGAAAGACCATATTTCCTCTGTATGTAGTAAACTGGATCGATTCGTATTTGCATTGAAACGAATTAGACAAACCGTCTCACTTGAAGCGGCCTTAACAGCGTATCATGGTTACGTCTCGTCGATACTTTCATACGGTTTAATCATATGGGGCAACTCAGTTCACATAAATAGAGCTTTTTTAACGCAAAAAAAATGCATCAGAGTTATTAGCAATGCCTGGTTTCTTGAAAGTTGTGTTCCTTTATTTCAGACATTAAAGATTTTACCGTTACCTTGCCAGTATATTCGTGACATTTGCCTTTTCGTCAGGCAGCACCCTGAACTTTTTAAAAAGAACTCACAAATCGTGAGAAGAGAACTGAGACACAAGAACGCATGCTACATACCACAATGCCAGACAGCAATTTTCAGTAAAAATGTTGTCTATATGGCCATAAAAATTTACAATCATTTACCCTCGTATTTAAAAGAATTTACATGTTATAATACGTTTAAAACAAAAATTACTGAGTGACTATTAAAAACTGTTTTTACAGTACTAAGCAGTACCTCGAATTTAAAGAAGGATCTATATATGTGCATTAATTATATTACTAATAATAAATGTAATACTATGATGTAAGTTAACTATATATCAGTAACTTGTTACTTCATTTTGAAATTAATTTTTCAATAAATATTTGCACACCGACTGCGTTTGGTAGAGTACATTGATATTTATAAAATATTTTTTAAGACCTCGTTTATCTACCAACATGTATTCTCGCAAATAAATATTTTTATCTTTTATCTTTATCTTTTTATCTTTAATACAAACCTGTACTAAGGAGAGACTACATTATTTCGGGGATCCATCCACCATGTGCGATCCTGCTTGCAACGGTTCTCCGTCAAATAATAAGAGATTACTTTGTCATTATTTACTAAAATAACCTTATATGTATTATTTAAATGTGTGACCGTGTGCTTGTTTTGGGGAAGAGGCCATTACTCCATTTCAAACTTCTCACGTTTTCGTATTGTATTTTGTATCCATTAAAATCTTGCCAATCATTTGTTATTTTCGCGTTGTGATTTTACTAACGTTGAAATACAATCCTGAGCTAAGGAGAGACTACATTATTTCGGGGAACCGTCCACCATGTGCGATCCTGCTGGCAACGGTTCTCCGTCAAATATAAAGAGATATACAGTGGCTCGCGAGGTCTACAGCTCACAGAGCCACTAGTATAGAAGACTTGGCCTTGTGCCTTTTAAAGAAAATAACAAAGAAAATTGGCAACTTCAGATGTATCGTTTACTTACATTGTCTTTCACATTGGGTTATAGAGAAAACTTCATCATATTATGTTGATAATAATGCAGCATAATCGATATAATTTCAAAATTTACTTAGTGGGGTAACTAACGGAAAATAACTGTTTCTATTCAAGATTATTTAAGTAATACTTATTATGGAGATTATTTAAGTATTTTATAGGATATAAAGTATTGATTGACATTATGCCTTAATATGAGTCGTAGACATTAATTAGCTGGCTATTGCTTGCATAATCCCATCCATCATTATTTTATGTCAAGTATTTAGAATACTGAAAAAAAAATTATTTACTTGTGATTTGTTACCCCAGTTTATTTTTTGCTGGCTTTTTGGGCCTCCTGTACCATTTTACCTCGCCGGAGGTCATTTTATTACCTATATATTTTGTCTGAATTATACTGTATTTTTGTTTTTTATCGGAAGCGGCAGTCCGTCATACAGTGCGTGACAGACTAACTAGCGCGTGTGTTGCCCTTTTTAAGCCCCGCCTTCTTTGTTACCCTTTGCGTGGGGCCATTTTTTGAACGGAATGCGACTTCTATGGCTTCCTTATTCGTAGCCTGTAGAGGAAAACAGCCTCGGCGGTAGACCTTGTAAGCTGGCAACCCCCATAACTCAGTCATTTTTTAAAATTTCCAAAAATTGGCTCGACAAAAAAATTCGATTAATTTATCGAAACTGCTCACAAAATTTCACGAGAATCGGTTGAGAAACGCGACCTGTAGAGTGGAACAAACAAACAAACAAACAGATCGACATACAAAAGCAAATTTGGCCAAGCTGAAACAGAGACGCTTCGCTCGCTCGGTCAATAAAAAGTTTGTTGCTGTTAACACAAAACAGTGACTATCAAACTAAATTATTAGCAATAACATTTCTATTCATTTGACTAATAATTTTTGTTTTTGTCTTTGTTTGTTTGTTTTTACCAGTAGTTTGATAGTCACCCAAAGAATAACTAAATATAATTATTCATTACGTATGCAATTGCACAGGCTACTTACACCTTATGCTAAATTTTAAATTGTTCAAAAAGCCAGCAGGATGTCCGCTTCCAATACGATGGAGACAATGTGGAAAATATCTAATGAATACTTCATGTCGCCAACGTGCTTTGTATAAATAAAGCTTTAGCTATAATATGCAACGTGTTAGCCCATGAAACTGAACATAAATATTTTTTAAACTGCATTTTTTTTTTACTATCTGACGAACTGATCAGCTAATCGATTCAATTTGTATGAAAGTTCAAAAAATGTTTTTGCGAATTTTAAAAGTTGCGAAACAAAAGTTGTTCAGTTTCATGGGCAGACCGACCACCCGAGATGTTTTACGTTATTTTGCTAACACGTTGTATATTAATAAAATCTCTTTTAATCTATTAATAAAAGCTCTAGTGTGCAGTCAGTATTTATGATAAGATTGTCGTATTTTTGTACCTAAAGAAATTTATTTGTCTCGCATTAGAGGAAAAAAGTAATGTCGTGCTGATGTATTTTTTCGAATTATCTGCAGTACTAGTTTTGTTAAACATTTAGTTTATTTGTAGTAAAATAATTTATTTGATATAAAAAAGTATATAAATGATGAAAATAAATTAATAGGTGATTATTTATTTGATGTGCAATTAATAATATCCCTATATTAATTAGTATACTATAACAGTTTGAAAATTCTTTCCATTTTAAGAGCCTCTTAGTTATATATTTGTAGCATGCTGTTATTGTCTATATGTTCGTATAGGCACTTAAATTTCTTCCAACTTTCAAACCCAAGACGCTCAAACAATCAATTTTAATAACACGTTTTTAATACATTAATGAACTCCTGTTAACATCTCACAATCAAGAATTTTGACGGGTAACAAACAGCTTTAGTATGCATTACCAAAACCAACAGCGCGGGTAGTTAATCATTGCTAATCTGCCTTCGATCTAACTTTGGCGGAGTGTAGATCATAATTAGCCTGCGCACTGGCTCGTCAAGCCAGGAAGCGTTTTGTTCATTATCGCAACAACCATCGGCCGTATACTCCACCCCAAAAAAACTTACGAATACTCACTTGCACAAGTATTTGGATTGTATGAATGTTCACAACCTGATTGGAATCTTTAGCCGCATAAAACCTTACATCAAAATCATCTAAGCGTTTTATTTTATTCTTTAATTAGCTGAGCTGACTGCTCGCAACTACGAATTTTCCCGTGGTATAATTTAGACTTTATTATACTCAATCGATCTCTGATGCCAAATTTTATTAGGATCGGTATGTAAATTAGTCAGCAGTGAAGAATAACAGAAATACTTAGTTACTTGTGCATATAAGGACATTTGTTATTTAAATGCAAACCTAGAATTTGTACTAGACTTCGTTAAATACATATTGCTACAGTGTCTTAAACCCTCTTTAGCATAAAACGCATTTCAGCAAGTCCGTAAAAGAGTCGACTAAAATGCTGAACACAATTTTCATAAGCTAACTGCTACAAGCTTAGGCTCCTTACATCCCCAGGTTTTCCGCTTTTGCCAGCGGCGCCGGCGCTCCCTCAAAGTGCGTAGTTGACCCTCCTTGTCGGATTCACCCTGCCCTCCCCTTCGATGCGACGAGGAACTCAAATTATAATTTATTTCCGAGGCATTACAGTGAAAATTTTAAATAAACGCCTAATAAAAAACAATTACTGTCTGCGAGGGATCATAAAATGGTTTCTTCGTGTTATGAAATTAAACTTTGATTTTCCTTTAAGTTCGGAGTGTTACAGCTAGAACTGCTTTATGAATATTTTATCGATAGTGATTTCTATAGATTACGGATTTTATTTCTTTCAATTTGTATGGAGGAATGTCGTTGGCATACGGAACCGTCGCACTACGTATATCTTTCAACATTCCCGGAATTGTGCTGAACGTGAGCGGGAGACAAATTGAACACATTTTTTCGACCTTCGTAACCGATGGCTTGGAATATCTTAAATCCGTTACTTTGATAGCGTGGGAACATCCTTCCTATATTAGTTTCATCATGCTCATAACTGCAAATGGATGTCGATTTATTTACCTTCGAACAGAACAGAATATTTCGAAGTGCCAGTGCCACGAGTTTTATTTTTTATTCCGTTTGCGGCGCAAAGATCGCGTGCAGATCTGCAAAGATTAATAAAATGAGCTTTTCGTTTTGTTCGATTTGAAAAAGTGAGCTGTGCCGGGGTTCTCGATGCGAGGTTGCCGGTGTGGGGAATAAGAATAATTTGCTTTTCATTTTTGTTTCGTCATCAGCGAAGCAAAGCTCAAAGGCTGGAGAGCCATCGACGCTGAAGTGGCTCGGAGTTTATTATTGGCTGCTGCTTGTAAATCCTCCATTTGGAGGGGAGGATAAAATGAGGTCAATATATTGGCAGCACACCGCAGTTATACACACAGCCGTGCAGCTCTAACCGAATTACTATACTCGCTTCTGATTTGAATTTTCGCTGGCATTCACTAAAATTTTAGCGATACTACTTTTAGACTCGATGAGGGTTTTTATGTTAGAAGGTCAAAGAATTGACTCGTTCATTGTATTAGAGAGGATTATTCATCATTAGATTTAAGTTTTAAAACCGTTAGTTTATAAATGCCGTAAGACATTTAGATATTTATGTGGAAGAGCTTCTTTTTCATTTCTTATCATCTCTTTTTATGGCGCTTTCAGGAACAAAGTGTCCAGCCGCCTACATCAAAATATTTTTAACAAAAAATATGATACGACTTGGCATAATATAAAGAATTTAATAGTGACTATGAAATGTTAAGAATTAAACAAACTGTTGTTTACCTAATAAAATTCTAGGTAGGTGCTTACTTAGTTAGATTTACTCGCTTGGTAGAACGATCAAGTCGTAAAGCGGTGGGCGGTAAATGTTAATCACCCAATTACAACGGTTCAGGACAAAACCTAGGTGAGTTAACTTTTGAGACTATATAATAATATCATTACCTTGATGTAAGGCACTTTGAGAATTTGAGGCAGAAAGTTCTAGTTTTTTAAGAAAAGGTGGCAGCATTGTTTACATCTATGTCAGCTCATTAGACATATTGTCTCTGTATCTAACATTATAGTGTCTTAAAGTGTTTACACTGATTTGTTATAAGTACACACAGGGTAAGTTCTGCTTTATTTAAATCAACTAATAAATGTTCTGGAAATCATTGTTTTGGAAAATAATGTCGTGTTTAAAACAAAGCTTTTATTTAATATTGGATACTCTATTGCACACAAGAAACAATCAGAATGTACAAAAGATCACATTTAAATAAAAACTTGCCTGCTCCCATGCAGATCAAACGTTATAAAAACATGGAATATTATAAAAACCGAACATTTATGAAGAAATCAAAAGAAAAATTAAATTATTAGTAAGATACCCTAATAGAAAGATACAAAGAAAAGGTACAATTACAAATGAAACTTATGTTTGTACCTTGTAAGTCTTAGGTTGGTGTCTTGGCGTCACTGTTTTGTGGAATTGCAAAGGATCAGTTGTTATGACGACTTTCTTTTGCAGGTAACGTAATGCAGGCCGGAATAATAATTGAAATGAACTGAGTGACATTTACTTACCCGTCACGCATAGCTCTGTGTTGTTTCATACAATGCTATATTATTTGTTAAGCAAACTGAAATAAACGTACAGTCAACAACGATAGAATTAATACCAGATTTGACGTCAAAAAATTATTTTGTTAATTCTTACTTACTTCGAAAAAATACATTTTTATCTTTATCTTTATACCGTATAAGGTCAGAAAGTATATTATAATAGACGAGGTCTGCAGTAGATAGCTGTATCTGATAAATATATGGACCTTGTTTAGGTATAACTTTGTTGTAATCATCATAACCGTCTGTTTGCGTATTTTAGAAAGAAGTTTTGTTTTTGTTTTTTACGAAACTATCTCCTATCTTTCTTCCCCCTTACCCTTCAATTGTATTACCAGGGTATTTTTGTGGCAAGGCCTTACAACGTTTGCATGGTCAAAATTTTCATCGATCTATGAAAGACTTATGATAAATGAAATAAACTCATTAGATTTCTCTGACATCTGAAGATAAAATTTAATCATATTGTTAAACTGTACTAAGTACAGTAGTAAGTTTTGCGTAGGACCAACTATGAGGTACTTTGATGATTTAGGGTACGTCAAGCCAATGAGCTGAACCATTAATATTGCTTTGACATCTCCAAGACATGGCTAGATGAGGAAAGTCGGTGGCCCGTGAACAGAGAGCGATAGTTGATAACCTGGCTTAATATTATTATTATTGTGAGCTCTTTTTTCTTCTGTATTTTTAACCAGTAAAAATTTAATTGTCAAAAACAAAGTAGATATAAAAAAAACTATCTAAAATCGTCAAAATTTATGATTATCTGGACACCCTTATGCAGTGGGCAGCCCTCACAATATTACATATTACGCTTTTGTGACGACGACGGCACATATTGGCGATTTTGTTTATAAACATTTTAATTTTCATGTTTTGTGTAAGTTGCCGTGTGGTGACGGCAGAGTAGAATACATTTGTCACCAACCCCTATTCTTCCCGTGGGTGTCGTAAGAGGCGACTTAGGGACTACACATTGAACAGGGAACGGGCAGCAGCGCTCTCTGATAAGTAACCTTTTAATCTGCGATCTCCAACCCGCCTGCCAAGCGTGGAGATTATGGCAAAACCCTCCACTTAAGTGGAGGAGGCTCATAGTCCAGCAGTGGACTGTGAGGTGTAAGTTTACTTTTTGATAAGCATAAACTTGCAACTGAAGATATACTAGTTCTACTCCACGAAGAAATTAAATCAAGTCGATTAATTTTGCGATTTTTAAGTTGAAGAATACATTTTACCAAATCTTATTTTATCTTGATAATAAATCAAAACCAGTCAAATACAATACAGAAATAAATCATCGACATTTTAATAACATCTTTTTGAAATGGTTTCTTTTTCTAGGACTATTTCTGCGTGTCGTATCTACGCAATATTAAAGACTTATCTTTTCATACAATAGTTAGTAGCATCCAGAATATCTCCGAAATAATTGGAATTAGAAACGAGACGATCTATTGTATCGTGAGTAATAAGAACGCTCAAGTATCTATTCCATTGAAAAGGTATCTTATGATCCAAGCCTCATTATTTTGATGAGTTACCATTTTTGCGATAATTTGATAATAATTACTACAATCATAAAGCTTTATAAAATTTCTACTTTAATAAGAACGAGTGAAGATTTTGACTCTTCATTATATCCAGGGTTCACTATGTTCAATAGAAATAATAGGGGATCGGACTAGTATTTTTTATTTTATAAATCCAAACTTCTTAGTTTCTGCTATCGAACACTAAAATAATTTAAGCTCTATCTTTAAAACTGACCGAGTTATAAAGGTTTGAAATTTAAGATTAGAGAGAGAGACGTCACGTGACGTCATTTGTTAGTAACGCCATAATATAATCTCCATACAAAAAATCGTTTTTGAAAGACCCAGACATATTGAAACTTTACAAAATCACTGCAAATTCGTTTTTCAACCGATTTTGTTTTATTTTTCTCGAATCGTCTGCTACTAATCTATATTTTAAAAATAATTTTAAAAATATGGTAAATTCATAAAATATGATGAACAATCTGATCCCCTATTATATTACGTTAGCAAAAAGTTATTTAGAGCCATCCTATTTTTTTATTTTGTTCTTTTTCCTTTCGTGTCGATTGGAATCAAATCGTAGTGAAAGGATCAGCCATTTTTTATTTTAAGAAACCTACACCCTCCTTCTAAGAAATTCTGTTGTGTGTGAAGTCGACTAACCTGCACTCCAGCGCTTAACACCACATCACACACAAACCTGCTACTTCATATCGCAATTCATTCTACCTCAAAAAGGCGATGTTTAATCCTAAATGAGTTCATAAATAGCTGTTATCAAGATCCATTTACACTTCGATATGGCTAATATTAGTGGCAAACTCCTATTTTAGGAAACAGGAAACGTTACGGCTCAGGTCACGTAAAAGCAAAGTAAAGGCATTTGAATAAAATAGGTAGGTGCTTGTGTGTCAATTCTGCTAATTCTGTGTTGTTATTTACCTGTTTGAATAAAACAAGTTGCACCTATTCGTATCTATTCTTCATAGTGTCATGCACACGTCCCAAAAATATTTTAATATTTCTCAATGTTTTAAAAGTCAAGCATGATGACGATTGTTGTAACTAAAAAACTATTTAAACTGTGGAATGCTCTAGAAAAATATAGAATTTACCAGATAATGCAGTCTTTTTTCCATGTAAATAGACATAGGGTAAACACAACTATTGTGCTAACAACATAGAGGTCAGCATAGAGGTGGCTTTAGTTCAGGAATTAATTGATATAAAGCAGGCGACGTTACGAGCTGTCGGCACGCACTGCCCGACCGACGACGTACATCCGTACCTGTACGGGGACATTAATTTTGTAACCTCAAGTAAATGGGAATGTGCTTTGGATTAGCGACTGTCCAAAAATGTTGATGCATTTTTAACAAACAAATATTCACCCGCAGCTGTTTTAGTTGAAGACGAACGGTTAAATATACTTTTGTGTAAACTTGGAGCTTTAATGTTCATATTAGAAAAGACAATTCTATTAGAGCAGATAGCTGGTACTGCTAATTTAGGGTAGGCTCGAGAGGTCCCTCTGTGGGGGACGTATATGAGCTGTTGATGATGATAGCTGGTATGGAGGCTGAGACATTATCTAATCCAGAAAAAAAGTACCGGAACCAATTTGCAGTATTATATCAGTAACCGTTGCAAGGTTTTCGTATAAAAGTGTCACTTTTAGAATTGGAAGTATTTTTTTTCTTTATACAAATTAATAAAAAACGCATTTCCCTGTTAGACATTATACGGAGCGTATGAAAAATTTGCTTATAAAAATATTAGTAACAAAAAATAAATCACTAACTCATTCAATCACATACTCATTTCGTAGGCGAATTTCGACACAATACCAACTCAATACCGCACGTAACAATGAACACCCCACAATCTGAACAATCCTTCGTCTCACCTGAGCCATAATTCTGCGTCTACCACGCGTGTCGCCGTTTGGCTTAAGCCTATAATTTCGTTAGTTTAGCCAGAACATTATTATTCTGCGTTTCGCCTGTAACGCACACACACAATTATGAGACATTACGTCTAATGCTCAGATTAGTGGTATTAGTTGGCTAAGGAAAACGTTAACTGTGTTGCCAACTTTGACAAAGGATTCGTACCTACGTTTTGCTTTAATATGCAGCAGGAATAAGTTAGGTTAGGTTAAAGTTAAACAATAATTCTAGCGCTCAAACTGAAGACTAAAATAGTCCACATAAAACAACAGAAATACATTTTCATATACATTAATTTTGTAAGTAAATTAAGTAAGTAAAAGTTACTAAATAATTTGGTACTATGTAGTACTAATAAGCAGGCAAGGTTCCACATCGGACCTACCTTTCCCTAATTTTTAAAGTAGAAAATCCTAAATGCTTCATATTTCAATTTCACTTTCCATGAACGAATGAAAACATCCATAGGAACATTTCTTGGCTCTGCCGTCAAAAATAGATCATCATCATCTTTGTAATCTGCTAATCAATTTACAACGGATCGCTCGAAATATTCAATAGCGCCGACAACAAAGCACTTCTTATCCGGGATCATTATTTTAAATAGCCTCGTCACTATCCAGCGCAAGTTAAAATAATAGTGAGTTATAAGCTCATTTTAGTGAATTGAATATAATTGTCCGACCTCATTTATCTTAACAGGGCTATGTCAGAAGCAGGGCTTGAGTACAAAGGGCCAAGTTACATGTGAGTTTGGGTAGGGTTGCGATCCTTTATGCCGAAAGGAACAAAAAATAGAGAATTTTCAAATAAAGTAGCAGACAGAACAAACGAAAAAGCAAACAATTGGTAAAAATAAACATTTGGGCCCCAAAAAACAAATGCGTAGATTTTTTATAATTTATGAGGATAAAAAAATAGTATTGTGTGAAAATTGCAGACCAATGAATTTTCATACATTATTTAGGTTTTTGGTAACAGAATAACAGCGCAGTGGCACTGTGCTAAGCGGGTCACTGCAACATGCTGAGTTAGGGCCGTTTTGTGGATGTGGTATACTCGCTTAAGCCTTACGTTATATTTAATGTTTTTAGCATGCTACAAAAACTGTGTATTGCATTTACAAATAAACGATTTATCTATCTATCTATCTATCTATCTATAAAATAAATAATTAATATTAAGTAAAGACTTGAACGTCCAGTGAAATCACAAATCCTTAACAGTGTTACTATGCCCAGGACGTTTAAAACAATATCAAAACTTTTTTGTGTACAATTTGCATTTTAGTAAACGATTATAATAATACATATATTATTTTATCACGTGACGTTTTATATCTGCGAATAGCAGGATCTTAATTTATCTGAAATTAGCCTTGAAATATTCAACATATTCCTGTCAGCAGTAGCCATCAGACAGCCCTATACGGCACAATAGCCCGTCGGCTAACAATGCAAGGTCTAAAATATCATCAGGTTTCATATAGAGATCGAGTGCGACGGATCGCCTCTTACGCCTCGCATGTTACTAATTGCCTTTCCATAATACTTACTCACTTACCTACGTAGACGTGCACAACGTAGCCTTTTGGGTGAAACGCTGGGATTGGTCGGAGGCAGTTGAGGTGTCAAACGAAACTATTGTTTTTTTCTGTGACAAGGGTAATAGCACAGATATAGATCTATATCTGTGGGTAATAGTGTGCGATCTTAACTGCAAATGTATATTTTATCACATTACTTACTTAACGTTATTGTATAGTTGACAACGTCAAGCGAATCTGGCATCGCCCCTCTGCCAGGTGGACTGATGACCTGAAGAAGGTCGCTGGTGGTGGCTGGATGAGGAAAGCGGGTGATCGTGCGCTTTGGCGTACCCTTGGGGAAGCCTACGTCCAGCAGTGGACTGCAATAGGCTGATTGATTGATTGATATAGTATAATGTGGGTGGAATGCTACTCAAGTGCTACTATGTGCCTTTTGATTTACTTAGTGACTTAATTAGTAGTAATTTTGAGGATATTTTTGAATTCTGAAGTTCTTTATGTTTACGTCGCAAGAGCATGATACAAATAAGACGAAAAAAGAGGTTTGTATAAGTGTTCTAATTCGCGGTAAAAAGACCCGTCACCTGACTGACGGCATTATAATTATACAGCCAGTGCCAGATAAAGCTTTTTTAATTTCGATGGTTATTATATGGAACTGGGAAAGAAAGTATAAGAGCGCTTTGATGTTGGTAACGTTAATTAAAAATGACGATTTTGCTTGACGTGACTAAAAAAAATATATCATAATATGAACGACTTTTCGACATCGTCACTTTGATCCATTTGGAGATGAACTCCTTAGAAAATTATGTAAATGCAAAGAGAAAATATTTTACTGATAATTTATAATCTAACTTCATAAGATGGATAAGAATTGCTAATTTTATCGATTGCTGTTGTATTTAAGAATAACCCATATTTTTCAAAAAATCGTATGTACTTACTATCTATATGTAAACTGTATTTGCTACGTCTTCGTAGTAATTTATAGCAAAATTAAATTTTTTTCTTATTTATTTATATATACTTTATTTGCCTATGTATGGTAGGTACTTAAACATAAATCAGTATAATGGAATGTGTGTAAAAATTTATAATGCTATACCTAAGGAAATAAAATTAATACCAAGTAAGTTGTTTAGACTTAAGTTGTTCACATTTTTAAAGGAAAGAATGTTTTAATCTGTGAATGAATTTCTGAACGTCACATGATAGCATGTTAAGTAAAGAAGTAGTCTTTTTAATATACTCACCGGCACATCTAACCGCCCACTCTTGTATTTCTTGTTATACATTACAATTTAATTATTGATAATTTTACGATAAATTAAACACACTTAAATAAACATTAAATTAACTACTCTTTAACAAACATCAGCTGTAACTAATAGAAATATAAAGAATCACGAGTATTCCCTGAAATGAAGGGTGGGCGGTTAGATGTGCCGGTGAGTGTACATTTTATTTATATAACTTTTGCATTCCAAATCTGGTGAAATGTGAGAGGCTTCTTCAAACTAAACCATCTTATGTATCATATTTTGAGCAAATAAACATTTCATTTCATTTCAGACACCTACCAAATTTACTTTATCGATAATGATTTTACATCTTAATGGTAGACCAGTTGATGGTGCAACATTTTCCTACCGTTATGTCGTATTAGAAA
Organism: Carpatolechia fugitivella; assembly: GCA_951230895.1. Lineage (NCBI taxonomy): Eukaryota > Metazoa > Arthropoda > Insecta > Lepidoptera > Gelechiidae > Carpatolechia > Carpatolechia fugitivella. The sequence continues at coordinate 7,473,274 of OX579652.1, forward strand.
ATTTATCTTAGTTTTTTCATTAAAATTATAACTTACGTCCTATAAGGTTTCTCAGTCCCAGCCCGTTTATAATAACGGACGAAGCTTAGCTGCGCCCACGCACCGCACGAGACGGTAATCGCTCATTTGGATTACTATTATGTGGTCGAGTATGACTCTAATCGTTCATTCGGATTACGATTATGTGAAAGAATATTCACGATAGAGGGCGTTATCGCTCCATTGCTCGCCAATGGGATTACTGTGACAAGTTACGACGTTGTCTCTTAAAAGTGAGAAATGTTCATTGTGAAATATGTTTATTGGTCTTTAAGTTAGTTTAAATCTTTATTTGTGCTTGACTGAGCTTAGCTCATTTTATTAGTTTATAGGAATATAGAATTATGAGTAGATTCATACCAATGAACAAAATACCAATTTTGAAACATTTTTATTTCTATGCATTCAATCTACAGAGGTAATATGAGAACGCCGATATTTATAGATTGAAAGTATTTTATACGTGAATATTTGAACATTTATTTTGTTTTATGAAAGAATAATATAATTTGAGAAACGTTTCAATATTCTACCTTATTAATCTATAAACATTTTTAATGGTTTCTCCCAAAATGAGGCATGTGGCTACATAATAATAAACAAGTATAAAAAAAACGGCGTTCTTACTCCCAACTGATGATAAAGCAGCATAGTCAACACTAGCTCCTGTTAATGTGTCAGTGTGGTATATAGTTGTGGTTACTGTGGGAATATTTAATATCATCCTCAATTTTTTAAAACCATAACTGAAGTCTGTGACTTGTTTACACTTCAGATGGTCTCGACTTGTGTCATGATCCCGTATCCACCTGCTTTGCAAAAAGGTTTGGTTGTTTCCTACACTTGTACATATTTACAACAAAGTCGTGGCAAGGTATGCCATCAAAATTGTGCAGAAGTAGCATTGCTAAAATTAAAATCAGACACTGGCTTTTTGGTTTATCCTACTCTGATGATGAAGATCTTCTTAAAGTAATACAGTAAACTTATAAACTGCCACATCATCACACGTACTTTAAAGGAATAAGTACATATATTATATTATTTTATGATGATGAAGAGCAATGAAGAGCAATCGCTTTAGCGCACCTCCTCTTGCTCACAAACAGCATTCACTCACTTTTTACGATGCCCACGACACAGGATTACCTAGTATGGGTGTCAAAATCTCATTACTTTTTTCTACTGTTAAATATCCTTTTCTTTAGGTGCATTTAAGTACTAACATTGTAATTATTACAAATTGTAAATCTTAATCATTGATCTTAATAAATGAATTTGATTTGATTTGAGATCCATTTGACGTAGAAACGTCACAAAAGAAATGGTGCCTTCACTTCGCCATGGTAGAGCCTTTTCAGGGTCTTTTGGGTCAGTTCTTGAGGTAGACGGTCCTTCGCATCTGACGACCTACGGCCTTCGATTACAGAAAGTACGGCCAACCGAAAATGACCAACTACAACCGAAGACAAACGGAGTTGGCGCAAAAGGTCGTAGCTGATAACATGACCCCAAAAAGTCCTCAATGGTTCTAAACAAATCGTCCTTGTAATTTTCTTGTGTCGCTGGCATGTTTTCAAGTTCACTTCCGACCGCCTAGTAAATTCATTAGGGTGATTTAAAATGCTAATGGCTGTCTGGAACGCAGTCCAAAGTAGATGAATAATGAACGCGCTGTATCAATCCTACTGACTCTCCTGGTTGAAGCTTTATTTATAAACATGGATTCGAGAGATCTGAATGCATTATTAAGTTCCCGAGAAGGATTTTCTTTTAAATTTAACTCTTAAAAGCGAATCAGTCGGAATTTACGATTTTGAATAAATAATAAAAAGATGGAAATACAAACAAGCCAGTTTAAAACTGAGCAGCAACCTACTTTTATATTTATTTTATTAGTGATTTATGAAAGGGCATAGAAATATATTACAAGATTTTGGGTTAAAATGGTAAATATTATATTGAAATCAATAAGTAGTAAACTTTTGACCCAAAAGACAATCGGTACGCAAATTGATTTTACTTTACTTGGTTAGCTTGGTTTGGTAACGACATTTTATAAGAAATCAACGTTATTTACTTTTTAGTTAGTCAATAAATATTTTATTTTGCTGATATTACACACATATAATATATCATTATAGAAAATGTGTAAAGTTCAATACTAAAAATTATTACGTATTAGGTACATTTTAATTAATTACATTAATACAATTTGAAATAATGTGTAACTCAATATTCTCGGTGGAAGGCACGTAGGTATATCTCATTCTAATTAATAACGAGAAACCATTTCAATTATTGATACAAATTAATGAACCATAGTTGAATTTAAACACGTTGTTAATCAAATATTCTAATAAGCAAAGATACCCAAGCATGAAAATTTTAAATCCATAATAAGCAAAGCTATAAATAACCCAAGACCGTTCCGTACCTTATATCTAGGAAGCTAAAGAATTTAAGGAGCAATGCAAGGATTCTAAGTGATAAAAATATCAGTATTTACCTATAAAAATTAACCTATTTTCAACTCTACTTTAGTAGTACAGATATTTTCAACAAACATCAGACACGGCTTTTATTTGCGATGCTTCATAAATTACACAAAATAACCATTAACGAAACGTAATATTTGCAGTCATATTTTCTGTGTACATCAAATAAAATTTGTAACTGAATCTCTTAAATCTTCTTGGAATGGAATTCATTTTATATTGAAGTATCATCATTCAAATAAAATTCGATCTCTATAAAATCTACGGGCAGATCAGTGTCGTTTGACCGCTTCGACTAAACGAAATTGACTCGTCTTCGGTGTGTTTATGAAGAAATATGGTGACTTTTATTGTGAGTCAATAATCCCGCATGTGGGCTGGATGGTCTATTATCGGCCAATTGGGCACCAGCGGTCACTGTTGGTCATTTGACGATAGTGATGGCCGTCATTGGAAACTCGATACGGATTCGATAGTTTCCTAATGTCATTGTGTTAGGTATGTGTACATACCTATACCTCTTTGCCTCTTTGGCTGTTGCTGGCCGTTAACATTCGGATTTATTTGAATTTGGAATATAAGTTTTGACTTGGAAAAAAGAGAGTGGATTCTAGGTTAGACTGCGCGTGTGAAAAGATCTTAGCAAAAGAAAATAAATACATCTCTTGTGAAATATCTATCTTTCAGTTAAGAAACCACCTCCACCTTCGTTCCAAAATTGATAGGTAAGTAGTTTCGTTTAGGTTGCGTCATCGAAAATGTGGGCTTTAAAGAGTAGGTAACAATAATTTTGAAGTATGAAATATCATATACCTTTTTAAGTGTCGATAACAGCCTAAGTTTAATTTTAAATGACAATGTATTTCAGCCGTTTACAGTACAAACAAACAAAGATCCATCAGATTAATTATGAATACAAATACAAATACAAATAATTTATTTAAATTTTACAGTAAATTTGTCATTAAAACTTATGAACTATGATTTAATTTTGGTGAGTTGACATATTTAATTGATCTGCTAGTGTCTTAAAAGGTTACCTTGAGCTAAGACACCAGCAACGATCCCGATCATGGAAATGAAAGATCCCGATCACGGACCAAGATAGATAAACCAATGACAACATTGATGTACATTATTTGCGAATGAAATCATGAATAAATATCACTTTTCTGTCAAGTCAAATATTACTTATAGCTTAATTACATAATATCTATTAAAATCTTGAGAATGCAATCGCATAATACCCGAGGCAAACTATGCTTGCTCATCGACATTCAATTGCTAGTCACTAACAGTACAATAGGTATTCGTGAAGCTCTCACGGCGTGACTCACTCACACTATGCACATAATCATTTGACACATGCCTTCCTCGTCAACTCGTGACAAGTGATAGAATGCGCTCGTTATTTTTATACCGCTTTTATTGTCATTGTCATTTTATTTGGACGTATTATCGATGTTGAACTACACGTCCTTACAAAAAATATTTTCAAATTGATCAATATTATTGTTATTGTAAGTATATGTCGTGGCCATGTCGTCAGAATGGCCACGACATAGAATAGAATAGAATAACCCACATCATGAAACGCTTGAGAATTTCATGAAATGCGACCATTTCAAATTTTTCACTGTCCATTGATCACATCATGATGTGCCTTGGCCAGATCAATGATAAGAAATCGTTTGTCGATATTTTCAAATAAAAACGCAGCTACTTCATGAAATGGTCAAGATTATTTGATTATATCGTAAAAATATTACATAAATTTCCGATAGAGGCGCTGGAAGCGCTTTATTTTTGTATCAACATGGCGGCCGCGTTTTTTCTCGCAGTGAAAAAGTAAATACTTAATTCGTTATTAAAATGAGGAAGAAAGTGATAAAAAAAGATTTTATGATGGGAAAGGTACTCTGAAAATTATTATCTGTTGGACTTAGAGAACAATTTAGTTCCAAACATATTTTAGATTTTTATTAAATATTTCATGGACCCTTCATGGCCCTGTTTTCACGATATGGCCATGTCGTGGATGACAAAATTGACATAATGAAATGCGACCATTTCATGAAATTCTTGAGCATTTCATGATGTGGGCAATTCTACGATAAGGCCACTCACTAGATTACACAGCCAGCTATCACGGAGAGAGGCAAATTTTAAAACTGAGTCCGCACATTGTGTATTGAACTCACCCAAAAAAATAATAATGACGAAACTAAGAGGTGTAACATCTAAAAGTTAATAAACGATTCATTCATTCATTCAAAATTCAGCTACAGGCCTACCAACTTATTTGTGAAATGAACGGCGGCATTAGTAGTAATACAAAATTGCATTTCAACCGATCACGACTCTTCTGGTCGTACTTAGTTCCAATTTTGGCCATTTCACAGATTTTAAAAACAAAAGAGAGGAGATGAACGAATGATAAATTATTTAGATTGAATGATGATAACCTAAAAGGCGTAAGTAGATGTCAAATTACAACATATTTAAGTCACATGTCGTATCCGCTTGTTCAGTTGATGCGGTCTAAATTCGATGTTATATTAGATAGCTCTAAAATTAAGATGTCCATCTTCTATCCCTTTCTATCTTTAAAAAGCGAAAAATTTGGACGACCTTAAATTCCCCATAATCGATATCCCTTATAGTGTTGATAAAATTAAATGATGGACGGAAAGTTATTGTTAGCGTATACAGCCAGCTATCAAAGGATAGTTTGATATTGATCCACTGCAGAAGCTAATCGTTTATGTATGAACAAATTGATTCGTTTCCTTTGTCTATTGAGTTGCACTTGCACTAACTATTTCATTCCTTTGTTTCAGATCGGAGTGGGAGTGCAGTTTAAAGATGTCATAAGGTAGTTGCATTGTTCTTACTGCAAGATTTTAATCATAAATTCGTCAACGCTGTTTGACTTTATCAATGTTGAGGGCAATGAATTCTTTCTCATTGTTTAAATTACCCAAGTACTACTATATTAAAAGTTGTACCGACATAAATAGTACAGCTTTTGCTAAATTACAATTACTTCGCTCCCTTTGTTTAAAATAGTTTATGTAATGACGTGAGTGCAGTTAAAAAATATAATAATCACCACTTTAAGAAATATCTTTTGGGCAAACTCAAAAAGCTAGACTATAATGCTACAGAGGAACATTTCATTAGGGTACAATTACTCGATAACACACACAATATAACACACAAATACATACACACACACACACACACACGACACATATAATATAGTTAAATAGATATTATATAAATGATTGTTTCATAATAGACTTAACTGTTTAGGTTTAGAGTTAGACATAGTATGGGAAGACATTGACGTCTGTAGCACAGCAGCGTTTGCTATTACAGGCCTCACCATCCTATGTAAATATTGTTTTGCTTAAGTTAAATCAAGATTATTATTATTCTATTAATCATTATCATCGTGTCTTGCTATTACATTCACAGCTGGACATCTGTCTATTTAGATCTTTAGATCTACTTAAATATTAGCTCTGAGTCCTTTCTTTAGCTCTTAACTAATCGCTACCAGCAACTCTACATATATCATCGCTCCACTTTTCATCTGTTAGAATGAATATACCTTTAAAAAAAAACTATAAACGTCGTAGCAAATGAGCTAACTTTGGCGCGTAATCTGTACACACGTCCGTCCACGAAAACAGATTTGGGCCGCACTTGACGGGCGTCGGCGCAACAGTCTCAGCAAAGCTACTAAAGCGGCTTAGGCCAGAGAAAGGGGATTAGGGCATAATCTGCAGTGGGGCGGCAGCTGAACAGTTGACACACGCTGAGGCGCGCGCGCAGTTAATACGAGTCCTCGGTGGACATCCACTGAAATTTTTTGAAACACTGGTGTTGTAACTTCTGTTGCAAGGTTGGTGTAAGTTGTAGAATAGTCAATGCAACAAAAAATCGAATTAAACAAGATTTTTTTGCTGCAAAGCAAACAAAAGTTTTTGTTATAAAGATAATTATATAGAGCAACGCGTGTAAGAAATCCGTAATGCTAAATTACACGAGTTATCATGATGATAAAAAGGTAACTTACTTGGAAAGCATGATTAGTACAAGCAGTAAAAACGAGGTATACATTGCAGTTGGTGATCTAATTTAAAACGTATTATAGTGATCTAATAGTGCGTTGCAGCAGGTGTTGTTTAGATTCCAGCGTTAGTAGTCCGGCCTAAACCAAGATCCGGCCTAGACGAATAGGGCTCTTAACTCCAACTATCCACCGACTATAAACAAAAGCTACGTGTGATTTAGTACGTCTTTGTTCAGAATACAAAGCTTTAGTTAGTTCTATCATGGTTTTCTTCCTGCAGGCTGAAGTATCTCTATTTTGCCTTTTGACATGTATTTCTAATAAGAGCAGCCTGAAAATAAATAAAGATAAAAACAAACCCTTTTCACCTTTAGGTTACAGAACCGCAAATATACAGCCAAGAATATGTCGCAAGCGGTAATCGATTAGGAGCTAATGTGGGTTTAATGTGTCCTTTACCCAAAGACGCGTGTCCCGCCCGACATCGCCGACTGAGATTACAAAATGATCTCCTTCTTTGAACCTAAGTCAGTAGCTCCCAACCTAAGCCAGTAAGTACAAAGATACAGAGATTTGCTGAATCAATTGCGATTTAACATTTAAATTGCTCTCAGAGTTTTATTTCCGCGTATAAAGTCCAATTTTCCGGCGCGCCGCTCGTTATGGTGTAGCGCCTATGTGATTGTAATCGATTCTTTTGTTCGAATTGGTGGCCTGGAAATTTGTGCTCAAATCTTTAATGTTCAAACGCCTACTGCTTTTCGATAATGCTACGGTAATCTTTCACAAAATAATGAAAAAATCATCATAATTATTCCCAGGGTCCAAGATTTCAAACTCTTTCAGAGGATTCAATTTTCTCAACATGCCGGACTTCATTTCTAGGAAGCACATATTTTTTCAATAATTTCGTCAATAAGTCTGGAAGGTCCAGATGTTTTCGATATCCAGTACTTTATTGAATATCCAGACTGAAATCCATCGTTTCTGAAGTCATAAATAGCGCACCAGCTGTCCACAATGCTTTGAGACTGAGGTTCAGCGAAATCACTCCAACATCTTTTGCTTATTTTGTAAGCAAGACAAGATCAATCTGTTTGCTGATATTTCTAAACTTATTCAGAGAAGACAGAAAAGTAGAATTTAATTTAATTCGAAGAAATCCACGACTCAAATACGAGTATAGAGGGGAATTCGAAATTGATCTTGAATTTATATCCGGGATTATCTCGATTTGCCCCATTCATCGGTCATTACTTCGTCTTTCTTCAAGCTTAGTCTTTATAAGGTTTCCGGACTAATCAAATACACTGAGCCCAAATCGGTGAGTTTTGTAAGTGATACCTTAATTACAAATACGGCTTGCTTGCACAGGCTTCACGTTTCAATGTTGACAGGATTTAGTTTGTTAAACCAATCGACCCACATTTTGATGTTATTTTCTCGACGCGTGCCATACCAACTCAATGGAAATTGATGATGATATTGGGACTAACACTAAAGTTATTCAGTCCAAAGAAAAAAGTTAAAAAATGAGACTGTAGGGTAAGGCCAATGATTAATTGGTTGCTGACTTATCCATGCCAAAAATTAAAGTAAACACTAAAATGTATTTTTTTACATTTATTTTTCTTTTTGTTCCCAGTATTTTATTTAGTTTTTCATATACATTATTTGAAGGATAATGTGGCTCCTTTAAATTGACTTTCCAAGACAATTACCTACTCGCCATAAGGGCAAATATTAACACACCATCAAAATTTAACATCCGTTGTTTTACCATAAAATGTACTACAGACAACTTTATTTAAACAGTAAGCACAAGTTCTCAAATCACTCCATTACACATTAGAGACCCTCTGGGCGCTAACCTCAAACAAAGAGGATTTAATTAATGTACCTACAGAGTGTATTTGATACTTAGTGAAACAGACGTAAAGCCAGCCTTAAGTAATGTAGTAACTTGGCACAGAATTAGCAAACAAGATCTTAGTCCAGTGTCAGTTACGAGTCTCTGGACTGTCGTAGAGAAATTAGCCGGGAATGGAATTTGTACTAAATAATATAGATATTGTGTCGCCATTTACAGGGGTATTATGAGTAGAGTTGCTGTGGTTATTTGCAGTTATGATAGACTTTGAATTTGATGCGGTAAGTATAAATCTAGGTTGAATAATGTTCTCAACTCTAAAGTAAGCCCAAATATTTTGTAATTATGTAATAGAATTTAAATTATTAGGTTAGATATTACTGATTTTTAGCATTTTAACCTAAATGTTAAAAGTAGTAAACGCGGATCATTTTACTAAAATAATTGACGTAGATAGTCAAACGGAACTAGCAAATTACGCACATTCTAAATCCTTTGAAATTGCGGATACAATTTAAGCAGTTCCGTGCAATTGTTTCGGATATCCAGTCATTTCCGTGGCGGATGCCCAACTCGCCCCTACAGCGACCGCGGCTCAACTCTGACCCACAGAAGCCCGTCAACTCCACCCCAAATCTGTTTTGACAAACCAACCGTAAAGTCAAGTTTTCAAGTATTATTAATTCCCACCAGTAACTTTATTTGTGAAGCGACCGCTACAAAAAAAACGACTTAAACTTGTTCCGCGAAATTTAATAACGTGCCGAAAAATAAATTCGGTATGATCGCTTTTTGTTTGAACATCTTATAAAATTTTAACATTTTCTGCAAATATTTATGATGGGCGAGGGGTACTGTCAGTGGTAACAGGAAAACGGTTCGCAACTTCTCTTTAGATTAATTTTATGAAAATTGTAAAGAGAGGTTAATTTGTACATAAATATATTTCACTATAACAACAACTTCAGCCTGCTTTTAGTTTTTAATTGCAGAACAAAGAACAGAAAAATATTAACAAAAATCCTAACGCAGTTCAACAAACAGAGTTTTAACGTAGGTCAGAAATACAGTCGCTCTTTTTGATCGCTGCCTAACTAAACTACCATTATTTTATTGCACCAAGCGCACATAAACCACATTTTACGCCCGTTGTTTTCAAAAACGGTTTCGATTTCTACATTTTACCGTCGCACGTGTTGTCGATACTCGGCTGTTTTGTTATAAAACAAAATAAAAATAACACCACATGTCTCCGGGGTCGCCCGATTCTCGTTTGTTTGTTTTAGTCCTTGTGATAACAATGCGCTCGGATAAACTACCCAAATAATACAGCTTGATATTTTTATTGCTTTAAAGCCACAATCTGGATAACGTCTAAAACAACTAGGTATTTCGCGGAAGTAAAATCTAAGTAGATAAAAAAATAAAATATGCCTGGTTTATATGATTTTAAACTTTTGCGATCATTATCATAACATTTATGAGACATTTTACGGGCTTACCGCGAAAAACGTTAAGCCCGTAAAGTGTCTCATAAATGTTATACCTGGTTTTATAATTTTGAGCTGCTTAATTTTCATGTGATTGTTTGTTGTCATTTACTTTTCCTTTACATCAAACAGCTAGTTTGCTCACTAAATAAAATACACAGGTACTTGGGTAAAGTATTACAGTAAATTTTCTCAACAATCAACATAATTTACGTAACCAGCTTAAAAGTTAACGTTGAAGTTTTCAAATTGAAAACTTCAATGAAAATTGTCAAAATACCTCGTTATCTTTACATAAATGTTCAGTAAGTTTTGCTTAATAATCTTCCAATTATTAAAATATTTAGTGAATTTTCTAGAAGGTAAACTACAATTACAATATTGCTTAAGCTTTTATCTGAAATTACAATTTCCTTATAAGCTTTTCAAATCAGGACTTATTGGTAGGCTTGTCTCGAATCTCAATCCGAATCGAAATCGAGTGACTTCCGATACTTTCCGAGTTTAATGAGGCAGACGGCCGCCCGGCAGATTACAATACCGATTTGTTAACGATTCCCTTTTTATTCTTGGAGAAAAATAAAAAGACGTCTTTTTACCAGTAAAAATACTTTTAATTGAGACAAAATTTGGTCAAATACAAAGATGCCAAGATTTTCATAGGTTACAAGTATTGGTTTGTTTTTCAGGGAATATTAAATAGATTAAATAAAAAAAAAAACATTTATCACATTGTCAAACATAGGCTCGCGTTTAGACTAAATAATTAGATTCTACGTTCTTTTTTTCATCGTCAAACAACCCTAGTGACAGTGTTATAAAGTCTCCAAAGGCCACTTACGTGGCTTATATAACGACTATATAGTAGCCAGGACCAGCGGCTGGCCCAGTTTTACCATTAAATTCCCGTCCCTTCCAAAACACGGAATTAAATTTCTTTTCGGACAATCAGATGATTCAGCCTACAATTAGCTGATGAGATTTAATAGAACAGCAGTTCAAACTGCTGGATCCCATATGTGTGGCATACTATTTATCCGTCCAAGCGTTACACAACTAAATACATTATAACATGATTTTGTTAATTATTTTCAATGATAACACCACAACACAATAAAGGCGTACTTAAATCAATAAAGTTCACCTCTTGATGAAGTGAAACCTCGCTGTCATAAAGGGAAAATCAGCTTGGGGCGGAAATTGAAGTTCCGCGGCGCAGAGGCAACGGGGGAGGGTAGACAAGACAGGGGTGCGGGAAGGGGGCCAGGAAGCGTCGCCATTAGTCCACTTCCAGCTTTATACGGTTACTGTAATTATTTGAGGATGCAACTGGTCACGAAGATGAGACTGAGGGAAATTTTATTAGTTGTGATAGGCATTTGATTCAACTGATTTGTTTTACATGAACTCTCATTGCATAGATTTGAAGTGAGTTTTTAACCCATGTGATCATGCAAATTAAGCAAACGCAGGTCTGGCCAGATGGGTGGCCGTTAGTGGTTTAATTTAGAGAGACTTCCGTTTTATGGAAGATACGTTATGCGGTTGGTTCCGGCTACAACCGCAGATAGTCATCGTTGTCTGTTGCTTTAAGTTAGAATAAAGACCGTTTAGCTGCTTAAAACTTCGATAACTAGTCTGATGATGCCTTCAGGATATGCCTTTAAATCTTTGTTTAGTACTCAACAGGAGGTTCTTGAAGGCAGGCTTTATCATCCAACGAGCTCAACTTGCCCAACGAGCTTATTAAACCGTTTATTCAAATCGTACAATCGTATCGACAGTGTTATGTTTATAATCTGATTTTATACTCGTAAACTCAAAAACTCGTTTCTTAAACGAGCGCAACAAACAGTGTAGCGTGGTAGGGCGGCGAATGGAAGGAATAAATTGCTTGAACGTTTTATTTATTTACGTAGAAGCTAACAGCAGTCCCGTCGGCAGACAGAAGGGTTAACGTAGAATCAGTGGTACGAGTAAGTATTTATGGTAGTATACTACTACAGTAGCAGCGTGAGAAATAATCAAATCAATACTTTATAAGACTGATCTACTCTTCCTATGAAATAAGATGGGATTCCTTTTTCCACTTCTGTCGTATCAAAGGCTAGTCAGTTTTTTGTATATTATCCTCCATCTAGCGAGACTCAGTGCAATTTGGACACAATTTTAGGTTAGCCATGGTCCATGAATTCGCTACACTCGCACCGTTAATGAGTTCACAAAATGTAGTCAGTGGTTGTTGTGTTACTGATAATTAAATTTTGTTATAAAATACCGACATTTTCATCAGCATTTCAATTCGATACAATTTCAACCAAACCATTCTTTGTTATTTCTCGAGCGTACTGTTAATTAATTTATGCAAGGTTTTTATTACACATTGTTGTAATTGCTTATTTAATAAGGAAAATTATCTTAAATTAATTTGAAGAAACTATAATATATTTCTATAGTTTGCAAAAAGTTGCGAATTACAATTTATTAGGCGGGCGATGAAAAAAATCAATTTTGCTACGCTCTCGCTACGCCGTAGCAAATGCCTACTAATATAGTCAATAGATTAAAGAAAAAAAGGATAAAGCCAAAAAGATTTTGTATTTTGTTATTTTTTTTTTCAAGCAGTTTATTATCAAAACAGTTAAATCGTACTCATGCCAAACAAGTTACAATTTTGACAACCAAGCTCATTTAAAGAGCGTGATTTTATGTGCCTATATGTATATTATAGGTATATATTGGCCGTGTGGTGACGGCAGAGTAGAATACATTTGTCACCAACTCCTACTCTTCCTGTGGGCGTCGTAAGAGGTGACTTAGAGACTACACATTGAACAGGGAACGGGCAGCAGCGCTCTCTGATACAGTAACCTTTTAATCTGCGATCTCCAACCCGCCTGCAAAGCGTGGAGATTATGGCAAAACCTTCCACTTAAGTGGAGGAGGCTCATAGTCCAGCAGTGGACTGTAAAGGGCCGTTGATGTTGATGTTGATAGGTATATACGATTATTAAATATTTTTTTGTATTTAGAAGGACAAAATAAGATATACATACACTAATTTAATCAGATATCAAAGTTAACCCAAGTTTCTCGAGTTAAGATATCTTTCTTTTACCCTATTTGGTTACACTGTCATTACAGATAATCTGCTACTGTGTAAAAAATTACCTACCTTTAAAGTAGCAAACGGAATGTTGTAAATTACAAGGCTTAGAGTACTCGACTTATTTCTGTGAAATCTAGTTATTTCTGGACTGACGTATTCGTTATAGCTGCCTGCTAAAGCCATACTTAGTATATCATAAAATGTTATGTATTTAAATCTCATTCTTCGGTTTTTTTTCTGTGTTGGACTTGAGAGAAAAGAATCTCAATCCGGGTCGAGTAAATAACACATTTGAAAATCTTTACAGCATCTTTACCAGTTTACTGCCTTCGTAGTTCAATTTTAGAGCAAAGTGTATTGAAATGTCTCGGATTTATTCGTCTCGAGTGTATTAATGTGTAGTAAGTGGTCAATGGTTATTTAGTTTTGTTGGCAGAATTTTCAAGTCGTCGTCATTGTCATATTGCATAGAATATGAAGATAAACTATGATGCCTGTTTTTTTTAAATAGCGACTTTTTAGAAACATGCAGTTATTTCTAATCTGGCAGCTTTCGGTTTTGCTTATGCGTCGTCATATTCTGCTCTGCAGTTGTACTTATAACTGTTTGTATCGAAATTAAATGATACCTGATGCTAAATCAAAATTGTTAATTTTATAAAGCTCTAGAAATAATTAATTATGTAGTATTGACATTTCAGTACATTGCAATGCTTGTTAATGACAATTTGTAATAAAATTAACACGTTATATCAAAATGTTTAATTTGAAATATTTAGGTCAATATTTAATGAAATACTAAATTAATGGAAATCGCACTACGAGTGTAATATAATAAAAATACAAACTCACACTCATACTTCCATTATTGTAAAGAAGTTGTTGTTGCGTCCTCACTAAGGCCTACCCAAATGCTACTTTCTTTTTGCCTTCAAAATTTACAGAAAGTTATCAGTTAACTTTCAAACGAGATGATCAGAATATAATTTTCGCAAGTCAAATATCAAACCTAAAACAAGAAAATGAAACGCCAAAAGAACATTTTGGCTAATGCAAACAAAGGAAAAGTTTTGTTGCTGCTGCGCCGGCGCCGCCGCCGGGGGCGGTGGCGAAATATCTGTCGTGAGATCGCGTATTAATCGTCGTGTTTGGAGAATAAATTTACTTTTGTTTGAGTTTGCTTTCGTGTTATTTGTACAGTGAAACGATCCCAGGTCCTGAGGTTCTGTTTGTTTTCGAAGGCGACAGTTTGCTCTTACATAGCGTTTTTTTCCCTGTTGTTTTAGGTATATTAGAGTAAACACATGCAATGAACTGTGAAGCTGGAAAAACTTGTTTGAAACAAGCCCATGCCGCATGACATTCAGTTTTATTTCTCGGTTCCTTTACATTGAAATACTTTTGTTACTTACGAGTATCTTATAAATGAATTGAGATTAATCTGTAACTGAATTTGAAGGCCGCCAGAATATTAGAAACATTCTTATTAATTACGGCCAGATGGTCATAGACTTTACAACCCGCACGACGATTTGTTGGTGTTTTTTATTTACTTATACAGCATGAAATTTACATCGTTTTGTTCCCGCCGTGTACTGATAGTACCCGTCAAACTGAACAACTTTTCACGAAAAAAAAATTTCCTGCGACAAAAAAATTTTTGGTCTTTCCATACAAAATGGGTCGGTCGGGAGTCTCACTTTATATGGAGAGACCAAAAATTTTATTGTCGCAGGAAATTTTTTTTTCGTGAAAAGTTGTTCAGTTTGACGGGTACTATCACTACAAGGCGGGAACAAAACAATGTAAATTTCACGGTGTATAGATCACATAAAGGATGCTATTTTCATATTGTGCATAACTTGATAGATAACACCTACACTAATTTTTTTCCAACATGAACTCGAAACGGCATCATTTAAGTCTGATCTGTAATCGAACCCAAGACCTCCTGTTTGAAAGGCAGACGAACTATTAACTAGGCCACGTCGATCAAGTAATAAATTACCTTTATCTTGTACATTAAATAGAAAACTAAGTTCAGAAGTTATCAAAGCAATTGTAGGCACAAGTAGGACGACTTGATAACTACTGTTATTGTGTATCTTAAGAAACTTCCTAGTTTTGAACTAAGATGGTTTATTAAGTACAGAACTAGTTATGGTTATATACTATTAATACCTATCTTTATCTTCAGATCGTGAAAGTTTGCACTTGTCTAAATATTCGGATCAGAGAACTTATTTTTTTTTAAAGTTCATGGAAATATGTACATCCGACAATTATTTCTAAGCATTTACGTTTGAAAATCAAGCACTTTATTTTCAGGAAATTGCATCAATTAGGTATTTGACTTGAAATCATTATTTTAGTTCTTACTATTATGAGTTCTCAAAAAGACGATTGTGTACTTAGACCTTATTTATTTTTAAATACCATTTGTCCTTTGTAGCCAATACCAAGAAAAAATTGATAAATATGATAAATAGATAATAAAAACGTACGTAATAAAAACGCCGTAAACGCTATGTGGTGACGGCAGAGTAGAATACATTTGTCACCAACCCCTACTCTTCCCGGTGGGTGTCGTAAGAGGCGACTTAGGGACTACACATTGAACAGGGAACGGGTAGCAGCGCTCTCTGATATAGTAACCTTTTAATCTGCGATCTGCCCTTTCCAACCCGCCTGCCAAGCATGGAGATTATGGCAAAACCCTCCACTTAAGTGGAGGAGGCTCATAGTCCAGCAGTGGACTGTAACGGGCCGTTTAAAGAGCAAAGAAAGAGCAGCAGCAAGTTTTGTTTTCTGTAAAAAGCAAAATTTATAATCGACAATTTTTTTATCAATTTATTATATTTTGTTTTAAGTTAGTAAAAGTGAGTTAAACTCTGATCTGAATCACATAAAATCTGTCGTCGCAAAGTGAAATCGTAAAATCGTATAGCAATTCTATTCTTATCTCATTTCCAGTCTTATACTGGTGGTATATTGGTGGTATAAGTACAGAATGTTCGCAATCTATAAGTTTTATTTTATTACGCGCCCGCCCGCGCGGACGAAGCGCCGCGCCGGAGTAGAGTTTGCTATGGACAGGACATGTTTATAGTCTGTGGATTAGGATGCGCAGCCGCCGCGTAGGCGATTGATATACGCGTGTCGATCGTTGGGAGGATTGCAGCCCACACTGCTCTTGTTATCCTGGCTAGATCAATATTTGCGCTTTTATGACTGGATTACAATTTAAAGTAAGTAGAGGTAGGTACGCTCTTGACTATTTGCTGTTGCCCGTGCTGTTACCAATTCTAATTGCGTCCAAGTTTATATTTAAATATATAAATTTAATTTTTAATTGCTTATTAAAATTTCGTTTACATTAATAATATTCTCGTCCCACCAAAACGAAACAGTCAGCCTTTACAACCGAATTAAGGCAATGAATCACAAGAAATTTCATTTCACACGCAATAAAATTTAACGCCGAAAATAGGAGATTCTGCTTCGCGTTCAGAATTAAGAAACACTCTTACCGTAATGAACGAACGGGGACGCCATTAAAATAGCGAGTCATAAATAATTCAAACGCGGGTTTGGCGTCGTTTCAAGACATTTCCACATTAAATTTCATGAGCGGTTCATTTTTCCGGAGAGACGAGCGCGTACGATCGTGCGGAGGCACTAACATGAGAACTATAAATACACTGTATACAGAAGCGAAACTGTCAGAGTCAAGGGCAGAAGTGCCTATAAATGCCTGCAATTTCCAACATTAATTCCTAGTACAAGTTTGTTGACCCCTGCTACGGCGTAGCGCGTAGCAATGTGTAACATAAACACACGAGGTGCGTTTGCGATCGTAAACATTTTCAAACGAATTTTACTTAGATGTAATCATCCAGACAAATCTAATGGTGTAATAAAATGTAGGTTCAAAATATTTGGATTTTTCTTGATAGAGCCTACAATGAATAAACAAATTTTACGAACTTAAAGAAGTAAAATTCGTTTGCGAATGTTTTTTTTTTCATTAGAAAAGGACCGTAAAATATAATTATTTATGCTATGAAAACCGCAGTTTTTACGAAAATCAATAAAATTCAATCGTGTTTTGTAAAGCTGGTAATGTGAGGTGTATAGCGGTCCTCGCAAACGTGAACGGATGATAATAATAATATGTCTAATGCCAAAATATTCTCAGTTCTGTTCCAATGGTGACTACCACTATGTTACGGGTAATTGACCGTTTTGTCTGATTACCGGAACTATTGGCTCAGTCCCATTCCGACTTTAAACTTTCACGGCGGCGTAATGGGACTACTAAAATGTAGTTCAGCGGTTAACGTGATCAAAGGAGACTTGGTCTACCACAGACTCTCCTTTAGTGCTTCTCAATCGCGAACTTTGTCTGTCTGCAATTTTTTGTTTGAGTTTTGTTTGGCGTGGCGGGGCGTGAGAATGTCAGTTTTTTTCATAGTAAGACTTTTTTTACTAAAGCTATTGGCAGTGTTTTCTATTAATTTAAGAGAGCATACACTGCTCCTTAGGTTTTTTTCTAGAATAGTAAAATGATAAAAATTCAAACATTAAAAAATTTCAAATTGCATGCATTACATTATACTTGCAAACGTAAAAATATTAAATCTATATGGAAATTGTCTTGTTTTGCTTCAATACCCTTGAAAATAATTTGAAGTAAATGGCACTACAGGACAGAGCAGTAAAAAATCATTAAAAGCTCGTATCTCGCTTATTTTGGTTTGCTTTTTCTTTTCATACGAGTAAATTAGCATGTTAGCTGCAACAATCAAAATTATGATTTGGTTTTTTTTAATTGTCATTTAAAAGGAATAAAGTAAAACGCGCTGAAGCAGTTTTAATATTTTCCAACCGTTTTTAACACATTTTTTATTCTGTCATTACCACGTCACAAATCCTTTGTAAACTTGGCTGTTGAATTGACGAAGTTAAATTGTGGCTTGAATCACGACCACAAGCAAAAGTTTTCCCTCCATCATTTATTTAATAGTACAAACAACAACAATGCGCAACTCTCAAACGATTTTAAGAATTTCTGTCGAAGAAACGATGGAGATCTTGCTGCTTCGTCTTATTGAGACTAGTTACTGCCCGCGGCTCTACTTCTCCAATATAATCGAAGGGAAGATTATTTAGCTTAGTTTAGAATAGTAGCTAATAAATTCTAACATTGATTAACAGATTTTTATAATGATAAAAGCATAATTAGAATACCTCTAGTATACTTTACATTTTAGTGTTTTGCAAGCTTCATCGTAATACTATCTACTCTACTTTCTCGCAGATCGTTTATGAACATCACTGACATATTAAAAATATTTTTTCGTTTTAAAATAGTTCAACATCAACGGCCCTTTACAGTCCACTGCTGGACTATAAGCCTCCTCCACTTAAGTGGAAGGTTTTGCCATAATCTCCACGCTTGGCAGGTGGGTTGGAGATCGCAGATTAAAAGGTTACTGTATCAAAGGGCGCTGCTGCCCGTTCCTTGTTCAATGTGTACTCCCTAAGTCGCCTCTTACGACACCCACGGGAAGAGTAGGGGTTGGTGACAAATGTATTCTACTCTGCCGTCACCACACGGCGCAAAATAGGTATTACCTTATATTACGCAAACATGACAATTAAGTACGTATTTTTGTTTAAAACCATTATTCAAACATGCATATCACCACTTATTAAAAACTTCACCAGCTTCAGAACAAAATTTCAATTTCAATAAACTACGATTGACTCGCCTACTAATAAAAACAAAAGAAGAGAATATCACACTCAAATAAATAAGTTTATAAAACATTTAACTTCTGCCAAAATGCTTTTTAAAAACCTCCGCATAAACACAAAGCTATTCACGAGTAGATAATTTGTAATAAGTGGACAAACAGACGTACTTTAGCAAATAACTTAAGTATAGCGAAAAAGGAAATCTTATTTGTTCGTTTTGCGACGACGCCTTGCCGCCGGGAATGCTGACTGGTTGCACGTTTTTATTTTATTTTTATCCAGTAAAGCAAAGTCTGGTGTTATGAGCACTGGTTTTGTACATGTTTAGAGAAATACCCAGCTAAGATCGTTTACTACTTGCGCTTGCACGTCTTGTGATTTATTGGTTTTGCTCCTTCCTTCTTTAGAGGGAACCACAAATAAATAAATTGTTGTTGTTACCACAAGTTTAGAGATTAAAGAAACGATTTCGATTGAAATAAAAAACAAAATGAAAAATGTACACAAACACAAAAAAAATCATCATTACAAAAAGCGACAATTAGTAAAATAGGCAGCCTTATCGCTAAGGTAGCATTTTTAAA
The DNA here is from genome assembly GCA_951230895.1 of Carpatolechia fugitivella. Lineage (NCBI taxonomy): Eukaryota > Metazoa > Arthropoda > Insecta > Lepidoptera > Gelechiidae > Carpatolechia > Carpatolechia fugitivella. The sequence goes on from OX579652.1 coordinate 7,492,705, forward strand.
TTTCTGAACATGGAAAATAATAATCGTATTAGACGATGCGGTGGTATTATTTATTCCGCTTTTTAGTCCCGACTGAGAGACTTAAAGTTTTAAAAATAGTAAACAAGTAGTACACACAAAACTACACTCACCGGCACATCTAACCGCCCACCCTTCATTTCAGGGAATACTCGTGATTCTTTATAATTCTATTAGTTACAGCTGATGTTCGTTAAAAAGTATAGTTAATTTAACGTTTATTTAAGTGTGTTTAATTTATCGTAAAATTATCAATAAATCAATCGTAATGTATAACAATAAGCGTAATTTAAAATTAACTCGAAATACAAGGGTGGGCGGGTAGATGTGCCGGTGAGTATATTTTATTTATGAGCGATTTGAATGAATGAATGAATGAATGAATATACCAAATATATGGTGATTTCCTCATAAATATTACCTCAAGTTGACATTTCATTTACTTATCTATCACCAGGACATTAATTTCATAGGGGTCCCGTGGCGATCCATCATCTTGCTATCAAAATTTGAAGATGACATAAAGTGGAAGAGAATATGATTGATGTCTAGTGTGTGGAGAATAGACCACTTGTCTTCAGATCGAGACCGTGGCTAAAGAAGTAATTGAATATCCCGGCTATGCGGTGATTCCAGCTGTGGTTTGTGCATAAAGTGGTTTTTAATGTTACACTTGTGAATGTTGTTGCATTGGAAATATAATTGAATATTTACAACTTTTTGTTTTGTCTTTGAATGAAGCACTTTATTATAATGGTAGCTGCCCGGAAATATTTATTTTGTTTATATATTTAATAAATGGGTATATTTAAAACAAATGCTGGAATACTGTTAATTGTTATAGACCTACTACGATTACGATACGATTTTGTATTGAAGCTCGTACAGTTGCTTTGAAAATTTGCAGTTCTGATAATCTTGACAGCAGGATGCGAGCGGGTGTGGTTTGTTCGTAAACTCTGTTTACGATACTAAATACCTAACTATCTGTTCTGTGAACTCAGTGTGTGACCCATTTTAGCATCACTTGTTGGCATGTCCATCTATCTGTGTCTGTCTACTGTCTATCACTGCCTTGCGAATGATATTCCACGCATTGTACTGGAAACATCTGCGTCTCTACCACCTTACTAGATTTAGAAACAATGTAGTAATTATAAATACTTTTTTGCACTAGTTTTCTAAGTATGAAGAAACCTACAGCTACAGTATTTGATTTTAAAATGTATTCTACTGAAAATACTGAAACATAGACATTATTCTAATTTTATTTTTCTTGATATCGACAATTGACAAGGCAAACAGGACGACACCAATACCACCCACTAACTAACCATTAGAAGCTATTAAAGGAAAATCCATTTCCGGAAATCCTTTTACACTGCGCAATTCTTTAGAACGTCCTTTTAAGTGTCATGGTCGTTAGTAGCAATGTATTACTGCGAGCTTGCAAATTCCACGAATCCATTTATTTTACTCGCGTGTTGTGTACAGGGGGTTGCAAATTCACGTATTCACGGAGAAAAACTAGCGGGTGTTCATTAGTTGGGTGACTTGCCAGACCTCGGCAGCCGACTGCAGCACGGCATCGTAATTGATGGTACATAAGCTTTCACCCACAATAATTTATTAAGCTAGGATTTTAACAGGGTTTCAAATAGATTTACAAATGCGTGGGTCTGTTTCTAAGAAAATGTTTCTTGATTTCAGTAAACTGTTGCTTTGCGTAGGTATTCAAAGTGCCTTTGAAAATCGATTAAAATGTTTACATAATTTCTTAAAGACCCAGTAACTTATCATTTAAATATCCGTAGCATGCGTGCCCGTGTCTTGATTGTCTGTAATCTTCGAGAAAAAATACGTACTTAAATATCAGCAAGAAAGTAAATTATTCTTAAGTAGTACTAAGCTGTTGTAGTTGTAGTATTTGTTTTGCGCTTTGTATATAGTAGGTAGTTAAGTTTTTATTTTGGTTATACATCAAGAATACATAGAGACCTGTTTTTATTTATTTAAATTTTATTATAATAAGATAAGAATTTTCGAGATTAAAAGCCTCTTCTAAAATGACTTTTTAGGCTAATCTAATCTATGAATTGATTTGGCGATGCGTACCTATTTATTTCGTTAAATAATATAAAACGTAACAGTAATCACGATCAACGAAATGGAAACGATACATACTTACGAGTACTTACATTCTTCAAGACTTGCCTAAGGATGGATGGCTCGTTACTTTAATTAATTTCTGTCTCAAGATATTTTAAAGACAAGATAATTAAAGATAAAAGAAGTTTCTTCTTTTACTGAGATTTATTAAACATTTGCCGTTTAGTTGTAAATTAATTATTAGGCACGAGTACTAAGAAAATCTAAAATGAAAATACTTACATAGTAAAAGTTAAATTAGTTATTAGATCTAGGCTTTTCAAAACTTCTTCAGTAATTAGATTAGATTTTAATTTTTAAACTACATTTGTACAAGCTCAAAGTAACTAAAGTGTTTGCATTAATTTATTATACTGTTATATTTAATTTCAAACAGTTCTTTTTTTTGTTGTATTATTATTGGGGGGCTCTTCAATAAAAACAACTTTTATGAGTGAACGTGATTAATATATTCCTTAGCTAACCACTCTCTGCCCACAGTGACAGCTCAGCCTCCCCAACGCCCTCTACAGAACTGTATTTGCGTTCGGATACTTAATTTACTACATCTTCCCCTTTTTCTAAAAAAACCGGCACCGGTATTACAAAATTTTAATCCAAAACTACTAATCGTTATTCCATGTGATGCTTCTAAAGACGGTTTAGGTTGTTGTCTACTACAAAATGATAGGCCAGTTTGTTTTGCATCAAGAAGTCTAACAAGTAGTGAACAGAACTTTTCACAAATTGAGAAATAACTATTGAGTGTTGTTTGGTCAACCAGAAAGTTTCATTTTTACATTTATGGACAAAAGTGTACAATTTTAAATGATCATAAACCATTAGAATCTCTTTTTAAAAAACCTATACATGAAGTTCCATCTCCAATACTGCAAAGATTAAAACTAAAATTATTAAAATATGACTTGGTCTTTAAATATTTAAAAGGAAAATTAATGTTCATTGCAGACTTATTATCACGTTCTTTTTTAAAATGTGATAATACTGATGATTCATACATGTATGAAGTTATTCACTGTGTTGGTTTGGCTAATTACCTACAGTGTTCAGATGATACTAAACAACAATTAATTAAAGAAACAAGTCAGGATTCTGAGTTAAAAAAAGTTATAGAATATACTAAGAATGGTTGGCCAGACAATACAAAACATATACCTGATGAGGTGCAATATTATTATAAATTTAGATCAGAAATTTCAATAGATGAAAATTTGTTATTTTTACGAGAAAAACTAATAATACCTAAAGCAATGAGAATAGAATTTTTAAAAAAGTTACATGAAGGACACCTTGGCATTAGTAAAATGAAAAGTTTAGCAAGATAAATTTATTACTGGCCCAAAATAGATATTCACATTGAGCAATTTGTAAGAAAATGTTTTATTTGTCAAATGTACCAAAATAAAAATGTCAAGGAGCCCATGATGCCACATGAAGTTCCAGATTTACCATTTTTAAAGTTAGGAATTGATATTATGGATTTCAAAAATAAAAATTACTTAGTCATGTATGATTATTTCTCAAAATGGCTTGATATAAAATTAATCACAAGTAAAAGTGCAAAAAGTATTATTAATGTACTAACTGGTATTTTTTGTAGTTTTGGTTCTCCTAACGAGATCGTGTCTGATCACATTCCATTTGACTCAAAGGAATGCAGAGACTTTGCTTCAGAATGGGGATTTAAATTTACTTATACAAGTCCTAGGTATCCTCAGTCAAATGGAATGGTAAAGAGGGCTGTACAGATTGCTAAGAAAATTAAAAAAAAATGTTATGAAGATAAAACAGATTTCAGAGTAGCTTTGTTACACTATAGAATCTCACCTGTTTGTGGTACTAACTTTTCACCAGCTCAGCTTGTCATGAATAGAAATTTAAAAACAAAGTTGCCTGTTCGTTATAATTATTTAAAACCAAAGTTAAATAACAATTTAAATTTAGAATTTAATACCAAATATGAGTGTGTCTTGTACTTTAGATTTAGAACTTAATAAACACAAAGCTGTTAACACTTATGTTAATTTTTGTAATGTTAACACTTTATTCCATATTTTTATTTTATTTTTAGAAAGGGGAAGAAAATAAGTGTTGTTGTTATATCTGCGTTCTGATAATTAATTAAGGGGTGTTTGTTGCTTGTAAGGTTATTAGGATTTATTTATTTTTTAAAGCTAACCTCTCTCTGCCCACAGTGACAGCTCAGCCTCCCCAACGCCCTCTACAGAACTGTATTTGCGTTCGGATACTTAATTTACTACATTTGTACTTTGTACATTAATAATTTTATCGTTAAATGGATATATTAATCCCCTAGAAGTATTATTGAACTGATATACGGGATTTTTCAAACACTACTTCTAAAGTCATTCACAGACCGAGTTATAAGTAATGTATAATCAATTAGCGGCCATTCCACTTGACCCTTATTTTCACAATAAGTATAGGACATGAGAGGTCTGCACCCACTTTCTTGTGCCAGGTTTACAGTACAGTTTTGTATGTTTATTTTATGACTTGCAAGCCTGTTGATCTGACGCTAGGAGATGCTAAGTAGTGTTAAGGTTCCGCGTTGAAAGCCGGAAACTCCTACGACTTACAGACCTCTTACTCGGCTTTATCATTTATCTATGCGAGAATGTAAATAAAACATCATCGTGTGTTTCTATACGTCTAAGTACACGTACGTATAGGGTTATATTTGTTTTGTTTTTTATTTTCTAATTAATGACGCTAGATATGTTCCATCCTCGATCGTGTCATCGCTTTCCATCAGGTGAGACAAAAATAATAATTTTAAGCCTTGACAATATTTAAACAAAAACAATAGGTTTTAACGATCATTGTACAATATCGTTAATAGCTCACGGCGACAATTCTCCCTTTAAATTTCTGAATGTTCATTCAACATCAATGGCGGTTTTAATTAAGTTAGCACTTTAAATAAACCAGCCACACCGTTAAGTAGTAACGAGGATGAAAGTCGCCGTCACTGTGCACTAGATTCATTAGTACAGGTGACTTCGCTAAAAGTCATTCATGTGTCACTGGCTTAGGCACTCCCATTCCCTTCTAGTGATGTGACAGAGCTATTCTGTTTAATTTACTAGGCAAATTAAAATTTTTCAATTTAATTTAATGTCTAATGTCTCTGGATCTGGCCACTTACAATATAATAATGAAAAAACAATTATGGAATTTGAAAATGGAACTCTTTGGGAACATCTTACTTTTTAAATTTGCGAGACTGTCATCTGTTTTTTCATTGTGACGTCGTCCTTTCGAAAATTGTGTGTCGCTATTAAAATGAACTTAATTCGTGTACTTTGTCGTTCAATGATTTTTTATGATTTGCGTTGTGGCTTAAGTCAACAAGACTTCAATTGGCATTTAGTGATGAAGCACCATGTCGCAGCTCTGTGAATTCATGGTTTGGAGAATTTAGACGTGGACGTGATCATCTCCATGAGGAGGTACGTGAAGGTCGGCCGGTGACTGCGGTTACAGACTCCTATTATTGATACCGTACGACAACTTATTGAAACTGACAAAAAAATACATACCAGCAAATTCGTTCTTTGTTAGGCATTGGAAAGAGCCAAGTGCAAAACATTTGACATGTGCATCCGAAGGTTCGGAAGCTTTGCACTCGATGTATACCGCATGACTTAACTGAGGACCAGAAACGACTGCGTGTCCAGTGGTGCCGTAAAATGATAAAAAAGTTTAACGGAGGACAGTTACCGGCTGTTTATAATATCGTGATAGGTGACGAACCCGTAAGAAAAAGCCAGTCGGCAAAGTGGGTCTTTCCTTTTGAAGATTTGCCGACGAAAGTTAAAAAAAGTCGAAGCATTGGTAAAAAAATTGTTGCTTCTTTTTTCGGCAAATCAGGATTGGACTCTATCTATCTATCAGAATCTAGGACTACAGTATCGCATGAAGATCAAAGGACAGTGACTGCAGATTGGTACGTCAACACTTGCTTGCCCAGAGTCCGAAAAGCGTCCTCGAAGCAATGTCCTCCTTCACCACGATAACGAATCCTCACATTCCGCTAAGGTAACAGAAGCCTATTTGAAGGCTTCCAATATGGAACTGATGACACATCCGCCTTGCAGACCGGACCTCGCATTATGCGACTTTTTTTTGTTTCCATAAACTAAAGGCAAACTATGGAGGCACACGGTTTATGAGCCCTGAATCGGCGGTGAATGCGTTCCATGAAACCATTGAAGCGGTCCCTATGGAAGACTGGTCAAACTGCTTCGTACAGTAGTTTCAGTGAATGCAAAAATGCATTAATTGCGAGGGAATATGCTTTGAAAAACAATAAATGTATCGTAAGTCTTATTTATCAGAATCCAGAAACTTTCAGTATGCCCTAAGTATGATATCAATCAAAAGTATACTTCCGTCAAAACGTTCCAGAACGTCACTATTCCCGTTACGATAATAGCCGAGGATCCACTCTAAGGACCCACCCTAGTGTTTTACTACCCTTAAAATCTTATTGGAGTTACCTGCCTGCATTAGTATGATTAAATTTTGAATTTGGGGCGGCCGGCCTAATTCAATTTTCGGCGTTTGTTTTGCTGCTTCAAAACTACCGTTGTAAAATGTTATGTTTACTTCCTGTATATGTTTTAGTTTCTACTTTTACGAATAATTGTTGTAATTCATAGTCATTTCGATTTAGATAAAACAAATAAAACCGGCCAAGCACGTGTCAGGCCACGCAAAGTGTAGGGTTCCGTATAGTTGTCTAGATACCTGTTTTCTATGATATTTGTAGTACCAATTTTTTTACTTGTAACAAGTACATTTTATAACTTGGTCTATTATTCGATAATCTGTAAAGCCTACTTGATGTTGATAATTTTCCTTATTTTTTAAAATACCTATCCAACGATACCTCACACTAAATTACGGTTATAGTACTAAGATTCTCTGAGCTAAACCGCGGATGGACAGACAGACCATGGCGAAACTATAAGAGTTCCTTTTTTGACTACAGAACCCCAAAAAATGTCTAGCAAAAGTAGTCGAATCATCTTATGGAATTAGGTAATGAATTAACGTAGCTATAAAGCACTAGAAAATCTTGCTTAATTAACTAATAATGTCATAAAACCAAGTATTAACACCTATAATAAAATAGATCGTATCTAAGTTAAATATCTTGCTTTAGATAAAATTTTGCAAATCACAAAATAAATATCTGAAATTAATTCCACATTGAAACGGGTCTCAAAACAACAACTTTTATTAAAACACTAACTATCAGATAAATTAAAATAAAAAAATAAAAAGAAAAATGCCTGTGCCCGGCAGTAAACGTCTTTGTACTGAAATGATGATGAGAATGATCGAAATTAAAATTTCAGCAATAATAAAGAATGAAAATACTTGTGATAGCATTTTGTTTAACTAGAGGGAATGAGGAAGACAGTATCCAAGTGACTTCAAAATGTATAATTTCTCATCTCCAATGCACTAGACAGTAACATTTTAATTATTTCACCTACAATTTAAAGCTTCCGGCGAACATGCATGCGTTTATTAACCGTCTGTATATCGACAAATAGCAGTGCAATAAAAGATAGCCGCCCATCACACCGTGCCGTAATTGAACCGTAAACCCACGTTTATTACAAGCTTGCCGTGTCTCGCCACTAGTGGCAGACTTGCAGACACACCTCTTATAATGTACATGCTTCATTTTTATTTTGATAGACTTTGTTTTGAGTAAACTGTTCCAATGCCAATTATTGCTAAGATTTGAAAGATTTTGTATAAAATTGCATTTTTATATTTTACGCATATGTATAAATATAGGTACGTATATATGTATTCGTATTGTGTATTGATGTTTGTTTGTTTAGAATTTATCAGTATGTATGGGTATAATATGAGAAAATGTAGAACTGTCTAATAATTAGCTAATGAAAGCTGACATTTTACTATTCAAAGTTATGTTATATCTGGATTGGAGTAATTAATTAAAACAACCAATTAGTGCAACAAAATCAACTTGTATATTTTCTATAAAAAGACACGCAAAAACTGACAGAGCAAATGCCGCCTATCGGTGAAAACTAGTGATGTAATTTCATTTCTTAAATCTATAAAACGCTAGTGTTGGGACTTAATCTATTTACTTTATTAGTCTATAACTGTTAACATAAGCCTAAATAAGTTTTGAAAATTATTCAATGTGGCTGGCTAAGGCAAATTTACAAGGAATTAATACTTTGGTAAACAACAATTTCTTAAGGTTATTTTTGTTACAGATTACGTCTATTCTTGATTTACAAAATACTAAACAATTTCTATATTAAAATTATATTAACGTCCCACTCCCACAGATATTTCAATGTTTTTTTTTATAATCATACAGGATACCGACAATACATAAACTGGTTTCCTAAAACCTTCGAAAATGATTTTTATAACAAATTCAAAAAGAGCCAGTACCTACTCAATACCTGATAACTTTAAAAATTAAATGATATGTGGTGTTAATTTTTTAAAATGTACAATTATTAACGTAGTTTAAAAAAAAGAAAATAGCAGAAAACTTCAAGTTTTTACAACCTAAAAAAATATACGGTGTGTCATATACCCAATTACAGTATTGGTGTGTCAAACAAACATTGTTATCAGGGAGGACATTATCATACAGCGATGTTTCAGACTGATTGATGTCAAAGGTCCCGATATGAGTCGGTGTCGTTATCGTGAGGCCTGTATACACCACGCCAGTGAACTATGAAGGTGTAATAAAGTGTCTAGTCGCTCTCCTCTGTACTGGTATGACATTGTTATGTTGTAAGCCTCATGTAATGTCAAACTAAATTATCGGATATAGGTGTAAATCAACCACGCAATCTTAACGTAGGTTAGTCTTTATACTATGCAATAATTGAGTGTAGGTAGGTAGATGTTTGGTTTCTTACATAGTAAATGCGTCGAAGAAAATGAAATCGTTGTACTACTGGCTGCTTTTGACATTATATATATTTATTTACACATATAAAAAATATCCTTTTTTTGCCAACAAAATAATTATATTAGCAGTAAATAGCAGTTTAGCGGCAGTTGGTTCGAGATCAGTGTCAGTACGGCTTACAAGTTGAAACTTACTGTACTACTTACTTCCTTATTCTACTGGCTCGGTGTACGCCTTTGCATGCAATACCCTGCTATCGATGAGTGAATGTATGAATGGTATGAATGTTGTTACTGTTTCGTTTTGTATCATCTGACAGTGATTTTGATTGGTGAATGACATGTTTGTGGATTCATGCGATTCACATTTATTATTTTGAATTAATCGTGAGTTCAGTGATGTTTGAAAATTTTATGAATTTTGTACACTTTTTGAATTACAAAGGTAGGTAGATATTTAAATTATTTATTCCTAAGTAATAAATCATGTAAACAAATACCAATAATTTGCCAACTAATATTTTATAATAAGCATATACAACGTGTTACAAAAAATACAAAAAAAAAAAAAATTTCTTCATCACAGGCATTTAATTAAAATTTTCCCATCTCTAGTGTCAATTGACACCTAAAATATAGACTATCGTTTCTCAGAACGGAAAAGTATGTACACCATTTGTGCCTACATTTTTAAGAGAGATGTACTTAAGTCAATTTATGTTAGAAAACATTTTCTTTTTTGCCTTAATTATCTTGTTTACGTATTTACAAACAAATATTATTTTGAAATATTTAGTTCATTATTTCATTAATTTATAACAATTATTTAACAAAGCTTTTTTTTTATTTATTTGTAGTTTTTTAATTTGAAATTAATTGTTCTAATGGGAATGTTATAGTACAAGTAGTATACGTAAATATTTTTAACCATAGCGGTAAAAATAGGCACATTACCTTAAATGACATATCTAGTCCGAATATTCTTTGACTTTACTGATCACTAGAAATGGGAAACTTTCTATTAAATGCCTTTGATAAAAATAATTTTTGTTTTTGTATTTTTTGTAACACGTTGTATAATTTTAAATGAAACTTGTAAACACTGAAAATAAGACAAACTTTTGAATTATAATTCAAATGTTTAATTCACTTTCTAAACAGCAGATAACTTTTCGGTTTATACTTAAAAGTAAAAGTGTAGCTCTTCAATATTTGAACAGGCGACAAAAATGATATTACCTCGTGTTGAGATGATGTAGAAATTAAATTATCTTTTTATACTAGCGACAACCCTCGTGTTAATTTAGGCTTTGACGTGTTTTAAATTAAATGTCACCGCGCGAATACATCAAAATGGGCGCGCAGACGACCAACGGCCGCGTCCGCGCAAGCGCCTCCATGGTTTTAGTATCATCTTGTTATTTCCAAGTTTAATTTAAATATGTAAATTTTATTAGGCATAATACAGGCAGAGGACTCTTGAATTGCAAATGAATGTGACATTACGTTTTATAGGCTGGTAGCCAATTCGCCGGCAGTTCCCTTGAAGCTGACGGCAAATTTTCACTTAGAAACAGTCGCAATTTTAGTGGTATTTTATTGTTTACAAAATAAGCGTAACAAGATGTTTACGGAGTACCGTAGACATAAATACTTTAGCGGGACGACTTAAGTTAGAACTTAAGTGTAATTAAAATCTTGGGGCCCCGCTGCTAGTGCTAGGCTACAATAAATTAAAGACCTTAAGTGAAATCTATTTAAAGCAATTATGACTTTAGTTTGTTACTTGCGCGCTGTTTCCATTTCTATTCAGCTTGCCAACGACTTGTTTAACAAAATCATATTTTACTTTTAAGGAAAGCACTTCACTTTTATGAATCTGTAAAAAGCTTATAAAAAGTCACCTACAAAAACCTACATCCATAAACTAAGCATAGGGCTGTCCTATAAAGTTTTTCGAAGAAAAACATTTTTCTTTAGGGATAAAAGTGATCCGGACGCAAATCCTAAAAAATGTGTTATTGGGTAGGCCGGGGCCGCTTTACCGGTATTGAAGGTTGGAGTCACGTCGTCGGGTCGAAATTCATAAAGTGAACGACGGTTATAATAGTAGACTTTACATCAACATACGTGACGTTGAATGTAAATAACAACAATGACTAGCAGATTACAAAGTGTTTGATTAAGAAAACAAAATAGGGTGTCTAGATCTTTTAGGAAATGTTTTAGTATTGTAAATTAAATAAGGAAACTTAGTGAATGTTATAACTATTGATCGACCGGTCATTATACGCCCGATTAATGGTACAAAAATACCGCCCCACAACATAATTGAGTTTATTATTCATTATCTTACCCAATATTTTTCCAGTGCACATGTTGTCTTCTCACACGCTACGGAAAGTTTGAAGCGAGCATACAGAACAAACATTGGAACTGGAGCTCTCTGGAATAACAATATTTATATACCTACGAAGCAGAAGAGTACTCAATTTCCCTAACACAAATATCAGACAGCATTGTTCCTTATGAACCGGAATTTACTAGTTTAGGTAATACAATTCTGATCGTGATAAAGTTGAGAAACTACTATAGTCAAGTATGTAATTAAATGGTGCCTGTAATCGTAAAACACACAATAGGAGATCGGACTGTTTCTAAATTTACCATAATTTATGAATTATTTTTAAAATATAGATTAGTAGCAGACGATTCGCGAAGAAAAAAACAGAATCGGTTGAAAAACGAATTTATAGTGATTTTTTAAAGTTTCAATATATGTCTGTCTCTTTCAAAAACGATTTTTTGTATGGCGATTATATGGCGTTACTAAATGACGTCATAAGTGGGTATGTGGCTCTCTGTCTAATCTTGAACTACAAACCTTTATAACTCGGTCAATTTTAAAGATAGAGTAAAAATTATTTTAGTGTTCGATAGAAGAAACTAAGAAGTTTGGATTTATAAAATAAAAAAAATGTAGTCCGATCCCCTATTACCAAAATGATCTATAAGAACGTTATCATGTCTCCCTAAGCGCATCCCTAATTTGAGCCATAAAACAAACGAAAGGATGATTGTTAAGACGAAGTAAGCCTATTCGTTCGTAATGTGTTCTGAGCTTTACTGAATTTTAACGACCGAGGGCTCTTCCCATTTTCCCTTTATGAACATTTTGCACAATCCACACGATCATTTCACGCGCATAAAATTAGTTACGACTGCTAAACCCTTAAATAATACATTTTGTGAATACAACTGTGTATTGATTGATTCATGCCCGATATCATCATTCTAGCACAGTTCGTTGAAAAAATAACAGTACTCTAGACTTCTTGTCTAGGGCAGACTCATCAAGCCTAGATGGCATCTTATGCGTAGCCTAAAATATAATAACATTATTATACAAAGGTGATACGTTACAAAATCTACTGGAGGAGAGATTTGATATGTCATTTTTAAATACGGTACCTAAAATCGTCCCCAAATATAAGTTTCAAAGAAACTACGACTTAAGTTAAGGGCATACGGGAAGAGCCCTTGAGGTCGGAAGAAATGATGTCGAATCAAGTAGCTACTGTGACACGAAATTCTGTTAAAACTTTTGACGCCTGATTATGAACTTCTTTGAGGTTCATAATGTAACCAATTTACGGGCGACAATGGGAAGTAATTTTGTTTCGTCGCTTGTAATTTACCAAATTTGCTTGCTGCGAGGCATGGGCATACGTAAAATTGAGTTTTGCTATTTGTTCCATGTAGAACAACGTTCATTTATTTTATTTTATTTTTCTTTATTTGATCGTAATATTATTTTATGTTAGCGTCTTTCTTTACTCACATATAATTTATTATTAAAACCATCAATTCTTGTGTTGAACGAGAGTAAAAATTATTTTACACCCTAACTCAAACAAAAAGTGAAGTAATCTTCTGCTACTAGAACTTTCCATTAAAGCTGTTCCACAAATCAGAATAAATTATAATAACAGCTTTCTACTTAGTACCTATAGCATTTTCTAGGAATTTTCTTATATCACTATGTTGATTCAAATTTTGCATAAGACGTCCTGTATAAACTATACAAGTATTGTTAGTTTAGTTTTCGTTTAGCTTTAATTGTAGTGCTGTATACACCTGTAAAGATTTATTACCGTACCATATTTATGTAAAGTTTAGTAATAAGTCGATGATGTATCTTTTTCAATAAATAAATAAAATACAACCAATATATTTTTTATGTAATTTCCACTCAACTTTTTTTAGTTATAACACTTCCAATACATTCAATTTACTAATGTTGCAACTGTCAACAATCGCATGCAGTAACATCACCTTTACTAAGTATATTGGTTGGTCGGTTTCATCTCAGAGAAGTATTTTCGCACATTTTATTAACTATTAGAGCAAAGCAGTAAAACGTTGGGATCTCCTCAAAGGCCGCTTAATGGATTTGTGCGTTGAGTGTCGCATAAACCGACCACTCCGCGTCGGAATTATCCTGTCTCGGCTTTGATCAGAACAACATCAAGGATATGTGAAGCGTGCGTGTGAGAATCGGCGCACATTGCATTGGACACCTCATCACGTGATATCAGAAAGTAATACATACAGCTGTAGAATGCTCAGATGAGCATTTTACGTTCTGTCAAATGTGTACGCGTAAGTTCTTTGGTTGTTTTAATGATGACTAATCAAAATATTTGAAAATAATAATTATATAGGTAGGTACCTATTAATTCTCATTTAATTTATAAAAAAGAAGATTCCTAATAGACAAACAAATCACAAAAAATATATAACGGTCCATTCAGGCAACTTTGTTGATAAAAATATTTCTTTCAGTTTTCTTCCACAAACTGTTGTTTAAATCAACCATTTGTAAGAAATAGTTAAAGTAGAAACCCGTTATTTTTAAAGCTTCTTAGAGGAGATGGCATTTATTTAGCACTTTTCGCAAAATGTAGCTAATATTTAGAACCAGACTTTAAGTACCCTGCAATGGGCCTTATTCTAAGTGACTTCATCCTTTGATGTTGATATAAAAGTATATTATATGCAGGCTTTATAATCTTTGGTAATAAAATGTATATGACCCTTTAAATGCAACCTCACTTTGCACATTTTAATTCTCAACGGAACGTCATCATGAAAACAATAATCGTCCGAAAACAATTAATTATTTTGACGAAGATTGATTAACTAACGTGAAATTATCAGTTTCCGTATTTTATGTAGTTGGTGAACCGTGGCGAACTTGAAAAAAAAAAGCACTTAGCTACTTGCTGATTATTGCTATTTTAGAATTTTAATTTCCCACCCCACATTTTTTCTTTCTATTGCACTATAGTGTATTCTTTTTTTATCGCAATTTTACTCATCCACTATTTTCAAAAAGTTGTATTTCCAGTGAATTCAAATAGCGTTTTGAAATTGCTTATAAAACAATCCGCCAGTTAGCGTTGAGTCATATCAAAGACTTTTGTCATTTAAAAAAAAACAACTTGGACGCCTTTTGAGAAGACTGGCCGGAACATGCGCAGGACAGAGAGTGGCGGAAAAAACGCCCTCGTGCAATTAAAAAAAACTTATGTTTACGTACTAACGCAATCACTGTGTTTGATCTTTGATTATAACAGTTTACACTATTCTACCTCGATACCCGTCAATGCAACAGCAATTTAAACAGTCCCTGAACGAATTTTATTGCTCTACACGTATTAGTTTACGCTTTACATAGTCGTTGAGAATTCCACGGACTTCTTTTATTCGAACTTAATGGTGTGATCTTTATTGGGTTTTAAAACTTTTAGGTATCGTAAAATAATCTCAGCTCTTAATAAAATTACTTGAATCTTCCGACATTCTTAAAATATCTCATGCAAGGCTAGCACTAGTACAAGGTATGTCACACACTGGTAGGAAACTGAAAAATATTTACTTATGTTTCCTTTCGAACTGTTTTTTTGTAAGAAGTTAAGAACCCGTTTATGAACTCTCATAAATATATTCTTAATTTTATGATTCTCAGAACTTCCGAAGACGCCTAATAACCTCGGGGAAGGGCTAAAATTATTCTGAGGGTCTTGTTACAAGCTGAGTTAACAACCTCTTACTGTAGTACTCACTGTTTTTTTACTAAGGGAATGTGTAATTATATATAGGAAGGCCTATGTTATTTTTTTTTTTTAAATCTTAAGAATCAAAAACATATTATAGACGGAAAATTTATTAATCATTTTACTTGTGAATTAGTATTGTTAATCTCATTTATGATAAAATAAAAAATGGCGTTTGTCTAAAACGGGATTACACAGTCATTAATGTTTTATTCAACATACTACAAAATGTTAATACTATGGTCATTGGCAGAAAATCCCACAAAACAAATAATCCGGACACAATACAAGAGTATTTTTTTTTCTCCAGTAACACATTAGTGAAAACAATTATCTTTTTTCAATGGCACATGTGTGTCTTGTCCGAGCCACAAAAAACTTATTAATTGTAATGAAAGGGAAAGGACAAGTGAGGGTGCATAGAAATTGAATACACGTCTTATTATCTTATCGGCTAGTGATTGATGATAATATTATTGTAATGGTGCGAAATTATGGGGCATTTTTGTTATCTGTCGCTAGTATTACGCATATCTAAATGCGGTCATATATTTGTTTAATGGTTTATTTAAATAAGGTTGTTTAGAGTCGGTGGTGTTAGAGAGCGATAAGGTTGGAAACGGTTACGAGTATGTATAGTAAAAATAGATAGTTATTGTAAAGATAAACACGCCAAAGTATGACAAACACTGATATAAAAATATTATTGCCTGTATGAAATATTATACCAATACATTTAATGGGAAGAAGTTGAATTAATCTAGTTATAAAATAAAAATAATTATTTCCCACTTTTATTATAAATAACCTAGTCGGCGTCTACTCGGTAGCGGCGTTTATAGACGAGCAACTCTTTGCCGTGTGGTGACGGCAGAGTAGAATACATTTGTCACCACACCCTACTCTTCTCGTGGGTGTCGTAAGAGGCGACTTAGGGACTACACATTGAACAGGGAACGGGCAGCAGCACTCTCTGATACAGTAACCTTTTCATCTGCGATCTCCAACCCGCCTGCCAAGCGTGGAGATCATGGCAAAACTCTCCACTTAAGTGGAGGAGGCTCATAGTCCAGCAGTGGACTGTAACGGGCCGTTGATGATGTTGATGTTATAAATCATTTATTTAAAAAAGTTACATATTTTACAGACTTTTTACAAATTTCAAAGCAAGTAACTGGTATTTTGCTTGTATTTTTTCTAATTAATTAACAAGATACGCTTTCGTTACCAACTCTCATTTAGAAATTAAAATACTTCAAAATTTATTATCTGTGAACAATTAATTAAATCTCAAACTACCCACGAACCCCAGACCATATTCCAACGATAAATTCGGCTGCAATTAAGACACTATTACGAACGCTTGATGTTTTACCCTCACTGTATCTAATGCGAGTGTTTTAAACAGGGGAGAGAAACAGGGGACGGCATGCTTGTGTCACAATTTCCAATAATTTCTTTGTCATTTTAGTAAAATAACGCTGCGTCATGTAATTATGTGAAAATAAGCGTTGAAACACGCCATTAGTATTTAAAAAGGGTCTGTGTTAAAATAATAAGTTCACATTTTGCATTTGTTTTGAAAACTGACAGTAAAATGGCAACAATTATACGAGTGTTTATGTACCAATAACATTAAAGGTTGTTTATTCGTAGCTTTGATTCGTAGGTTTCTAAATTAATTACCATATACTGTTCGCTGACTTAATTTGTTTGTATCAGAAGTACTTATATGTTATCTCATATTTGGAAAAATAACTTAGCTTTTTGAAGTTTCGTCGTAATTCTGTGACTTAACACTTTCATAATATGAATATATTATATTGGTAGGAATGTTTGTAACATAATATTCAAGCTTGAATAAACACTAAGTCCCATTCCATACTTTGACTACCAACTTCATACGATATACAGTGAAATGTTAATAGTGTTCAGCAGTTAGGTAAATACTGAATAATATCTCCAGAGAATAACTGGAGTTTCTCGGGCTAACTGTACTTTTCTAGCAATGGTAGTTGGAAAGTGAAATTTGTACTACTAACTTTACTCTTTTCTAAAACATAATTACATACTTAATGGAAATGTGCCATAGATTTATTGCTTCCAAAGATGAAAAATACAAAATATTCTACAGTATTGTATAGTATATGTACTGTAACGACTCTCCGGAAGAGAGCCGCCACTTAATAAATTCAAAGCCACTTATAACACAAACACTATTTTATTTAACTACAAAACTGAACTTGCACTACTGTGATAACATTCAATCGTCCGCACTCGACGGCGGACGGCAGGTGAGAGCGTCAAATACCGACGGCCCCAGCCCGTCTGAAGTTTCTATCGTTCTCTTTCTAAACTGAATGGTTAAAAAGAGAACGAATATATTGCAAAAAGAATACTATCGCCAGTATCAAACTACATAGCACTCGGACCAACGAGGCCCGATGCTACAGTACTATAGTATTCTGGTTACTGATAAACATTCTAACGTAACGTACCCCATATTTTAGTAAGAAAAAGCCACACTAAAAAAATAAAAGAAAACAGCCAATCTTCAAAAGATAAAAATAAACAAATCCAAGATTATTACAAGTGATTGCGGAGTTTCGGGTCGGAATGGGTCTTGAAAAATTCAAACGGTCGGGTCGATGTAACAAGTGCCTATCGCCAATTTGCCCCGGCTGCCGCGCAACCAGGAGGGACGAGATTGTGACATAAGAACACAAGTTAGGTGCACATAGAGGCTTTTTACGGCCCCTATTGGACCCCTAGCGATAGAGCAAAGAGGGGTGGTGAATGACGATAGTGTCTAAGTCTTTAACTTCCTTAAACATGCCGCATAAAAGGAAGAAATAACCAAACCAAAAGTGAAAATAAACTGTTTCGTTAAAAACATAAATCCAGTATAATACTCAATAAATGAAAGAACTTCATTCTCAGCATATTCATTTCGCAGCAGCTACAAATTCATACATTCATTGCAATTTAGGAGGCCATTCGTTACAATATGCAAAGCAGGAACTAGGAAATGGTTGTCTGGGTGCAAAACTTACGAGGCGCAGGGCAACCCTATGTGGGTGGGTGAAAGACGAAAGTGCGGACAATGATAGAGTTTATTGTGCACAACTGAAATACAAACATCAGACAGGATACTGCTTCCAAAATTAAGATGGAGGCATAAAACTTACGCGTTGTTTAATCCCATGTAAAGTTAAAGATGAAATCATGCCTGTATTGCATGTTGCTGAAACATAAACAGATTTCATCATAAATATTTGCTGACCTTATCGCATGTTGCTGAAGCATAAATATCTGAAAACTTCGGAATACTTACAAAAAAATGTAACGAAAATGAATATTTTGTTGTAAAATTTTTAACCATCGAATCAATGTTTGTCTTGTATATATTTAGATTATTATTTGCCATAAAACAATGCTCCTCGACACAAACAAATTGCCTATAATCATCATCAGTTAAACTCTCCATAATTTTTCGTTCTTAAACTTCCTAAATGAAGTAAACTTGCAATTGACAGCCCTATTCGGGTGAGAATCCCGGGGCGTGGGGCATAACAAATGATTGTCCCTGCCGGACGGTCAACGGGCGCTTTACGAGCAGCTTCCCAGCCCTGATGATGATTTAGATGCAAGGAATATCGGCCGGAAGCACCATGATAAACTCGGCGACACCGACACCCGACACCCGACACCCTGCTTTGCGGAAACGTTTAACTACGGCAGAAATAACAAAAGTTGTTTAATTCTATGGATTTTAGGATTTGAAAATGAGATAAGTTTATTTATTTTTTATTCGTTGTAATTTTTGGAGAATTTTGTGTTAGTGGATATGATATCCAGGTTATGAATACGGCCGCCCCGTCTTCAGTGGGTGTCTTTTCTCTCTTTCGTATAAACTAGGTGAATAGGTTAGTGCCTAAGCTATGGACTAGCAAGATTTCACTGTTACACAAAGACTAAGAAACACAAAGACGCCCGTTCCTTCGTACAGGAGTATAAAGTATATACTGAATCTGAACCCAACATTTTGTCAAACATGGATTTAGGAAACTGCTCAGCGTGACTCTATATTTTAATATCTATGATTCTTGTGTTAGCTGAACTTACAAAACATCTCCACGGAGTAAAATAAAGATAAAGTCTTTATTAGTAAAACAAAAGGCAAATTTTGCTACGGGCAAATATGGTAAATTTTGAAAATCACACAATAGTAAAAGCGCGTAAGGTAAACAGTTTTTGAATTTAAAACCGAATCCATTAATTTCAGATCTTAGTGGAAAGTTTTATATTGTAAATGTACAAACAGAGCTGTTGCTATGAGGAAGATATATATATTCGTGTATTAATTTGGTTGTATATTGTCGACCGCGGTCGTCGTCATGGCGACGCGGCGCTTCCCTCTCGCCCTTGCCGCTGCCCTTGCCCCTCTAGTTCAGGCGGTTCAGGGACACTTATCGTTATCGTAATAAATTGGTCTGGAATTCGTGCAATAACTCCGAGAAAACGCAATATAAATGTGGAATTCAGCTACATTTGCGTCGTGTAATGATTCGGTTTTATTTATTTGGCTCTGATGTCTCCTTCATATTTCGCATTGTAATATTACTTTGTGATCTCTTGTAGGTATTTATATTATGTATTGTAAGTATTTATTCATTGATACAGTTTTCATTAGGGAGATAAAAACATCTAATATATTTCAATAGATCATACTCAACTCCGTTTCCATTAACTGTGGTCTGTAATAAAAGTTTATCTAGAAGAGAGAGCTATTAAGGCCGCCTTTGTGTATATTTTATTATTTAAGATTTATTCGTGTATTTTTTCTTTATGTGTTATACAATAAAGTATTACTCACTTACCACTTGTGTTACATTGAAATGAAATGCCTACAAAATTGCATGTTACGATCGTCTATCCCACTAATTAATTTATGGTGTACTATAAATTTAAATATGGTGTTGTTACACTAACTATGCGCTATCTGTGAATTCCCATACTGTAAAATGTAAATTTGAACTGCGTGTGGAGTCTCGATTTATGAGTCAGCGATTGATGATGATATATCGTCGTCGGTTGAACTGCTCATCGTCACTTACCCCACCCGGACTCTTATCATGCTACGTAATATTGAATTCATTGCCCCCAGCAGCATGCTCCTTACCATTTTTATTATAGAGACAAAAATTAAAGTCTACTTTGAAAACAGTCTTTAAAATATTTTAAATCTAAAATGTTAATAAGAAATCTAGAAAGTATTTCACTAATTATAATATAAGTATTAGAAATGCGCCTCCAGCATTCCAAATAGTAATGATGTTATTTACTATCTTTGCAGGAACTAATTGGATATGAGAGGATGAGCCATGGAATCACGAAGCGCGCCGCCAAGCCCCGAGGAGTCGGGGGAGGCGGTGTTCGAGAACCAATGCGGGCGGTACCAGCACCAGCCCACGCTTCAGCGCAGCTTCGCAAGTTGCCGGGAAACAGGCCGTCCACGCCCACACCACCGCCACGCTGTATCGGAGCCAGCTCGTCCAGACGACCGAGTCCTCACCACGGCAGAAGTCCACGATTACCCCTCTTCAGAATCTGGCATCGCCGCCGACTGTCCGCACCCTCATACCAGCAACGCTGATGACAGTCCTTGCTACGATAGGTCCGATTACGAAGGCAACTCTAGCTACAGTCTAAGGCGGACTCCTGAATACCACCACACTCTCGACTGTAAACACCGTCCTGTAGATTATCGCAGCCATACGCCAGACTACAACCAAGGACATGGATCTGATTGTGATCGAGGTCATGGCCGAGCACAAACGTCGCGCAGGCCCCACAGGAAGCACAGGAGAGAAGAAGATGACGGCGCACAATCTCTCGACGAACGATGCGCTCGAGATCTCGATGAGATTCTACCGGCGAGACTAGCAGCAGTAAATCTGTCTAGGGAGCCGCCTCCTCAATCATGGAACAGAAGTAACATTGCTGCAACTATGGAGAGGTTTGAGCCTGTTGATTACGCGTATGCTTACTATGATCATCATTTATCAATGCCTTCATCATCCAGAAAAGCAAATCGCCAACGTGGCCGAGGAGGACCACGAGAGCGTGCAGAACGCTCCGCACGACACAACTACGTCACTAGATATGGCACTGAAGAAAACATCTATGAAGAAATAACTGACGGCTCTAGGACATGTCCCAAACATCGATACGTCCCTCGACAATCATTAGTATCTCTAGATCGCAGCGTAGTTGAAGAGGAGGTGCGTAGGGTAGAATCACGACATAAACGGATTTTGGGAGAGCTAAATCTTAGCGTTGAAGCGATGTTAATGCCGGAATGCGAGTCCCCTGACTCGGAGAGGGCGGAAGACAGAGATAATATCGAAGAATTGATGAGGGTTGGACCGACGGACGAACTACTCTCACCGGCTAGCTGTAATCCCCCAGATTTAGATAGTGGGTTCAGTGGAAGTAGTAGCGGGGCCAGCTACGTGGGCAGTTTGAGGCGGAAACCGACAGGATCTGTGCCTCACTTACCGGCGGTGGCATATGGAACCCGCGGCGCTGGTGTTCGTATCCTGGGTGCTGAAGAATGTGGCTTGCGTTGCCCTAAGGACATACAATCTCCTAGAAGCTCTAGCTGTGGGGACGCAAAGACCACGGGTTTCTGGAACAAAAAAGCTTGGAAGAAGATCTCTGGCTTCTCAAGCTCAAATAGCATCAACAAAGCTGGATTAACTGGTGGGTGCTGCTTCTTATATTATTTTTGCCATATGTATTATATTTCCTTACTAATTCAAAAATGTAGTGCATGCTATGATAAAAAGTAGAACAAGCTAACCAACTAACAGTTTCTGTTTTTAGCTCAAATAATAACTTTCCAAAACATTTACCTAAACAAATACTAAATAATCATCACCACTTAACCGCAATACATTTATCAAAGAAACGAACTCACATAATTCAGTACCAAATTGCACATAGTATAAAGTTTCACTCTCTCATAAAACATAAATGAATCCACCGGTATCAAGTCATGAAAACCCGGAGACTATCGTTTTTTTTTTACTTTCGCCCGCTTTCGTCCGCCATAGGCGTTTTTCAGATGGACGCGCGCGCGTTTTCTATGTTTGATGTTTTCGTTTTTGGTTTGTTTTGTTAACGGTACGGCGTTTTGCATTGCAGGTCTACTCGTTAGGTACACATTCCGGCGTAAGTCCGGCTCGCAGGGCTCTCAGGGCAAGCGGCGTGCCGAGCCCGTCAAATGCGATGCGTGCCTCTCACAACGATGTTAACCAATCTATGGTAAGGCGAACCACATAATATCAACCATAAAGCCTTTTTAACCACAAAAATCATAAGAGCAATCAAATAAATGAAATTCTCTGTTTTGTTTGTTCAAACGCGCCCTTTATGCTTTTGTTTCTCACCCATCACAAAATTGGCTAAAATGCGCGTCCATTCAAAACATTTCTCTGTTATCTATTTCAGGGTTTCACGCCCTTATTCAACATATTTTAATTTTACTACAATAACAATATAACACGACAAAGATAAGGAAAATGCCAAAAAATATCGCTGGAAAAAATCGACGGCGGCGCGGTTGGGTCAGAGACGATTAACAAAGTCGATACGAAGTTCTCTCATTAAGGTATCGAAGATATTACTTCTGTCGACTTCGAGTTACGATAAGTATTGTTCCGCAAGAACCGAGACAATAGCATGCGCTACCACTTAATTAAGCTTCGAACAAGCGGAAACTCCCCATCAACTTCCCCGAGACGGGAATAGATTAAAAATAGGTATCTGTAGCTAAAGTTAAAATGTCTTGGTTGCAGATGAAGCCTGTAGGCCAAGCAGAGCTAAATCCAGAACACCTACTTTACCATACAGGTTAATATCATATTTGTGTTCTTTACATATTAAATTTCTTCCGCATAATACTTACAACGTAGAGCTAACCTTAGCAAACGCTGTGCATACTTCGAACACTTGACTTTTATTAAACGTTTAGTATTACTTACCTGCAAAAATGTAAGTGGCGCTTGAAATTCCGCTCTAATTACAAATTTTTCCTTTGTTACAGCTACTCCAACGGAAAATTGGTGGTGCCGGTGGATTCCCTAGCACAGAGCTGAGGGGTCGATGCCCCTTGCCATCCCCGCGTCCAACTCGTCCGAGGGCTTGCTCAACACGACAGGCCAGCGATAAATTCGGAACTGGTGGCTCAATGAGCGGCTGATTTCTGGAGAAATTGAATGCATTCTCCTCACGTTCGTGGACTCTACTTCTAACGAAATTTGTTTCGCCGCCGCTGTCGCGATCGTGTCTCGAGAATAATCGTAAACATTCCATTGGACTTCAAATAATTGTCTATCGGTGTCGACACCTCCAGTGCGTCTCAAAGACAATCTGTTTCCGTGTCTGTGTACAGAACCTTGTAAATACGAAGGACACTACCGAGGCGAGTATACGTTGAAGTGATAGAAAAGCCTAACTAAATATTTGTATTGTTATGACGGTCGTTTCATAGAAACGTAATGACTACGTTGTTGTTACTTATCAATTTTTAGTAGGTAATAGGTACAAGAAAAGGCTGAAACAGTTGAAACCGTTTTTGTACATGGTGAAGAGGAGTTGCCATCTATAATTTATAACATTACCTATTTGGATACGTTATATTATATTCGATTAGATATTACATTGTGCGTAAATATGAGTACACCTAATTTTAAATTGTTTGTTGAGATAAAAAAAAAACTGCTATAGTCTTTTCTATGGACGATCAAATCTGATCTTCACATAATTGTACAATATCACTTACCTATTTATTTAATTTTTGTAATAATATAAATGGACCAGAATTACGTATTTCTGTATATTGAAAATCAAAAATTATCCTAATATTTAAATTCTTATAGAAAGATGGCGTCGTTATTAATGAATAATTATTAGAAAATAGTTTGTACATTTTGTAAATAAAATACCCACAAAGATATGGTGCACACTTCTCATGTTATTTATACATTGTACACAAGTGTAACACTTTACCATTAATTATATTTATTCAATCGTCTAGTAAGAGGTAAGAAATAAAAACAAGACTCTTAAAATTATGTTTGTATGTGTATCAAAATTACCCATTTTCATCTGGTTTTTAACATCAATCAATCAGCATCTGGTACATACATACGAGTAATGCTACATTTCCGAATTTTTTCTCCAATAAATAAAAATGTTTCCGTGTATCTAAGTTTGTTTTGAACTCTATTAAAATTCAAACAACGTCTCAAAAACCTAAGTTTGTATAAATATCTATTTTTTCTGCACTACCATATCGATGTTTAACTTACGTAAATAGCACCAAATAAATAATCTTTCCAAACATAAATTGGCTTTGATCAATATTCATAACTATGTTACACTAATCCGTTGAAAAGAGGAATACTGCATTATTCCAAAAGTGTAACATCAACAAAATAAATATTATGATTTGTGAGTGCAATTATTTTTGACATGGTTGCTTTTAAACAGCCTTTTCCGTGTAATATCCGGAAATACATGTAAATAGGTTAATGAATGTAAAATGGTTTAAATCAGTCAGTTCGGTTTAATTATTGTAAGCTTGACTGATACTTCGATTAATATTCGCAATCAATGTTACATGAAATGCATATTTCTTTAATTGTATGTAATTTAGTGATCGTGTTCAAGTCAAAAGAGATTTTTATTAAATAAATCTAAAAAGTCAGTGGATTTTTTTATCTTATAAAAAACCTTTTGTTAGTGGATCTAAGAATTTACCTTGCGTTTGTGTGTGTACCCACAGTCAGTCGGCAAATTGAGTTGCGAACAAAAGGTACGGAAAGGGTTTCCGTTTTTGTAGCTTATTTGTAAGAAACAAGCTGAATTAAACAAATCAGTTTCCAGTAATGTTCCCACTTTGCAATTCCACGTAATTGGATCGCTTGTCTTGACACTTGATATACTACATTTAGATATTATATACTACATAACGTATTTCATTACCTACTTCTGCTTCGAATATCTTTCAAAGATTTTAGTAAATGACTGTCCTAAAATTTAACCCTAATTGCCAATTCGCAAAACATCCAGCTGTGAGATGTCATTCAGTAAATGGGCCTGCCTCGCATTCAGTCTTTTCATCTCCGCGAAACGAGGACAAAGCCTGAATGAGTATAAAATTTCCCCTCGGTCGGGGAGAAATTGGGCCTTTTGTCCTACCAAGCAACGGGGTAATTGTTTAATAGCCAATAAAATAAAAACAACACTCATTGTGGACGCAGCTGCTTCTGGATTTAAAAGAAGGTTAGGTTTGTGATTTGTCCGAAAGTAAAGGAGTTCATTGGCAAGTATATAAATAATATGCCATTCAACACGTTTAAATTAAGTAACTTAATAAAAAAAATCTTACTTCAACAGAAAGAAACTTTAGTCGAAACACGTAAGTATAAACTGCAAGGAAGAATAAAATATTAGATGGTGGTGGTTTTTGGTTAATAAATTCATAGTAATTCATAAAAAAATTGTTCTGAAAATCTGATTAAGTAGTTCTGAAAATCTGATTAAGTATTTAATTTAATTTAATTGTTTATCAAAGTAACTTATTACATAAGATAAACATACACACCCTTCATTAACTAGAAATCCCGAAGCCTAGATTCAACAATCTTGTTTAATTATGAAGTCTATGTGTGATACACAGAACTATGCCTTGGGCAAAAACAGAATCTGTGATGTTAAGTATGAAACTGTACGTAGATAGGCGAAATTAGGAAACAAGAACAGCCATCTAATTGTTATCAAAGTAAATCAAACGAGTATTTAAACTCTCTTCAAACACAACCTTTAAATCACAAATCCGATATTTTTAATTAAAGGCGACGTTCAATAGTGATCAAGACCTGACTGTTGTCTAGTTTTATTTTATTAGACAACCCGTATGTTATCTTTCATTATCACATGACACACTATCTCATCAGATAACTATACTTATGCAAGATACAATAATTTAATGACGATGAAATTATAAAAAAAAACAAACTTACAAATTAATCTAGGACTAAGGGAACACTTATCTATCTTTTTCAGCAAACGTGCGTGCATATCTAATGCCACACGGGACTCACGGGCCAAGGTATTTGTCCCCCGTCATCCAGATTTATTAGACACTCGTATCTCACAAACTCACAAAGAGAATTCCTTCAATTGGGATCGGCTTTTATTAATCTGTTATTCGTTCCAAGCCCGGTCGTATCTGTAACATCCAATTAATATCAATATAGTACGGATTTCAGATTTACGGCAAAGAATGGATTTCGTTTACAAAAGGATTGTGATGCTTTCAAAATAGATGTACTCTTATAACCAAGCCGGTTTTCAGCAAGTACTCGAAACGATGTTTTGTTTTTGGTGAAGACTATTGTAACATAAAACTAATAAAATAATAGTGTAAGTACACATTGTGTTTTTTTAAATAAATAATGATAATGTTAATACAGGTTCGGATCCCAGCAAATCATACACGTTTTTCTATGCTTAGAAAAAAAAATCTCGTTAGGACCACCTCGTCTGCCAAAAAATTCTAACATTTTGTTTGAAGTCAATCAATTCGCAAATGCAACTGTCGATTGTTGTCAGCCAGCTCTAATATACGTTCCCACTGAGGGGCTCGAGCCTACCCTTAAGTACCAATAAATAAAAGGAAAAATTGAGTGATATATTAAAGCAAAGTCTACCAAAAAATAACCTACCTCGCCAAAAGGCTAAGGCTTTACTGGGTCTAAAAACTAAGAAAGGATTTTTGTAAACTTCCTCCCAAAAAGGGAAAAATAAGTGTTAAATTTAGTATGAAACTCCGTCGATGAAAAACAACGTGGACGAAGTCGCGGCCGAAAAGCTAGTAATAAATTTTGACCTAAGTAGATCAGTTTATCCTTTCTACATATTTATATTTTATGGTAGGTAAAGTGTGTATAATGATTCTTTAGTTTTCCATTTCTCAACATTTTGAACCAAAGGATCTAAAAAGACGAAATGTTGATTGATACCCGTATGATATTGTTTGTTCTAATAAATGAACGAGACGATGGTTGTTTGTTGTTTCTAATAAAGCAAATGTTTATGTTGTACAAGTGATTTGAATAGAGAAACTTAACAAGGGTCGAAGGGTAGTGTAATCAGTATGTAGTGGGGCGAAATTTGCTATAAATTATTATGATTTATACGGCCGACCTCTTGTAGTTTAGGCTTGGTTATTAAACCTGACATGCTATTTGTAACCAGGTTAGTTCAGCCCTTAAGAAATTAATATCAAAGCGAACTTTACGTTACAAAGTTATAACTTACTTTTTTAACTTCTAAAAAGGAGTGTCCTTTAGTACCAACCGAATAACAAGACAATACTTGGATACTTGTTGGTGAGAAATTCTGTCTTTAGGACTTTTTCTATTTGAACTGATTTCGATAAATGACCCATGGAAGAACTTCAGCTACTTTTTACCCTGGGTAAAAATCTTATTCTCAAACAACGCGAGAAGTCGCTGGCGGGTGGCAGTAAGATTTTTGAATTTTTGCAATATCAAAGATTTTGGACTCCTTTCTGCGCTCCGAAAAAGAGTTTATGATCTTGAGATAATAGCGCGATAAAAACGGACAGGTTCGGATTCCTCCGAGTATACAGCAGTAGAGCATTAACACCATAGACTTAGAATTTTTATTATATCTATGATTAAAACAGACGTGGTCTAGCACTATCTTGCACTTATTAGTCAGATAGTCAGATAATCTGTATAATTTTTTACAAATACGTTGACATCTTGACTGGATCTTGGGCTCTTGAAAACCACATTTTATTTCGGTCACATTCTTTAACGAGTACTGACATAAATCATCGGAGATAGGTGCGTGGTCTTATAATATGAACTCATAGAATATAGATTATTAGTACGGCCTCAATTATAATATAAGGGAGAAGTGACGTTGCGCGAAGCATTGTACCGCTTCTGCGTCAATGTCCTGCATGAATGCTCTCATACATCGTCATTTTGTTTGAATTTGGCCTTGACACGACGCGCATAACGTGGCTTCTTTATAATCGAGGCCTACTCTAGATCTTTCTTAGAGTCCTATTTTCTCCAAGTCTTGAGAGTTCTCAGATCTCTTATGAAAAGGTGAGCGGAGTAGAGGATTTTTTCATCTGAGATAGAAACCTCGATTTTGGGTTCTCACTCGCAGCTAGGAGATCACTAGAAACCTCATTCATATTTGATATCAAATCTTGTCTATAGTTGACATTAGTACATTACTTATTCATCTGTGGTTGACATCACTGACGTTATCAATCATGACAATTTAACAAAAATAATTTTGATACGTAATAAATGGTACGGGAGCCCAGATTGAGAAGATTTTATTTAGTAGGAATTATTTTGAAAACTGTTTTGAACCACGTCATGTTCAGGGTGAAAAAGTGATAGCTAGGCACAAGACAGATAATTCTGTCGCACTAGCATTCATTGACCTAAAATTATTCGCTCTTCAGTTAGGGAGTCATGGAGAGCGGTTTCTGAAAAAATATCTGTGAATTTAGATAGATAGATGGATAAATCGTTTATTCAGTGACAATTTCCAAACATGACCAAATATGACCGGTTACAGATTCCCAAAAAGTGATGTCCAGACCAGACGTTTTGAACGAAACCATATTCAGGACGAAAATATAGTGATAGTTATACAGTTAGGGGTTGATGAGAGCTTACTGAATAGTATCTGAAAATTTCCAGATAAGAGTCTTGGTGCATGGTGGCAGTATAAGATTTAAAAAAAGCAAAGAATCCTAATGTTGAGCGCGATCTATCTTCATGATTCTCATTTTCGATTATTTGGGGTTTAACGCATCTGACAAATTATATGTGGACTTAGCTATCAAGTTTTCGCCCTAAACATAGCGTGGTTCAAAACGTTGAGCTCCCCTACCATTAAACAAAACTTTATGCATAAACTGAAGTCTGACTTTTTTAATTAGTATAACAGAACAAAATTAATAATTATATAATCGTGTATAGTATCACAGAAAAGTACAAAAAGCACACGAAACAAATAAAAAAGTGAAGTAGTAAAGTTAAAATTTTTGTAATGGCGAGACCATGGCAGGCTGTTGTTCGGGGAATTTTGGAGCGCTGGGTAGTTTGTATAGAATTTCTTCAAGCAAATATAACTATTATCTTCCTGATGCCAGTGTATTACACATTCCTTGTAACGATGTACCGCACTGAATTGGTTCGTGTGTTGAAATTGAACTATTGGGGGCAGTCGATGTTTGTAATTACTACTACGTTCCTATACGTGAACGCGGTTGGAAACCTGCTTCAAAACATTAAATCTTACATACTCCTGTGCGAATTTGATAATAAATTTCAAGAGCGAGAAAGCAAGTTCCAAATACAGTACGTAATAAAGCAGTGCTTCAAATATGTCATATTCTATTGTATCGGAATGCATAGCAAGAGATATTATTTCCTGTACCTGATCTACTTGACGATGTTAATGGGTTACATAAGTGCCTGGACCTTTATCTACTTGGACAACACTATAGGGTGTATAAAAATTCCAGAGGAGATGTTAAGGATCTACATGAGAGTGAATTATCTAGTCAAGTATTTTTTTAAAGACCCGGAAAAACCAGTGGATGCCTTCGTTTTATTATTTTTGTTAAACTCGTTGGTTTTTGTTATATCGATTTGTCTGTTATGGTACCGAGGCACAATATATCTGAAAACTTTTCTACGTGGATGTTGTTGGAAGGAGTGTCTTGTGAGAATATTTGGTGAAAATTGGTTGTGGGCCATTTTTTGTCCTTATGTTCCAAGTCCTGAACCAATTAGCGTACAACCCATCCAACATGTTTTACTAACAAATGTAAAGACTGATTGATGACCAATTTTTCATAGAAACTGTTACTGTTAGTTTGGAAAGTTGTACATTCACATACCTGCCTTATAATTTATAAAAATATATCTTTGTTTTTTTTTAATTTATTTTATTTTATTATTTACTATTTCTTAAATTCAAATATTACAATGTATACAAAAACTTTAAAACTAAACAATGTCAATTACAAAAAAATCCTGCCCCCAGCCTCCCCCGCCACAAAGGAACTCATAAGGCTACAAGCATTCCCGCGCTGGATAGCTACGGATAACCTTTACACCAGGAAAAACCCGGAACGGGGGTCGAAACCTCTTTTTCGCAAAGGTCACCTATTGGTATATCCCTAACAAATTTCCTCATCTGCCTGACGTTTCTACCGCAAAGGGGACAAAAATGTACGACTGTTCAGGACAGCGTACTTGGCATACTTGCTGCGGGCTGCCGCTTCGACAGCAGCTCCAGCGGCCCTCGTGGTCCGCGGCTTGTCCGCGGCAATAGGGGATTGTATTCCTTTTCTTTTATTTTATAAATCCAAATTTCTTAGTTTCTGCTACCGAACACTAAAATAATTTTTGCTCTCTCGGACCCAAGTGTCTGAAAAAAGGAAGTTTAATACATATAAGCTTATGCAGCTAGGAAAAGTATCTTTAAAATTGACCTAGTTATAAAGGTTTGAAATTCAAGATTAGACAGAGAGGCACATACCCACTTGTGACGTCATTTGTTAGTAACGCCATATAATCTCCTTACCAAAAATCGTTTTTGAAAGAGACAGACATATTGAAACTTTAAAAAATCACTGTAAATTCGTTTTTCAACCGATTCTGTTTTTTTCTTCGCGAATCGTCTGGTACTAATCTATATTATAAAAATAATTCATAATATATGGTAAATTCATAAAATATGATGAACAATCCGATCCCCTATTGAGATAAAGCAAAGGTGTTCACGCACGTGGCGTCCCAAAGCAGGCATCTCCCTCTTTGCCAAGGGACTAACGTAGGGCCGTCAGGTCTATTATTTAGTCAGGTTTATTATTTATTTTATTTTATTCTTAAATATAGAAGTTGATTCTTCATTGTTACTTTCCTATACTCTGTTAAGCTTGCCATATTTTCATATATATTCAAAATGTACAGAAAATATATTTGTGGAAAGGATTTTTTAAACAAATCTATTTATTTAATAATAAGGAACAAAGGACTTGAACAAACTCCACGAATATGATAAAACTAATAAAGCATAATTTGGGGCCAAAAACATGATCATGAAATGTTCGATCAAAATTAATGTTAAAATTAATATTAGGCTAGAGATAGCAGCCTAACAAATGAGCTTGTAACATAAACGCCTGGGGGCCTGTTTTTGTTCCATGTTCTTGGATTCCCGGAGCTGTATAGCGGGTGAGTTGAGCCAACTTGGACTAAGTAAACATTAACGCTGCCTTACTGCAACCCAACTGCCTTATACTCAATCCTACTAGAAAAAGTATCGCGTTTTGAATGTAGTATGTAACTTTCATCACAATCAATCAACAGGTCATAATAATGTCCCCACCGAGAGGCTCAAACTTACCCTAGAGTAGGGCGAGTGCTGAACTGGCACCTTAATACATATTTTCGACAAATCAAGCCGAGCCAAGCCTATAGTCAATTCACAGATGATTTTACGTGTATAAACATAATCGAATAAATAACTTTATTTTTTTAATTTCTGCTTAATCCACGTTTTTTTATGTTTTGTGCAAATTGGATTTTTAGATTTTTCGTAAAGTATCCTATGTTTTTTCCCTTGTTTTTTACTAACACAAACGTTAGCAGAATAATGGTTATTCGAGTTTCGTGCCCCGAGGCTAAATTAGTTCTTAATGCCGACATCAGAAGAGTTGCTGATACGAAGCCAGAGGATTAAAGGAAACAGAAGATGTGGGATCCTTGTTTATTTATATTTATATACATCAGTGGGAACTGAGAATAAGAAATATAATTCAGAGCAGCAGATAACTTGTAAAGTCAAGACTTATCCTAAAAATTAAACTTATAGTTTGAGTAAGTATTTGAACTTTGAAATCCCGTATTACACTCAAAATGAAAACATTTAATTATTATTATATTGAAACACCGTGCCGTGACGGTTAGCCGTGTGGTGACGGCAGAGTAGAATACATTTGTCACCAACCCCTACTCTTCCCGTGGGTATCGTAAGAGGCGACTTAGGGACTACACATTGAACAAGGAACGGGCAGCAGCGCTCTCTGATACAGTAACCTTTTAATCTGCGATCTCCAACCCGCCGGCCAAGCGTGGAGATTATGGCAAAACCCTCCACTTAAGTGTAGGAGGCTCATAGTCCAGCAGTGGACTGTAACTGGCCGTTGATGTTGATATTGAAACACAATAAAGATAAAGCATCTGATTCAATTTTTATTATTCTTCAGTAGCTTCTCTTTCTCGAGTTTTTAACAAAAATAAATAATTTTACGCTAGGTATTCAGGCAATACATCTATCAAAGTCAACTCAAACGACACGACGGAACTTTGTGAAGTGTCAAAAAAGAAAAAAATATATATTCGGCAAAAGAACTGGTTTCCAGGCCAGGAAACATTACAAATATTCGTATGGAGCAAGCTTGTGTCAAATTTTATAAGATTTATTATTATAAATCATTCTAAAAATAGTAAATAAACTATCATAAAACGTTGTGCCGTCACACCGCCGTGTATGCTTTGAATTTCCATACTAGGTCACAGATTAGATAATAGTTACTACCAACCAGGTTACTGTTTTGACAATCAAGAAGGAAACTGATTTGACCTGTAACGGATTCTGTTAGTATCAAGGTTGGAGAATCCTCTATTCCGCTAAAGATTTTCTTAATACGACATTAGTGTGACGTGAACGACGTGGAAGATCAAAATAAATTTATCATGGC
This sequence comes from Carpatolechia fugitivella, assembly GCA_951230895.1. Classification (NCBI taxonomy): domain Eukaryota; kingdom Metazoa; phylum Arthropoda; class Insecta; order Lepidoptera; family Gelechiidae; genus Carpatolechia; species Carpatolechia fugitivella. Next base: position 7,525,870 of record OX579652.1, read on the forward strand.
CTTCCTCTCCCTTCGACCTCTCTTTCATTTTTGAAAAAAGGTATTGCTAATTCAGAGAAATTCTGGATTTTTCCAAATATTATCATTTAATTTTAGGTGTAATTACTGTTATTTACTCAGTAGGAGTGAATAAAATTTCACGAACGTCGTACAATTAACGAGGAGCTCAATTATTTAATTTTAATCGTTTTCTGAAAAGACTATTACATGAAAAAAATGTAAAATACAGGTCGACCAAACCTTTGTAATGAGGGGATATAATTAGCATAAGGTATTATCATAATATCCATTGTTCCAATAACAATTTGTCAATTTGGGTTCACGAACTTCATTTGTCTTCCAAGAAGATAATTTTATATCATTATTGTTTGAAATAACTCGACGCGAAAAAAATCGCATGTTACAGAATTACGTAAGTATAATATTAATAACTGAAAACTTAGCTTTACAAATTAACAGCTAGCTTAACAACTAATAGCTGATAACTTTAAAAAATACCCAAATTAATGACAGTCCATCCGTATCTTGAAAACTACTGAACCGAATTTGATGAAATTTGTATTGTTAAGATACTTAACCGAACAAAAAATAGAATAGAAAAGAAAGCGAGTCTATTACTACATGCATACGGCTCGAATTGATTTCCCCTTTTTTTAGCGGGTTAAAAATAAAAATAGATGCGTTTTACTGCGTATAAAATCAATTGAATTTACGCAACGCAATTGATATTCAAATGGCGTATGATTCTAAACTGGGGCTAAAAAACTAAATTGAACGGAAAATGGATGGAATTACAAAAGTCCCGATTCGACTGCACACCCTAATCGGCAAGCGTGAAATCTATTCAAAATCATATTTCCTCTGGAACTCTTGCAGCATGAATACACAATCTTGAGGAGTGTAATGGAAAAGTTTTAGTGAAGAAGTAAGTCAGTCACTCGAACAGAAACACGATGAAAACAGAAATGTCATGCAGTCTGATCTAGAGTAATTGGCATAAATGTAATTTTCATATTGTACACTTTACCCCAGTCGAATAGCCTCAGAGTCCTTCTTAACCGTGGTACGGTTGTGTTGTCCGGCCAGAGATGTGCACGTTAAAACTCTAAATAAAAACGCAATTTATTTATTACACATCATCAACACCTCATATACGTCCCCACCAAGGGGCTCGAGCCTACCCTGAAATAGGGCGATTAGGCCTTAGTTGACCACGCTGGCCCAGTGCGGGTTTGTCGACTTCACACACAACCTTTGAATTTCTTCGCAGGAGGGTGCATGCAGGTTTCATCACGATGTTTTCCTTCACCGTAAGAGTGTCGAATAAACGTTGAATTCGAAATTCAAAAATTCATATAATTATTATTATCGACTGATAATTGGTTGGCTATTTCCAAGTCCAACACAAATTTTGTTATACTTCATAATTTACTACAACAAAATACTTTTCCAGTATTTAGCTAACTAAATTGAATAAACTTATTAGACTGATATTAAATTCAGATCAGGAATCCGGTATTATAATGAAGAAGAGCTGTATTCTTACTACATTTTTTACTTGAGTATTGATTGTCAAAAAACGTATGGTCAAAATATATGTTTTTTCTAGTCTACTTAACACTTCTGAGGAGCTGAACTAAGTTCACCCTCTTAATAATGCAGTCACGTAATACTTCCTAATGAAAATTGTTCCGTGACGACTGAATTCGGACCATTTTATTTCGTGTTAGGTTAGTACAGACGAATGTAATAGGGACTCTCGTTTGTTTATTTACGAGGATAACATAATTATTCCCAAAGGTAAATTAGGTCCGCTGAACATAAAATGGTCGGGGCAAGAAATTCTTAGCCTTCTTCTAAAAAACTTTTCAGAATCACCTTGTAACTTTTAGGTTTTATCTTACAGCTCGCAAGAGACAAAAAATGAATTAATGATTTTGAAAAATACTTAATAAAAGACACATTCCCAATATTCAAACACAATAAAATAAAAAATTATTGAATTATAAGTTTTCATTATTTCTAAACAATCACCTAGGTCTGTTTTTAATAAAACAATGCATCTTGTAGTCATTGCGGTGGTCATTATTGTAAAGATTGGGCGACTTTTGGCTGAAACAATTATAAATTTCTTTTCAAATTCGTTTTCTTTTCAAAACTCTAGTCTCATAATTATGATTATGAGACTAAACAAATTATACGTACTAAAGTACCTCTCCGAGATGTAAATTATGAAATCTACCTAGAATACTTAAATATTAATGATGAAGAAATACAAACATAATTTATTTTTTCTAACATTAACTGTGCATTTACTCATTCGTGAAAATTCATTTGATACAAGTTCGACTGAAAATGTCGTCAGTCCTTTACAAATGGTCGTGTAGGTATGAGTAGTGCTGTCGCTAGCATACAATTTGATAGCATATAAGATACCAGACACCCATATCGCAAGTTCAATTGGATCATGGACAATGCGCGCAATATGATCGGACTGTGTACCGGGGTGTCACGGAATAACAGCTTGCAACTCAGATACTGGTGAAATAAGTTCTGTTTCTGTTCTAAAATTAAATTTTAGTTTAAAATTATTGTATGTTTTCATCTCATAGGAACAAAAAACGATCGCTTCGGAGGCGACGCGCATCAGAAATCTTTGGTTCTCATAAACGGATCATTGGGTATGGATAGGCAAACGTTAGTTGTTATTTTAAGAGCATGAAGTTGACATCTTTGCTAATAAAGATAACACAAAATGCAAGGGTTTCGGGTTGTGACCACATGGCTTCTCGGTAATCCCTTTCTATGTGACGAGATTATATTTATAGCCAAATAAAATCCTGGCGTCTGCACTATCAGCTAGTATGATTCAGGAAGCTCTCGCGCGAAATTTTAATTGCACCACCGCAAAGAACGTCCCGCTCCAAGCCGCGGAGAGTTCGACTCTGCAATAAATTAAACGTGTGTCGACGAATGCGAATTGTTTAATGCGAGGAACTGAGGGGCTGAAGTAGCAGGAATTTCGAGTTACAAGTATGCCTTTTTGTTAGGTTTTGAAAAGGTGCTTTTGCAAATTGAAAGGGAAATTACTTGTGAACGGACGAATATGAACGCAATGAGCCAGGCACAGGATTTTCCGTTGCGGGGAGCAAGAGGTTATGCTTGAAGAATTAAAAATATTATATGTTCGTAGTACTTTCATTATATTTATTTCTCATTTTTTGTTTTCAGAATCTTCCAAACATACCCAAATTATAGAGATTAGACGCTGACTTTGTCCTGCTCTGGTTCTAAATATTGTTGCTTTGTATCTAGTACCAAAAATTATTATTTATTTAAGCTAAAGCCCTAACTAACATTTACATTAAATTTAATCGAAATTGTCCCTTAAATATCAAATGCGAAATGTGCAATGAAACCGCAGATCAAAATTTAATACCGCGGGCATCCACAGCTCACTTGGCCACAGTAATGATCCACCTGCAGATTACCACACCGCAGCCTGCTGACCTACTGGTACCACTATAGCGCTTATTGCTCTAACTGCTGACTTTAACTGCACTATACATGGCAGAGAACTATTTTTATTTAAAGCTAGCTTAGCTACTACTAGAATATTCCCCGCGTGGCTTCGACCGCGTATGGTTTTCGTTAAGAATTACAGATATTCATAGAAACTTCAACCCATTTTTCTTCCTTATGTAAGGGATTTCCAAAAAGTCTTGCCTACTTCCTTAGAACAATATACTTGCCTTAATTTGAGACCCAGTTTAATCAGTCAGTTTCTACATTACAATGCGCTTGATGCTTCTCAGCAAGTTTCTTTGATACTTATTCCCTTAGATCACTATATTTGATCTAAGCTTATTTCTGTTTCCTATATCTGTTAGTATATAATACATTTTTCCCTTTAAAATTTTGCTCTAAATGCCTATAGAAATACAAAACTAATAAATTGAACAGCGATTGGCTAACAGCTCTGATTAGTGTAATAAAATAGTTACCACCAACCACAACCGTGTAATGATACAGATTAGACTGTCGCAGACATGCTCTGTATGACACTGGCACAGAACAAAAAAAAAGAAAAGCGCGCAATATGGCGGTTTGTAATTTTAGTCTCTTTTATTTTTATCGTACTATTGTGTTACTTATTTTTCATGATGAAGTTAACTAATCATTGAATTAGGGAAATATTATAACAATGAATGGTTCAAGAAGTTGAAGATAAAAGTCATAAAGATTAGAACTTATAAGTTTAGTACGGTGTAAGTAGACATCTAAATCCAAGGTTCCACATTTCTTTTTGTATTTTATAATTTCCTCGCATATTTCAGAGAAAATCACTATACAAGCCTCGGCCGCAATAACTCTTGCTAGACTCGTACACAATAAAAGTCCTCGCCTGTGGCTCGGACTTTAAACGAGCCCTCGTCCAGCAATAACCAATTTTGCGGCCGCGGAAGTAATGTACAATAGCATACCTAACATATAGTGTCATATAATCAACTTATTAAATTCACCTTTTTTTTGCTTTTGGACTGGCTGGTTGGCCTTTTTCCTTTAACAAAAATAGATAAAACTAAATCCCAATTTACTCTTTTTTAAATATTCATTATATAAAAGAAGCATGTAGGCTTTTCCCTAACGAAATCTAAAGGAAGTTAAGTCTTTTAACTCAACGGCAACGGGTCTAGCCTAGCAAAATATTTACGTAGAAACTTATCTAGGTTGTAAAAATTCGATGCCTAGTTTGTCCCCGTATGCTTGAACGCACATTTATAAATCCCTAGACGTTGACTTTGACTAGTCTTAGTACTTGTCCATTTTTCTTCAGGTTTTTCAAACGAACGATTTGATTTAGAAAGAAACACCAATGACCTTACTCACTCTAGCTGAAAAAAAAATGACAATAATATTTTGTACAGTGTTGCTCATTACCATAGCAAATAATTAATTAGCTACAATATTTTTTGATAAGTATCAATTTATGACCTGATTTTTCTCTCAATAAATTCTTAACTAAATATAATGTGTGTACTGTACTGTAAATAACTTATGAACTACTAGCACAGTCTACAAGGACAGAGAAATTTAGATAATAGTGATACTTGAAAAAAGCTTTCGTCTAGCAATACCAGAAGTTGTTAGTGATAGTACGGAGTATTTATTCTCTGTTGCTAGACACACAATTTTCTTTTTTTGTAAGTAACTCTGTTGTGTAAGCAATAATCAAACCTTGTGTTCTTAAAGACTTTTATTTAATTTTGCAGTACAGAATTTCGTTATACTCATTAGTATTTGTAAATACGCTGCCCAGGCATATTGCTGGCATCCGTCCAGTGCAAATATCCAAGTTGAAGCATGGCTGAACCTGCAACGTGGACGACACTTACATTTTGCATTTTTAGAGTAAATTCCTATCCTCTGCAACTGCTTCTTTTAAACTTGACTGAATTATTTAAATAGCAACGTACTTTATAATCTTAGTCAGGTTAGCAGCAAAGTGTCTCCTGTAAGTACATACAGAAAATCACGATCAATAAATATTCAGGGCACAAAATCGCTTACCATATCAAATAGACAGTAAAAAAAAATACAAATAATATAAACTTGTTGTTTCGCTAGACTAGATAAAACACCACCAACAACTAAGCTGCCACAATTTTCTAAAACCAGTGTCATTCATACTCTATTCATAAAATTTATTTTCATTTGCAGTACGTGTAGTGATCAATACTTCCACGCCGCGCCGCCGTAGGACTTGGACTAAATTTGAAGCTATTAAAAAGAATAAAAATATAATTTTGTCTGGCCGGTTGGTATCTGCATCGTAATCCGTAGCAAGTGGAAGAAAGCGATTTAGTTTCCATAGTCTGTGAAGAAAGCGATCTCTCCCTCCCTCCTTACCCCACTGCAAAAAAAAAACACGTTATTAACGCCACGCAGATTACTGAAATTATAATAGAAGTTTTAAAAAACATAACAGTATGTAGAAACGTGGCCTATCCAAACAAAGTTTCCAAAATAAACTGCGAAGCCGAGGATACGTTTAATAATTGTATGTTTTCACGTCATTAGCAAGGGTCGGAAACCGTATGGAAAGTTTAATAACATGTTCCAAAATATTCCCTTGGAAGGATTTTGCACAGTCAAGAGATTATACACCTACAATCTCTTGACTACGTATATCAGTGAAGGTATTTAGATCTATAACCATAGATAAAAGAGATGCCTCATCATTGGAACGAGCATAATCACAGTTAGGCAAGGTATTCGCTTTTGAGGTAGCGATAGATACTTTAATACCAACAGTTTTTTGAACCAATCAATCAGTAATTAATTATTTATTATTTGCTTATAAAGTCTTAAGTACGTTTGATGATTTAGTAATATAATGTTATGGCATGAAGGTTCATGTGTATCAATCAATACTAATAAGCACTGATATGCATTATCGCATGGTAAATAAATGTCCGCTCGATTGCAGTGCAAGATTAGTGAAGTGAAGTGTCATTGCCATTTTCTTAGGAGAAACTTCTCATCGACGACACGCACCGACGTCGTCGTGAAGTCGTGTACGCACAGACCGAGCCATAGATTTCCCCAACTATAATCTTCTTTCTGCTTTAGGTCTTAAATAAAGAACCCAATAAATTCGAGTTACATTGCTGTGTCTGGGTTGCACTTAAAATATTTTTGCAACAGCAATGAGCGGTAAAAAATTGGCATCCGATATGTAAAAAGCTTTTTAGGGTTCCGTAGCCAAATGGCAAAAAACGGAACCCTTATGGATTCGTCATGTCTGTCTGTCTGTCTGTCCGTCCGTATGTCACAGCCACTTTTTTCGGAAACTATAAGAACTATACTGTTGAAACTTGGCAAGTAGATGTATTCTGTGAACCGCATTAATATTTTCATACAAAAATAGAAAAAAAACAATAAATTTTGGGGGTTCCCCATACATAGAACTGAAACTCAAAATTTTTTTTTCATCCAACCCATACGTGTGGGGTTATGGATAGGTCTTCAAAAATGATATTGAAGTTTCTAACACCATTTTTTTCTAAACTGAATAGTTTGCGTGAGAGACACTTCCAAAGTGGTAAAATGTGTGTCCCCCTCCCCTGTAACTTCTAAAATAAGAGAATGATAAAACTAAAAAAAATATATGATGTATGATTACCATGGAAACTTCCAACGAAAATTAGTTTGAACGAGATCCAGTAAGTAGTTTTTTTTTTAATACGTCATAAAACGAACTACAAGAACTTTTATGTTACTTGCTGCTACGGAACCCTTCATGGGCGAGTCCGACTCGCACTTGGCCGCTTTTTTATTTAACGGACTAATCGCTATTTTTTCCAGAGTGGTAAAATAGGGGGCGCGGACTTGTGGGGTGCAGAAGGCACCTCTTAAAATATGTGAAAAGCATGCTTTGCTTCAGATAAGTTAATAAGTTAACCTTCTTTTACGTTCTTCTGTTTCTTGGAAACCAGTAAAACCCTTTGTAATTCGCCATATATTTTGCGTAGTAAATTATCTCTTTTCTGTATTTCGGGCCAAATATCAAATTGGCATGTTAGCCTCAACTCTCAAGAGATTTGCCAGTTCCAGTTAATTCTCTGCCTACCACAGCGCTTATCTACCGAACCTCAGAATTGGTTACAAAACATGTCAATTTAAATCTGATATCGGAATTATGAGAATCAGAAACTTGCTGTATTTTCATTGTTTTTATTGACACAAACCATATGATAATATATAATATTTGCAGATTTGTAACTACATTTGTATATAGTTGATTTTATAAGCATTTTTGTATTGTATTGTATAATATATTTATTCGGTTTTCGGTTTTAGTCATTATGACCACCGTTTCGGTTGTAAGGTCGATGACTAGCCCCACAGACCATTCAGACATTCCCTAAGGCCGATTTACACTAGACGAACGACAACGTGCTTTCCAAAGCACGGAATCGTCTTACTTTTTCGTAAAGTAATATAACCAATTTTACAGAAAATATGTGTGTCATTTATAATTAATTAATTTCCGGGTTATAAATGTATTTTTCTTTTAACTTTCATTAGATAAATTACTTACTTTAAATTGCCAATCTGTTTGTCTTTGTTTATTTAATTTTCTTTTAACTAGAAGCATTTAATAGTGCTTGTTTGCGGTTTTCCATTTAATCTACTTGAATAAAGTAAATTCGGAATTGCAAGCATCTTTACTATTTCCAACGAGGGACTGTAAGGCGAAGTGTACATCAATCAGTGGAGTAATTTTCTAAATTAAGACTTTCCCGACCCCAGTGGCAGATTCCGTGACATTTAACATCCTGTCCGTAAGAGGCAGCGAGTAACCAATCGTGTAGTGGAAACTTTGAATCGTAGTTTCTAATGGAGTGCCTCTCAAAAGGCTACTCTAGAGAAAAAGTTTTATTGTTAAATCAGGTACCTACTTCCTGACAACGGTTAACGGTGTTATGGGATTTGCTAATTTTGTTGAATGTGGATGAAATGAAAGAAGTGTATCTGGATCGTAGTAAGTGGAAGGTCTCTGTCTACTTCTCGGCCAAAAAATAACAACGATTTTCATACCGTATTTATTAAATTATTATCATCAACCGCAAATAATATACGTTCCCACCGAGAGGATCGAGCCTACCCCGAAATAGGACAATTTATCACAACCAACTTCAAAACTAAAAATGCTTCGTAATATTGTGTAAATGAATCTGTATCTTAGGTGGAATGCCACGAGCACTATTTAGCCGATGGCGAAGGTCGTTGTGCAGAAGTGTGTCATCGGCATACTCCCTGGAGCCTGAAGCTATTTAGAATCTACTCGCAGCTCGGCTTAGATCCGACAAAGCTGAATAGACGTCAAGACTGCGGTCATGGCTGTTTGAACTGTTAGGAAACTCCCAGGGCTTAGACTCAGGCTAACCAGAAAAAAATACGAACTTCAAAAAAAAATATTTTTCTTCCAACTATACGATAATTTCGTTTTATGAGTCGACAATGTGCGCACAAAACGGAACACTGCTGCTCTAGTACGTTATGAAATCCGTTATTGTACTACTTTTACTGTATCGTTTTAAATCACAGTGATTATCCAGGTCATCTGGTTTTATATCAACCCATCAGGGCGCTGAAACTAAAAGCTTGACAAATTAGTTTTAAACCAGCCAGTCAGAGCTAGCTGGCTAAATAAACTTGACGCGCGGGCCAAAATTTAAAAACTTCGCTCCGAACGCGGCAAGGAGTAGTCTATAGAATCGATGGCCTACCGGTCGGTCTACCATCTATAGAAAACTACATACTTTGCTAGCACTATTTAACTTGCCAAGTTTGCAATAAATTTATGCAAAAATCCTTTTTGCAGAAATAAATTAGGTTCTTATGCTGCAGAGTAGACGACCGAGCTACAAAATTTGGGTCAAGCAGCGCTGTATCGCAGCCTCTTCGTAACCAAAACGTCACCTCGTTTTTCCTCACTTAGCTACCACTGATCTTTATAAAACTAGAGTTTACTAGTACCTATATATAAAACATTTTCTCCAAACTTTCAAGCATGTGTTTGAGTTTTTTTATTTTTAAAGAATATGTTCTAAACGTACTTTCACATGGAAACTATGGAGGGATGAGGACGCACGAAATTCAAATCTCGCCTTTGAACGCTCTGATGAGTAGCAGTAAAGAGCTGTATTTTAGGTTTCTTTAATACCTACTCATGGAAAAGTTACAAAAGGTTTTTAATATTCAGAACGTATAACATACTTTAATGTTTGTCGAGTGTCGCGGGGGTTCTGAAGTTTCAAGAAAGGGCCAAAAGGCCTTCCCACTCGAGATACTTTTTATCCAATTGTCGAGAACAGACGCAATAGCAGTATAATAAGGTCGATGTCTTTGTGCGCATATGAAATGTGCTTAAAAGGGTCTGTGGGGGCATGCGTAGAGTGATTCTCGATATTTACAGAGGGTCAGGCGGTCAGTTAGGCAAATACTTTTATTTATACGGTGACTTATCGAATGTACTTGCCACTTCAAACACCGCACCGGTGCCGGTAATCAAATTATTTTCCCCCTTATAGATAAAACGGACGTGTTGGGTAATGTTAATTCTTTAATTTTTAGACCCTAAAAGTGGTGTTGAATTTGTCTGCAGGCACAAATGCTACCTACTTCACAAAATGTTTTAATATGATCAAATTAAGAATTTGTTTTGCATTGTGTTAGTGATTTCACCTTATTGATGTTATTCACCTGCAATATTTGTACTGTACTAGTTCGATATTATGAATAAATAACTCCAAATTTACCTGCTCATAAAAACACCATCATCATAATCAACAGCTCATATACGTCCCCACCGAGGGGCTCGAATTCACCTTAAACACACCTTCGGTAAACTAAATTATCTTTAAAGTAGTTCTAACTAATGCTAGTATTTATGCTAAAAATAAACTGTTAAAGTGAAAACGCAGTTGTAATGAAAAGACCTCGTTAACGCTGTATTTTTTCCTGGGAAATATATACGGCTTTGTTTATTAAGCAATGCGAAAGGAGGTAAAATAAAATTCATGGCGCATGTTGAATTAAATCTGCTATCGTCAATCAAGCTGGTCGTACGTGTTGCATGGCTGAATTGTTGAAAAGCCTGTAATATTTACGTAAAATACTAGTCAAACATTGAAAATCTGAAATGAAACGATATTTTTTTAAAAGATGTATCACTAACAATTTAATAATGAGTGAAAAAATTAAATTAAACTTATATACTAACTACTAACTAACTTATGGCCCCAAGCTTTAACTAAAATTAGGCTAAAAAATTATTGCTAACCAAAATCTTATAGGTTTAAATTGCAGTTTAAATTGTTGGAGCTTTCGTGAGCCATATGCCGTATTTTATTTATTGTGTTGCAGTTTACAAAAAAATACAATTACGTCTAGGTGCTGTACACCCATTCATCATCAGGCGTTGATTGGCTAGACATTCCGCAACATCTGCTGCAGATAAAAACAAGGCATGCGATAAAACAAATCAACAGGCGGACAGTGGGCAAGTTAGTCGAGGCACAGCCGCAAAAATAACTTTGCTTTTCAGTTGGGAAACTTTCGTGTTCTGTAGACTTTATATCCTGAGTCATAAGGTGGATTAAAAGAGGAATGAAAGTAGATTGGAGGCATGTAGTGATTGGTCGTTTTTCCCGCCACTATTATGAGGGGTCAATAGGTATCACAGATCGATGCCGGAAGCCGGCGAGTGCCCCGGAAGTCGGAGCGGCTGTCGATGAATTTCATTTTATTTTTGACTGACAGTGTACAGAGGGGTGAAAATTCCACGGTACTAACGGTTTGTAGTCTTTTCAGCCGTCCGTCAACTTTTGTTGGGGTGAAAAGTTTTTTAGTCAGTAGATTTTCACTTGCTTTGTTACTTCGTAAGCTGAATTTAGTCTTATTTTTTGTGCCATAGTTGATTGACGTTTTTATTAATGAAAACATATTTAGCAAGTACAGACTTTTATAATATTTTAGAAAAAATAAGCATGTGTTTGTAAATATACTCTAAAAAGGAGAACGAAAATCAAAAATAATACAATTCCAATCGTTTTAACTATACAAACATCTAGAGAAAATTATTAGTAACACATTGTTCACTAAATGTTTGTTTCTGTCCTACGTTTACGCATTATTTTCTATACTTAACTGTTTTCCATGAGATTACACAAATTACCTACACCGCGAACTGTAGATCCTAGTCTCTAATTATAAAGAGACTGGCTGCGTGTGGTCGTTGATTAAAATAAGTGTGTATCTACGTATTAGGTCGCATATTTAAGGGTCTGCAATCCTGTAAGTAAAGTGTTTATTTTATGGGCTTGAAAAATAAATACGATGTTTAAGTCATCAAATAAAATTCCTTAAAACTTAAGAAGTAAATATAATAATAAAAATAACTTTATAGTATTCTAAACCCTACAATAAGCCTAATCTAATGTAAACTCTATTTAAATTTAATATTTTTTTAAACAAGAATCTAGATAGATAGAGGATTTGAGTGGCCAGTTAAAAACAATAAGCACGTAAAAACTCTATTATTTACAATATTTAAACAAATTAACCCAGGATCTCTTTAAATAAACCCAATACCATTCCGTAGTGGATAAATCAAATACCTACTTACGTTAGATAAACAGAGAGAATATCTTTGTATAAACATATTATATACCTAGGTACAATCGTAGTTGACCAAAAAATTGGTTGTAAATTATAACATGACAACAAAGATAATTTTCGCTTGCAGATAGATCTGTCAGATACCGAGTAAAAACATTATTAATTATTTCGTCACCTAATTAAAAAATAAGTGTTAAATCACTTTTTTGGTCAACGCACCTAAAAACCAAGTATCAGGGAACCATAATACTGGCATTTATTTATTGACACTTATTTATTGGCGTATTGGTTGCTTCCCTTTAACCGCCTTTCTTTCAATGGCCAGTGCAATCTTGGCAGCGTAATTTTCCGCGCTAATAAGGCGTGAAGAATCGCCTGCGCACACACACGTGCTTTGCCGGATACCCGACCAGAGAAAATAATACCCAACATAATATATCGAAGCAGAACAGCTGTCGTGCCGCTTCCTCTTTTTGCAGGTTATAAATTGTATCTAAAGTTGTGTTTACATTTGTGCAATTTTTAGTAATTAAAAAAATCACTAAGATATTAATGTAGTGTTAAAATTCAGGTGATTAACCAAAATATTATTTGACATGACAGACAATAGAGGAGTCTCTACTAATTCTCTATATTTTGAATGTTTTTTGTACTATCTCAATTTCGTCTGTCAAGTGATAACTATACCTAAATGTTTACATTATCTTGTTATGGTAGCCTCAAGTTTTTTAAACTTTTCATTAAAATAATTTGTTAGTTTATTTTTTCTCCGAACTATATCCCTTTTTTAAATCAGTATAAGTATTATTAAGTTATTTGTTACAGGTTTTTGTAATCATATCATATTAATAATCATTAATCACTATTATACTACAATTATATTATAATCTGTGATTGTACGCGCCCTAACAGTGGCAATGAAGCGTTAGCGACGCGACGGGCGGGCGGCCACACAGCGTGAACACACTTCTTCAAATCGTACATAACTACCTTTCGTCTTATTCATAGAACGGTTTTTCTTTTCGGCGCTTGAGTGAAGTCAGACTGCACTGATCTGCGCCTCCAATACGGTGTGACGTTGCAGTTCACTAACTTAACTCAACCGCCAAAAAGAAATATTCTTACATAAAGATAATAATTACTATTAGACCTGCGTTGAAAAAACAGAAAACAGCTCATATAGTTCCCACCGAGAGGCTCAAATCAGACCATAGTCGACTTCACGGATTTCAAAATAGTAATAGATTTTAAAACACAATTTTGGAGAAATGAATGTCACTTGCTGAAAAACAGGTACCTCGTACAATAAGCTAAAAAGCGCTGATTTGATCGGGCATACCTATTATATTAGGTACTTTATTATAAAAGACAAAACAATAAACAAGACATTATTATATTATTATTTTTATTTTATTTTTTTCCTCTGAAAAGATATTTCGAAATTCGCGATCAAGTTAGCGCTTTTTTACCATTATTCAAATTCAATTTCCATCTTTTATCGTTTATGTAAAAATGTGTGGGAGCTGTAATTTCCATGCGAAATGCAAAAATCGGTGAAACTAATTGAAAAACAATTAATTTGAGGCCAGTGCTACATTTTCATATAAGTATAAATAAGATTACTATGTTAGAAAGATATGGAACTTTATGTTTTGTTTTATTGGTAAAAGTGTGATATTTAGTGACTTAACAACATTATGTCGTGTTGTTAGTTAATTGTAGCTACCCCTGTATTTTGTTTGTATTTTACTGTGATTTTTCGAGGTATAAATACTTTTTTATTCTAATTTGACTATCAATAACATCTTTATTATTGTATACATATTATATTGGAGTTATTACTTAGTTTGTTAGATTTTCATAAACAAAAACGCGTGGAACGTAAAAAATATTTGCTTGCATCTGTGATATCTGCTACGACGTAGCAAGCGTAGCAATGATTGCTACGACTTTCAAAGTATGCAAGCGCTATCCTTTATCCATCCTCAAATAGGGATGATGAATACTTTTTTATTCTTTGTCTATCAGGTAGATTATTTTGTCGTACTTGGCACGTATTTTTTTTCACGTAACCAAGCGTATGACGTCACGCTTGAGTCGATTTTATACCGAGTTGTGACGTAATCAGCCCCAACGCGGTTAGGTAATTTTGAATTAATTTTAGAAAACAAAAAATACTTGTCTAATATTTTTGTATTACTTAACTGACGAATATAATTAAATTTCGTTTTTTTTACCTAGTCATCATCCCTAGAGATGTATTGTTATTAGAATACGATTAATAAATTTGAAAGCTGTAACGTGAAGACTTGCATAGTTCTGCAGCAATCAATGTCCAAATACCAAATTAATTTATTAATAATTTGATAGCAAACAACGCGACACGGTCATCAGACATTCCGAATGTTTGTATACGTGTGATTGGCCTCGTCCGAGTCTGTATCTATCTATTCCCCGGCATATGTAAATTTTCAACAAGCCTTTTCGATTCGTCGAATGCATCCAATTCGCTAGTGGGGATAGCGGTGGAATTGGAAAAACGGGCGATGTGAACTGCGAACTGATGAAATGATACCGGCGGATGTCGTCATTTCGCTCAGCTCTGTGGTTTTCGTTCACTTGTTTTATGTTTAACTACTTATGAGAGTAAATAATGCTGACTTTATTAAATATTTTATTGAAACTTTGATCCTTTACCATCTACCTCACTCATGTCATATGTGCATTTTGAGTGTAAAACATAGATTTATAGTATAATAATAAATTTTCAGTGCCACAAAATTGTGCCTTAATTTATATACTTTACACTATTATGTCATAATAGTAGGCATGTTTTTTTCTTACATAGAAGGCGCAGTACCTAAAAATATTACCACTGGAATTAATAAAAAACGTGCTCATACAAACAGCAAAAAATTTCATAATAACAAGCAAATAACGAAGAGGAATGAAAACAATTTATGCTCCAAATCACAGGCCATAGAAGTAATTTATTAAGTGTATTAATCATACGTTACTGGGACAAAAGCGGGTGGTCCAGTTCACATGTAAGGAATTAATTAATTAGTGCCGTCTGCGTGAGCGCATCGTTTGGTGCAATTGAAAATAAACTGGCGCACTCATAAATGTTACAATAATTATGATTTCGGCTGAAACATTGTCTCTTTTGTCCGACAGATGGCTAAAACACGAAGCAAACAAGTATATTTTTATACTGTAGTACAAACATGTTTGAGACATAAATATACACCTGAAAAAAGGAAGAAAAAGGTTTATCATCCTATTTATTCAAAAAGTGACGATTGGTTTGCACCTCTGTGGTTTGCACATAAGTACGCCCAAAGTAGGTCTTAGGCGACGGAACATGGATATTTGCTTACAATCCTGCAGGTATGGAATGCAAAATTTTGTATGAAAAAAAATACTGGCCGGTACGATGGGTGGCAAAAAAAAACAAAAATTAAAAATTTTCGTCCTACGGCTATTAAAGCAGGTGCAATTAAGTATTCATGAGTTGTGGCCAAAAGTAGTATTTTTTCTCATAGACGATTTCGATTTTTTCGATTTTTTTCAACGTAGATTGTATAATTCGACCGGAAACATTTTTACTTCGGGCACTTATATGACACTTTTTCTATTCGTTGAGAAAATTCGATATTGTTTTCCAAATAGTTCATTAATAATTTATTAAATTCATGAAACAAGCAAATCTTTGTCTAAATAAAACAAGTGCTTACTAATTTTAATAGCATTTTAACACGAAAAATGGTCAGTTCCAACAACAATAAAAGTTTTTCTCTAGAGACAAACTGTGCCAGCCAGTCCTCGGTAACAAAATACTGAACAACTCGATAACTGCCTAAATGAGTACTTAAGGTTCTCTATACAACGTAGGTAACACGACCCATTACGTAGGTAACACGACCCATTACGTAGGTATCACGACCCATTACGTAGGTAACACGACCCATTACGTAGGTATCACGACCCATTACGTAGGTAACACGACCCATTACGTAGGTATCACGACCCATTACGTAGGTAACACGACCCATTACGTAGGTAACACGACCCATTACGTAGGTAACACGACCCATTACGTAGGTAACACGACCCATTACGTAGGTAACACGACCCATTACGTAGGTAACACGACCCATTACGTAGGTAACACGATCCATTACGTAGGTAACACGACCCATTACGTAGGTAACACGACCCATTACGTAGGTAACACGACCCATTACGTAGGTATCACGACCCATTACGTAGGTAACACGACCCATTACGTAGGTATCACGACCCATTACGTAGGTAACACGACCCATTACGTAGGTAACACGACCCATTACGTAGGTATCACGACCCATTACTTAGGTAACACGACCCATTACGTAGGTAACACGACCCATTACGTAGGTAACACGACCCATTACGTAGGTAACACGACCCATTACGTAGGTAACACGACCCATTACGTAGGTAACACGACCCATTACGTAGGTAACACGACCCATTACGTAGGTAACACGACCCATTACGTAGGTAACACGACCCATTACGTAGGTAACACGACCCATTACGTAGGTAACACGACCCATTACGTAGGTAACACGACCCATTACGTAGGTAACACGACCCATTACGTAGGTAACACGACCCATTACGTAGGTATCACGACCCATTACGTAGGTAACACGACCCATTACGTAGGTATCACGACCCATTACGTAGGTAACACGACCCATTACGTAGGTAACACGACCCATTACGTAGGTAACACGACCCATTACGCAATTAAAAGTACATATAAGAGCGTCCTAACAAAAGGCGACGACAGCTTTTACAGTATATTAAGTTAATGGGTACTAGACAAAGTAGTGCCCTTGTCTCTAACGATGGACAGACGATGACCATTGCGGTCTGTGGTCTTTCACAGTTATTACATAGGAGATAGGACATTGAAATCCACTGGAATCTGTGCTTCGGAAGGCTCGTTAAACCGTGTTGGTACATAAGCCATATCTGTGGCGTTTGGCGGCTCTCTACCGTTGACTCCAGGGCTTGTGAGGTCGGTAGTCGACTTGCAACTCACAAGATCCTCATACATAATGAAAAAAAATCTAAATGCAACTTAAATCATATAATGTATATTAACTGCGTTTTCTGCATAATAATATGCAAAGTATTTTAAAGTGGTTGTTTAAGCAGCTCAGTTGTAATTGCTTGCATGAACTCTTACCAAGCTAGACGGCCATAAATGGCAGCGATGCGCCAACATGCTCGCTGCAGGGCCCTGCACTTAACAATAGTGATGTGCAATGTGCAAAATGAGTTATTAAAAATGAGTTGGCACAAAAAAATAAATACAATATGACAACAAGAGCAACTTTTTAAGTATGGAGTTCTTAGAGGAGATAGTCTGTGCCTACTTTACGGGGATTATTATAAACTTTGACACAAGTAAATGTGAATAGACTTACCTAATTTGTTCTATCAAACTCTGAAACTTCTTGTAACTCCACACTACTCTGTTCACAAAAATGGAACACATTTCAAACGAGGCGTGACATTATCGTACTGTACTTTATATTAACTGTGCCTGGATGAATTTGATTTAATACTTTGATTACTATGTCTAAGTACGAGGGCTGATTGATAAGTTTCCGAAACGACAAAGAAAAACTTTAAAAATCTATTTAAAATAAATTTATTTCTCAAAGTAGTTTCCTTCTACCTCGATGCATTTAGTCCAGCGCTTCTCCAATGCCGTTACACCAGTTTGATAAAATGTTTTCTCCAACCCCTCAAAATACTCGTCCACGGCAACAATGACTTCTTCATTTGATGAAAATCTCTGGCCACCTAACCATTTCTTCAGGTTTGGGAATAAGTGGAAGTCACACGGGGCCAGATCCGCGGAATAGGGTGGATGCGGTAGCAATTCGAACCGCAATTCATGGAGTTTGGCGACTGCAACCATTGACGTGTGTGCAGGTGCGTTGTCATGGTGGAACAAAACTTTTTTCTTGGCCAAATGTGGTCGTTTTTTCTGGATTTCTTCACTTAATTTTTGCAGCAAGCTTGCGTAGTACTCTCCATTTATTGTTTTTCCTTTTTGCAGATAATCCACTAAAATAATCCCTCGAGCATCCCAAAAAACAGTCGCCATCACTTTGCCGGCCGACAAAACCGTTTTTGCTTTCTTCGGCGCAGGTCTTCCGCTCTCAGTCCACTGCTTAGATTGTTTTTTTGTCTCGGGAGTATAATGATGTATCCAGGTTTCATCGACTGTTACATAACGCCGCGAAAACTCGTTAGGATCTCGGTTAAACAGCGCCAAACACTCCGATGAATCGTCCACTCGACGTTGCTTTTGGTCAACAGTGAGCAAACGCGGCACCCATCGCGCGCAAAGCTTTTTCATTCCCAAATGTTGGTGCAAAATATTAAAAACGCGTTCAGATGAAATGCTCACCATCTCTGCTATCTCTCGCAACTTCAAGCGCCGATCATTCAATACAATTTTGTGAATTTTTTTGATCATGTCCGGATTCGTGACTTCATTTGGACGGCCAGACCTGTGGGCGTCTTCGCAGCTCTGTCTTCCACGTTTAAAATCAGTTACCCAGGTGTGAATTGTACTCAATGCAGGAGCAGAATTATCTAAAACACTGTCTAGCTTGGTTTTAATCTGGGTTGCTGTTTTCTGTTTTAAAACGTAAAACTTTATCACCGCACGAATTTCGTTTCTTTCTATTGTTAAGAAAATTTACGACAGAGAAAGTTCTACGTCCTATCAAACAAATTCCACCAGTTCGATTAAATTCAAATTTGGCGTTCTATTTTCAAAAAGATGCCAAAATATAATGTAATATTTTTTTTTGCGTATCATTTTTTTAAGTTCGTCGTTTCGGCCAGTTATCAATCAGCCCAGGTAAGTATTAAACAATTCATAAGATTCTGTAACAATCATAAATTTAAAAAATCAGGTACTTACTAAGAGCCAGGTTGTACATCACTCATGCAGTCCGATTAGAACCTTACCTACTAAGATTGCAGAACTGACTGACACAGCTGAATGATTCAAACCATGTCCATCACTAGCATAGCTGTGGCCTGGGACTCTTGACATGAATTAAAAATTCAGGTTGCATTAGAGCTGCAATGGCTGCATGTGCGTCATTCGCGAGAGCAGATGCACCGCCACTATTAGCCCGGCCAAACATTGAGCAGGAGAAAGTAACGAGTACAGTTTACAACAGCAACCAAGTGCTACAAAGCCATATAGAGTGTAGTCACCGATGATTATTCTTAACAGAACAAAAACACAATGATATCAAAAATCGAAGCATCTATTAATTTCCAGGATTATCTCTCCTTTTGTTTAATTATGAGTAAATTTGTAATTGGCAAGGTCATTAGTGTAATTTACACTTCATAGAGAGCACCGTTTTCTTTAATAAAGAAAAGTACTAGAATTATTGATGATATCGGGAAATCGAAAGTCTATTCTGTTTTGCTTCCTAAACATCATTTCTAAGAATAACAAAAGACATTGTATCTCTTGGTACCATTAATGTAAGAACTTCTTGCTATCTGAGCTTGGTAAACACTTAAATGTAAATGTATGTATTTTGTTTTCGATTTTCAAAATCAACGTTTCTCCCGCACATACCTGCAAATAAGTATCTATCACCGAGTAAGGCACAAAAAGAAAAGTCCGTGTAAAATTTAAACAAGGAATCCCGTGGGCCTGTGGATCAGTGGGCAGTGGGCGTGGTCGCGTGGGTCAACAAAGATAATTTCCCGGCAATAAATTGAAGGAGCTTGGCGGTTAATTACACAGCTTCAATGCTAGGGCTGCCAACAACTCCTTGGTTCTCGTAAAATATTCACATAAGTAAACAAGAAAATGTTATTAGGTTGTTTACTTATGAGTCTAAATCAGTTTTCATGAAATTTAGTAATTCCTAAAATTTATCGTTGGTGCAATCATAATCTGAACTTTTTAAGTATTTTGTAGTGTGTAGAGACTTTTTGAGTAGGTAGGGGCGTAGGGCATTTTGTTAAAAAAAATTGTGTTTTTCTAGTGTAATTGTTCAAATAACCTTAATATTTAATATTAATCTTCTTTTTATTAATAGTTGGTCAGAATAAAACCAAAGAATATAGGAACATTCTAAATTGTTTTACTAAAACGCAGCGGCCCTAGATAGAAACAAATTGTACTATGGATAGACAGAACTGAGGCCCAGCATTACAAGCCCCAAGAGTGTAATAAGAATTTAAGAAGACTTTGTTATTATTTGCCAGCCCTAAAGTTACCTGGGTCCCACAGATAAAGAGCAAAAATTACCGGTGGAGCGGCAGGAGGGCGGAGATAAGCAGAGCTCGGCATAATAGACATTTTAAAAGAAATTAGCGCTTGCTCATTAGTCGGGCCTCGGCATTTGGCTGCGACTCACGTCTTCACGTCTTGCATATCTCCTACTTTGCTAGCTCATTTCCTTTAAGTATTCCACGTAACGAAGAAAGTCTACCAAGTTTTAAAATTCGTACGAAGTTACAAAAGTGATTTCGTCGTTCGTAACGGCAGTATTATTAGATCGTCGTCAGGGTATTGATTGGGAAAACTAATTTATAAACAGATTTGGGTATGATACCGATATAGGCCTCGATTTGGGATGTCATGCTCTAATTCTAATTTTAAAATCCAGCTAGCCTTTTCGTTTTTATGACCTCTCCAGCTCTCTAAATTTGTGCAATTGACACGGCTATAGGGTTCAAATTCGATGTTTGACAGCTATTAGGATGGCCATCTCCTGTCCCTTTTCAATCTTTAAAAGGTAAAAAGGACGGACTAACTTAAATTAAGGATTAGAGCGTGACATCCCGAATCGAGGCCATAGAATCATGCATTGTCATAATTTTGGGATTATATATACATGACCTATCAATTTTAACTTGTAACTTGTGTTTAATGAGAGTAAATAATAATAAGTGGGCCAAGCACTTAGTCAATAATATTACCCTAATTTAAGGTAAACTCGAGCACAGATCACATCATGAAGAGAAAACTTTGTGTTCGTGCTATTATTCCATTCCGTTTTTGGTTTCAAATAGTTTAACCTGAAATAATAGGATTTCACCCTGTAACGTCACGCAAATTGAGCTTGCAAAAAATTTCGTCTATAAAATAGAACGGTGATCTATTTGCAGAGGTTTTGTATGAAAAAAAAACGGTGGTGTACGCTGCCTGAAATCTAAATATATTGGAACAGCTTCTGAAATACTCCCTGCAAAAAAATCATCCATATTCAGAATATGAAAAACAAATATTTAAAATCTATTTAAGTTCGAAGAGAAACAATAAACAGCTTTTAAAGTCTTACTACGCCGACTTAAGTAGTTCAGGTTTCACGAACTTAATTTCACCACAACTTTCAATGCTTTAAAGCCACTATAACCAGAACTTATTAACTGAACCCCATTTTAGTATCGCTCGTAACAGTCGCAACTACTGAAGATGTTACGTTACGAAGTTTAATAATGCCCTTGCAACCGCCCATATTCCGGACGTGTATGTGTATAATATCGTAAACCGCGCTATACAATAAACAGTCCGTCCCATCTTTAACGCAGTATTTCTGGAATTATTAATAAAAGTATGCAAATAATACGCACTCACTATCACACTTGAATGGATAGTGGATAGCCGATTTAGTCACATAGTTCGTTCTAGATAAGTACTGATACGAGCTGTAACTGAGCTGTTTAATATGGATTTTGTACCTAAATAAACCAAATTGGTAACATAACATGCGCGGAGTCAACAGATGTATAAATACAAAGTGTTAGTTAAATTACGCAAAACCTCTCGGGCGGTAACGCAGCCCATTAAACTGAACAACTTTTACACTAACATTATCACAATTTTCGGGTTTGTTACCACGGTTATAATAATAACGGTTGTGATAATGTTAGTGTAGTGAACAACCACGAAAGTCTTAAAACATATAATGAACAACTTTTGTTCTAGAAGATCCCAAAAAAAGACCCATCGTACAAACTTAGCTGACCGAGTCAATGTGATGAATTTTTTAGAAAATAGTCCCTAATTAAAGTTTGTCATTTTTTAAAAGTTGTGGAACAGAAGTTGTTCAGTTTAAAATACTTTGAATAATCTGCCTTAAAACACGAATAAACACAAAATCACTTATGTGTAAGCTAATTTAAGCTAATTTAAGTTGCAGTAGATGATTTTTTTGAGCACGATTTACATACTCTTGGTACGCAAATATAAAGATACTAATTAACTTTATACTAATCATAATAAGTAATTCAGTTTTTTTTTGAACCCCTGAAGATTCTGTGAAGCGAAACCGGTTAGGTTCATTCGAATATAAATATGTTGAACTAGTACAAGTGTTTCTATCATTAATAATACTATGGAGTTTCACCAAGTTCCGACAATCGCAAAAATAAATTATCTATATATTTTGACTACGGCTGACTAATATATACTGAAGCGTAGTTTTAATCTATTGGCCCGTAAAGCAGCTGCAGCGTAATGTCAACAGTCCATCGCGCCCAATAACTCCTATCGCCCTGTTTGGTTTGTTGCACACGCTTCGACGCGCACGCACGCACGGCTATCGTAAATCCACGGGCGACGACTGTTGTTGCAAATTTATATTAAGCCATTAGGTATATAAAATGATTTTACTAACCCTCGGCTCAACAGATCTTGATTTTATTAGATAAAGCAGTAAGATTTAAAAACGACTTGTAATATTATTATGCCGAAAAAATAAAACAATATCCACGTAAACAGCTAGGTGAAAATGACTAAGTGTATCTGCTTTAAAAATATGTAATAATTTCAAATCCTTTTTAAAGTTCTACATAGAGGCAACATTAGCACAATAAAGAGTGGCGCTTTTATGTATAAAAGAAGTTGGAAGGTTTGAAATAATAGAAAGCTTTAGTACCATGAAAGGCAATGTACTACAATGTCAACACTCCATGCGCCATGATTACACCTCCTAACGACGCACTTTGTGGGCTGTATTTGCATCGACACTACTGTCACTTGTCACTGTAGATCAAAGTTGACCCGAAATTTTGATTTTTGTTTACTTTGATGATATATTAGCTGTTTTTTTGTTTTTGCCGTTACTCAAAGTTTTCATTGAGGTACTTAAAAAGTCACAAAAACGTGCAGTTACCCTCAGTTTTCAGTCTTCTACTTCTTTCTATCATCGTGTGGATCGACAACCGACCTCACGAACCCTGGTGTCGGTGTTATGGTGCCGCCAAAGGCCACTGACTCGACTTACCTTATGATCTTGCATTTAACTGGAATATAATTACATAACAAGTGATGATGAAGATGATGATAAATACTTAAACTTTACATTAGGAAGACAAACGAGCGCTACGCTACGTATAACGAATTTGCTTCTAACGTAATTTTCAGATTGTGTTTGTAAAAGTTGGGTGAACGTTTACTAGTTTTTTTTTACCGTGAACACTAAAAAGTTCTTGATAGTATTGTTGTAGTTTGAAACCTATTACAGTTTTTGTCAAACATTTTCTACATATATCACGAGCTTTTGTGACATAAATAAACATGCGATATGCATCTTGTCGGTTTATTGGTGAAATTTGTTATCAAGTTCCGCTGCATGTTTTGTGAAATGAAAAATAGGTGGAGTTAGCATGTTGTTGGCATCGTTGCTTTTATAATAATATGTTTGGCTTGGTCGTTCATGCAACGCGAGTCAACGGACAGAGAACGGGCGGCTCCTGTCCTCGACTAATGTGGCCACATGTTTGTGTTTAAATTATAGAACAAGGAAAACTAAAAAAAAGTTGTGTAGAAAATAAGCTCAACAATTCAAAATACCTGTTATATAAATTTTAAGTAACAGTTCAAAAACTGACTAGCTTAAAAAAACAAAACCTACTTGAATTGAGTGTATCTAAGCCGTAATAGCCTCAAATCCTAAATTTAAAAAAAACTCTCATATTTTCAGCAGACGCATAAAACAAAGACGATTTTGTTATGAGCAATTACAATTCTAAAAGTTAGTTTTCCTAATAATCCTATATAAAAATATAAATATGAGTTTTTCTCCAATGACGTCTAAAATGGCATACCACGGTTATGTAAGTTCAATATTGAGATATGGCCTTGTGCTATGGGGGAATTCAGTTGACATGAGCCGTGCGTTTTTAATTCAAAAGAAATGTTTGAGAGCCATGTGTGGGGCTGGTCCCCTGGATTCCTGTAAACCACTTTTTAGAAAACTGCATCTACTCCCGTTGCCAGCAATGTACGTTTTAGAAATAGGTAATTTCGTGAAAAATAACCTAGAGTTATTCACGACCAAAAAAGAGACCTGCTCTTTCTCGACAAGGTATCCTGATAGGTTAGTGGCTCTACAGGGCACAACGGCATGCTTTCAAAAAAACTGCTACAATATGGCTGTGAAAATCTTTAATAAAGTTCCAGGACATATTAAGAATCTGCCTGCAACTAAATTTAGAAACGCGTTTTACAATTTTTTAATGGAGCGATGTTTTTATAGCGTTGAGGAATATTTAGGACATAAGCACAAAGATTAGGTTAAGATTGACATTAATAATTATTCATAAATGACATGCATGCAATCATTGTTTATAATTCTAATTTTTAGAAATATCTTTTTTAATTTACTTAATTAATTTTTGCATACCAAGTAATTTACTGGTTAAGTGTGTGATACTACCAAAATGTAACAACTCTGTAAAAACCACATTTAGTGCAAATAAAGCTTCTATTTCTATTTCTATTCCTAAAATTCTAGTTACTCCTGCAAACCATGGTCAGCACAGCGTCATCGTATCGGCGAGTGTGAGACTCCATACAAACGATAAATTATTGCGTGTCATAATTACTGGACGGACATGCCGATAACATCCCAGGACCGCAAAAAACTGTAAACAATCAGTTCGTCTCCTAAAGTCCTAGTTACTCCTGCAACCCATGGTCAGCGCAGCGTCGTATCGGCGAGCGTGAGACTCCACACAAACGATGAATTATTGCGTGTCATCAATTACTGGACGGACATGCTGGTAACACTCCAGCACATAGAGAGCGACTTGGAAGAGACAAGCACCCCTACAAATATGACAAAAAATATATCCATCTCTAAATTCTTCGCATACGTTAGGTACCCAGTATAAAAATCTGACTCATTTCGTAGTGGGATAGAGCTGACGACGTTAAATCACAAAACAAAACTCAACGTATTTAATTCGTTGCTAACGTAAGTGAACCTCACAATGCATAAAGATACACCAATAACAAGAGACTCATAGTACGAAATAGATGAAGCATATGCTAATGCTATACAGCATGAAATTTACATCGTTTTGTTCCCGCCGTGTAGTGATAGTACCCGTCAAACTAAACAACTTTTCACAAAAATAAAATTTCCTGCGACAAAAAAATTTTTGGTCTCTCCATACAAAATGGGTCGGTCGGGAGTCTCACTTTGTATGAAGAGACCGAAAATGTTTTTGTCGCAGGAAATTTTATTTTTGTGAAAAGTTGTTATGTTTGACGGGTACTATCACTACACGGCGGGAACAAAACGATGTAAATTTCACGGGTATACGAGTATAAGCCGCCGAAGCGAAATGAAGTGTTCTAAGAGTAAGGTACCAAGGTATTGAATTTCTTGATCAATAAAATGTCTGCGAATGGCATTCATAGACCACTATATTTTTAGTAGTCAAAAATAAAACCTCTAAAGACTTTTTAAAGAGTTCTGTCTTGAGGTAAGTATACAACGTCTGTCTAATAATTTTAGTCTGCCTTATCAACTCAAGGTTTTGCCTAGCTTCTAGGTGCGACACTTCTAGTGTTCTAAGCTATACAATGATCTATTGCGCTGCATGTATGAAGCGATGTTAACAGCAACCAGCTTTACAGGGAGTGGCGCAGTTCGGAGCAAACAGACGCTGTTGTTCTATACCATCCTGCTATGTTTTCGTTATTAACTGAATACAGAAGCTATTACCTACTCATTGTGAGTGTATAGACTTCCATACAATTTTGATACGTGTGCGTGCTTGCGAAGACAATCAAAAAGTGTTTTTCAATCAATTCTCATCTATACCCTGTTTCAGATAACATTGGAAAAATCTTTTGTAGGATACACTTCCAGACATATGTCAATCTCGATTAGCTGACAAGTCTGAATCACGAATAAACTTTTTTCTGCCATACATATTTTTTAGGGTAGTGATGTTGATGATGATGATGATGATGACACATTTTTCTTTCAATATTATTTGAAATGAAGTATAAGGTTTCTGAAATATAAATAGACTTGAGCTTCAAAAATACAGAAGTACCTACTTAACGAATCGAGACGTATTTTCTTTCACTGAACTGTATCTGTTCTATATTTATATAAAAATTAGAAAAACTAAAAAGTATAGAAGAAAAAGCTTGATTTCCCGAAAAAAATACAACTTGGCGAATACTTTCATATCTGTTTTGAAATACAATTGAAAACTGAAAAAAAAAAACAATAAAGCCGACAAAGCCAACGCCCACACTGCGACTGACAGCTCCGTACCGACACTATAAGTAATGGTAGAAATGTCTTAGCCATTAATCAACACAATTTATCTCCTAAGCTTTGCCCAAACTGTCCAAAACACGGGAATGTTTGTCGGACTTAATTTAGAAACATAAAAGGTTTTCATTCAACTGACGACTTCTCTTTAGATGTAGCATAGAAAGTTTAATTTGATTCGATTGATTTTCAATTTGCAAAGCGACAACGTAATTTTCCTTAGCTATTTTGTTTGTAGAATTATAAATATATTTCACTCAGTTGATAGGTTTTTGTATACTACACCGTATTACGTGAACAATATCATTGCAACGTGCCTAACTTTCACCCTCAATTTACTTTAAATCATATTTTCATAGTATCTGTCCACTACTGGCACGCTACAGTTGTTTCCGATGTTTCCATAGGAATGAGATTTTTTCATAAAAAAATATTATGCTGTTACCAAATCATCATAAATTATGAACTCTGAAACAAATCAATCCCAAAAGCTTATAAATAAGACTCTTAAATTTTCAAAATACTACCAAATAATTTCATAGCTTTAAGACACAAAACGAATTTGTTTTTTTAAGTTAGCTAAATCAAATCTAATAGTAAAAACCGTCTGCAATACATTTCAACCCGAACCCGAGAAGAGTAAAAAGATCAGTTACAAGTTGAATCAATACAATAGTCATTTCTTTACGTCCATAGGCGTCATAATTTAAATGGTTATAATTGAGTTCAATCAGTGAAGTCAAACTCAATTGTTAAGAGGAGTAAAAAAAGATTCAAGATTGATAAATATGAATTATTTTTTCGATTTGACTAAAATTTAATAAATGCAAGTCCTTTGCGCAAGTCACTTTCGCCACATAAAAAGAAATATCTAGTTACCTTCGAAAAAATATTGGGGACTTTAGCACAGAATACCCCCTACTCTTCCCGTGGGTGTCGTAAGAGGCGACTTAGGGACTACACATTGAACAGGGAACGGGCAGCAGCGCTCTCTGATACAATAACCTTTTAATCTGCGATCTCCAACCCGCCTGCCAAGCGTGGAGATTATGGCAAAACCCTCCACTTAAGTGGAGGAGGCTCATAGTCCAGCAGTGGACTGTAACGGGCCGTTGATGTAAGCACAGAATAAGTAATAATACTCTACCTCTATAAACATACCGCAAGTAGACGAGCTTCTCTGTTTTTTTTTTTATATTATTGTGGTTCCAATTTACTTATAATATTTAGAAACCTAAGTATTGCGCACTAGTTTCGTCACGGGTAGTAATTAATTAACAGAATCACGTTACAATTTCCACTGTCCTGCTCATCCTATATGACAAAAAAAAATCTGTTTCTATATCAACGAGAAGATCAAGAAGAACATCAGAGTTCCATAAATTTGAAGGTTGGAAATGCGGGTAAAAATAAAAAATAAAACTGTGGCGTCAAAGAATCAAAGGCTTGGTGATATGACCTAGTTCTACCCTTCAGAGGCAACGCGCTGAAAGTTTCAAGTTGGTTTGATGAGCGCCGGTGACGTAGGTGCTACGCCGCCGCGTGAATGACAAGTAATTGGCCCAACTTTTGCCCAAGTTTTATAACTTTTCACCTTTATAGTTTTTCCTCTACTCGCGTCAGCGCTGAAATAGATAGCGATCAGAAAGGTTGGCTCTCAATACAGAGGTTTAGATTACGAACCCTGGTGAGATGGAGTTTGGTTTGGACATTACAGGGATCAGGGATTTAATCACCTGATTGTCTGAAATGGATGGCGTGATTCGGAAAGCACGTTAAGTTTGTCCAATTATTTATTGGTTGTTGTTGATTGTTGTTGTGATTGTTTGTTTGATTGGAAGTAGCCTTTACAAGAGACATATGAGAGGTCTTTAGCGGCTCAATAACTTTGACACCAGGGTTTGTAGGGTTGGTCATAAAAGTTATAACTTATACGATATTATGATGTTGAACGCTGAAATATACATATGTCTACACACACATGCATTGTCACGCTGTTATCCCATATATATATACTTAACTCTCGGTATTTATTTTCCCATTATTTTTCCTAGTATTTGAATTAATAGCCATTTGTAGCATCAGCAATATCAAAAAACATGGGAAATATTTAGTTTACAAATATATGAAAACGATACAAAAATCTTAAACGTGTTAACGGCGATGCTATTCATCAGCTCACTGGGATGTGGTTTATCACCATCTCTAAGCTGTGTTCGCTTTAAATATTCCATGATCAAACCATTCATGCAAAAATCGATCTACTTTACATCGTACGGGATGGTAATATGGAACATTATTGCCTAAATAAGGAGCCGTGTGCCTCGTAAACGTCGACTCGCTTGAATCTCAGAAATAATCAAAGTATTATTGAGTCATAAATCTTTATCACCACTTCCAACGGCGATATCACCGAGAATATGTGAATATTTCGGTAAGTTTTCCATGGGCTTTATGATGGAACTTAAAACCGACATTGTAATGGTTTCCATGAGTAAGTACACATACGTATGTTTTATTACGCTTTTGATAGGCCTACGCAGTTCTGATTCCAAAAAATACTTCATGTAGTAGGCACTAGATTTGCATTTTGCTAAGACAAAAGGCCTCTAGACCCCGAGGGCCGTTGGTCATATCCATGAAAAACTTGAATACTTAGCAAAAGGGTTTTATGAAAAAGTTTATGTTATATAAATAAAGAAGAGAGGTAGGTTCTGACCGTCCTTAGGGATGGGTACCCTTGTGACGAAATACAGATACATACGTACGAAAGCGCCCGGCTGTATGTTACAGTACAATAAGTTCATCACAAAACTGTACTTACCTACAGAAATTCAGTATCCTCCTTTATAATTTATACTGAGTTACACACTCTGTCTTAAATTTATACTAGACTACCGTCACCCAGAATTGGGTACCCAGAACTGGCCCAGTGCGATTTGGCTATCATCATACGCAACCTTCGCAGGCTTTTATTCTTCTACAACTTAAAAAGCCGTTAATTCGAAATCACATTAGTACGTGCTGGGGTTCGAACCACCGCCTCCCGAGTAGGAGGCTGCTACTCCACCGTCGCTTTTACACTTGCATTCTATTCCATTAGCCAAATACTTAATTTTAATATTTCCCTGTTCAAAGGAATAAATTTCTGACTACGCATTTTGCCTGTAACGTATACTTGTATAGTTACTTACTTCTTTCAGAATACTCCCAGCGGTTGTCCCTAATGAAATTTACGAGTAAAGCCGAAACATCTCAATTTTCCGAGGCCAGCCCCGAGGCAGCTTTTCATCTTGCAGATTAATTTTAAATTAGATTAGATTAGCATCCAACGAATCTGTATCGCTGACGTTTTTATCCAATCGACTTTTAACTTGTAAGGGTTGGAGGAAATACTTTTAGAAATTATGTAGTATTATTATAAGGAGCCGTGTGCGTCGTAAACGTCGACTCGCTTGAATCTCAGAAATAATCAAAGTAATATAATAGTAAGGATATGTACATTATAATATATGAGTAAGGATTATAATAAGTAATGCTGCAGGAATGTTGTTTAAGTAGATTTGGTGTTTATGTAATAGTCGTTCAATATAAAACGAATGTCATATTAATTCTAAAGGTCAGGTTCTAAATGAACTACTTTAGCTCTTCTGCTACCAACCTGGCCGTTCTTCTCCACAGAGGGCGTACACTGGTAGTGAACGTGCCATCCATGATAGCTTTGACGTCGAAAAATGATTCGTAAAAATCTTAATTCGAATAAAATCATTTTTACTTTGACTTTTGACTTTGAACCTTAAAATTTAAGTGCTAGAAAAAGAGTAAAGTCCTTCTAAAGGGTAGAAGTACCATCAACCAAACTTTCGCAATATTTTTTGTAAAAGTTTTCAACTTTTCTAGTTACTTAGATACGTACTTGCTCAATTAGTTCTGCGAGAGCTCAACTTTTAGTGACGCACGAGTTTTTCGTAATAGGATATAATCTTTTCAAAAACTTATAAGAGCTTCGTTTTCATAATTTCTAGGGCAGGAGTGAAAACTTTTCAACAGGTTTAACATGGAATGCGAGGCGGGGTTTTTTTTAAAATTTAGAAACAAAACCGCATCTATCACATCTCTGGCGCTAACTCAAAGGTCTGACATGGATATTTCTTTCTTACTTTATATGTGAAGACAACCAATTTGCATAAGCTTCACATTTTGTGTGTAACATGGTCCATGTTTCACCACCATTTTAGGATTAAATTGAATATTGTATTGACGTAAATTCGTATTGAGATAAATTTAGTCTTGAGGAAATTTCGGCTGAGATGATAATGATGATTGAGGTAAATTAGGTAGATATGTAATTTATTAAGTCTACAAGTACTAAACTAGAAAGGTACAAAACTGTTTTTGTTAAGAGATGTTTTATGCGTCAAAATAATAAATAATTTAATTATTTCAAGTTTACCAAAAAAATATTGGGTTACTTTCTAATGTCTTGGAGTTTACTCTTTATTGATATCTAATATTTAATATGCGGCCGAGACAGCAAAAACATACTGTCTCCAAAAAATGTATTCAATTGTAAACATTAAAAATATAAAGCTATGTACTCAATGTCTGTTTCATTGGTCCGATGCGTTTTCTTTTGTGTCGATCTCGGCCCGGGCCAGTTTCCCGCATCGCGAGTGCACGGGATTACAAGCGGATGAAAAATACGCGAGCCTGAAATGAAAATTGAACAGAAATGTAGTTTCGATACGAGTTTTGTGTTCCATCTTTGTTCGTTTGCCTTTGTGCACCCACTCCGCTTAAAATGTTATGAAACTTCATTTTTCGTAGATAGAATCAAAGAAATGTGTCTTTTGTATTGGCCGTAATGTGCTCCATTTGAGAATAAAGTGATACAAAATAACTATAGATATAAATAAAACTTGATAACTTGTATTTTTATTTTACCATTAATGTTAATGAGTGGTACATTAAAGATATTTAGAAAAATAAAGTGTTTTTTAACTTTATTAATACTCTCCTGATATCTAAAGTAAGAAAATTTCTCTGTTCTAAGATGGTTTTTGAAGCTGCAGTGTTGGCCTAAATCCAAGCGAACTGAAGAGATTTATTTCTCTAATATTATTGGCGGACTGGTTTAGCTGCAGCGTTTAGAGGCAATGATAAAATGCACTGAGGCACTTTAAACTGCATAATTTTATACTTTTAATATTTATTGCTTTGCAGTAAACGACTACATACAGCATTTAATTCAACCAGTTTTGATTATAGAAAAATAAGAGCAAAAAAGACAAAAATATGTGAATATTCAAAGAAGAATGATTATCAAAGTAGTTTATCCAAACAACCAAAAAAAAAATTCTAAAATGCCTCTCGTGTAATTTACGTTACGAGTATGTGCAAATTGTGCCCTCGTATTACCGATGATGTTGTTAAAACATCCGTTCAATACGTTACATACTAAACATTATTGCAGGTAGCAAAGTTTATCTTCTTCGGTAGCAACAAAAGTGGCGTAAAATTATCGCTACGTGCGCCCCGTACCATAACATCTCACCTGTGTATCAGTCGCATGTCACGGGGCGACTGATGCGCGGATTAGTGACGGGACTATCACGACCACAATCACGACGCTGATAAATTCGAGCCGGCCCTGGCGTGTGTGTGTCTTTACGTTTAACAACCGCCTTTGCACGTTAGGTTATTATTTTGTTTTGAGTTACAAAAATATATAAATTGTGTGTTAATGTGGGCTAGAGTCAAATGTAAGTAGATTCATTTTATTCAATATAAATACAAAGAAATGCTAGTTACAACAACGGCTAGAATTATTTTATAAAGCTGTCTTTTTAATAGAAAATGCATCTGGCAGATTATTTTTAGTTGTTACTTTTAGCGTTCTTAACCCTAACCTAAAATCTATATATAGTAAAATTTTACATTTTGGGTAAAATTGAACAATTTTCTTTATTTTTCGCGTTAAATAAAATCAAGTAATCGTACACGCAAATAACAGCGTATAATAAAGACGCGTTATAAATCATTTGCCTAGCAAGAATCATCAAGAATAAAAACTTTATTCTTTAAACATTTTAAGTTTACGTTCAAACATAAAATACTTACCTTCCATACAGCCAGAATATATTACGAACGCTTTAAATTCATACTTCCCCGGTTTTACGACGTATCCAAATAGCTGGGGGCCATCATTCACATCGCTGACCAACAATACGTATGCAGCGGGCGATTTTTCAAGGAATATTCCTCCGCTTCCTGAAGACAGGGATATCCGGGCGCTGGCATTGTCATCTACCGTCGGCAACACATTTGTTACGCCATTATAACCCTTATTTAATACCCCCTAAGGCCCCGTGCTCACTGGAGTCAAAAAGCGTTAAGATTAAAAATACAAAATGTAATGCAATTTCTTTGGAATATTTTTCAAATGAAATGTAATAGTATACTTATTAACACTGACAGCTATTAACACTGTGAGGTCGGTTGTCGACCTTGCAACCCACGCTATGAAGAAGAAGAAGATTAATTACATCACATTTTATCTCATGTCGCAACGAGAGCATGTTTTCAGTCGATATTTATTCGACTATTTAAATATGAAAATGTATTGAATTTCTAAAGGCACTCACCCGTGAGTGCAATTTGACCCCTTAAACCTAATTACTGACCGTTCACTATTATCTATTTACGAACGTTTTATAAATTCCTCGAAACTGAAAGGTCTACTTCACACGCAACTTATATTTTAAGGATGCGCGTGAGTAGATTACCTGCAATGTCCGAAAGTTTTTATTTTTATTACAAAGAAAACAAGACAACGACTGAAGCGAACTACTATTGTCCCAATTCAATTATCAAAAATGTTTTCTTTCAAAGATGCCAGACAATTTTTTTTTATTCCACGAGCACCTAGCCTTATTTAATATCGGTGTGATAAATATGGCGGCATTCCCTGAGGTGGTTTAGATTAAAATAATATGAAAGAGTTGAATTTTCCTCGTAACGAATTCTTCCTGGAACCGATGACGATTACTTTTACTGACGAAATCATCGGAGGCGATGACGCACAAGAGATTTTAACAATATTTCTTTTGTATTACGTAATTAAAGTACCCATTCCATAATTAAATTCTCAAAAACGGGCGATAGATTTTTGTCGTTTTACTAGTACTCGTATTTGTCGCTCAAGACGGCATGGTAACTGTTTTTTTTATATTTGAAAAATCGTTCTTGGGCCCCTTTTTATGCTCGCGTATCTCACATCTCAGAATAGGTATGTACCAAATCCAGAAAATTACAACCAACAGAAGAGTTTATTATTTAGCGACGTAACCAAGTAGATTGTACATATAATCAAGGAATAAAGCAAATATTAATAAATAAATAAAAATAAATAATAAATCGTAAATAAATAATAATAAATAAAAAAATAAAATCACCGAAAATAACACCCCACCTTCAAAATTTGCAAATCTGTTTTATCAATATTTTCAGCGACAACAACATATTTTTTTGTATTTTTGGGTGGCTATATTAATACCTAAACGGCGAAACCAGCCAGTTTTTTTATTCGTTCTATATTTTTCAAGAAAAACTAGTTTTTCGCACGACTCCTGCGCAGTGTCGAACGTAACCTCCGTGAAGCATCGCACGCTAATATGAACGTTAATTCTGTAGTGCGTCGGTTGAACTTTCAACTAAAGCGCGTTGAGTTGCTAATTTTGGATAGGACCCGGCCTTAATTGGACCGGATTTTGTAGGTGCGATTTTCCCACCACCACCACCTTACAATGTTAATTATTTTGTATACCTGCAAATAAATAAACACGAGAAAGATATGAAGTTCATTAGAAAGCAAATCAGCATGACTTCTACACAATTATCATTAATGAAACATCTTCTCGATTCAGCTACAGATATTTCTTTATTGTACAAATAAAGAAAATACAATCTTAATAATCAATCAATCAATCAAATCTCAATCTTAACTTAGAAATCTTTAGCACATAAAGACGAGACGCGAAGTAGGAGTCTGTCACTGAGGCAATATATCAAATAGCATATAGTTAGTTAGCATAACATACCTCTATATCAGTGAGCCTTCGACCGAACCTGGTGAAGCGTCTTGTAATGCGTGTGGTATCAATCTAGAGAAACAAACGCCTGGGGTGGTCCATGTAGTGGAAGAGATAAAACGTGCCCCCGACTCATGCTGAGACTTCAACAGGGAGGTATCGGGTGCGAAGATGCTAAAGAAGACGGAGCATGATGATAAAGAGACATGTTGAATAGAACAGAATGAAACGAAACTTTTGCTCACAAGAAACACACAGAAAAATACAGTTCAAACAATAGTTAACAGATAGGAGGTGTTATTGCTAAGGTAGCAATTTCTTCCAGGCAACCTTGGGGTATAGGAAACGCAACAAATACTGCCGGTTAGTGCGTCATAAAATTTACGTGTAAACAGTGTGATATCATTTCCCTACTTTATATTTTTACTGATTTTTTGACGAGAGCGTCAAAAAAATTACTTAAGGTCTTAAAAAGTTAAATGATGTCAGAATAATTATTTTTACAGCTACCCTTTCATTTAAATAATGCACGTAAGTTATTATCAGCAATCTTTCAGCCATTTCGTGTCACCTCGAGGTTCATTTTTTCATTTTTATTACCGTAATTTTGTAAAAAGCTTCTTTTTTACGAATCCAAGCTCCTTTTAATGATTTATACAGAGACAGATTATTTAAATATGTACATAATGAGAAATTTGTATGAAATAAAACGTCACAGGCAAATTGAAAAAAAAAATGTATTTTAGTTTTCTTTTGGGTGACCACGCACGATCGACTACGAAGTCGACTACCCTGGCCCAGTGCGGGTTAGTATATAATATTAACTTGTATGCACGATAAAATTGATACGGAAATCAATTAATAGATTCAGATATATTATAAAAATACAAACTTGAACCACTTAAAACCATAGTCTTTTTGGTGTCAATAAAGTATAATTGTATTGTATTGTATTGTCTTCCATTTAACAACACTGCAGTGAAGTATACGAGGAATGAAATACAAAAACAGCTGCAGCAAAGAAATCATCTCGACCAATTACATTAGCCAAATGGTTTTGCATCGGTTCGTCCGCCAGAAATGAATTTCATTTCTTTGAGTGATACCCTGAAGCTGTAATTTCTTCTTTCTCTGTTTTATTATTCGTAATAATATTCGCAATAAAAGTGATAAGAGCTAGCTATAGTAATAGTACCTATATTTATCAAAACGTACACAACACACGTGGAAAAGAGAAAGATATATTTTGCCACGCATTTCCCTCTGTGTAGCAAACAACTTCACTCGTAATATATCTGTATTTCTCGCCATATAATTAATATCCTCGTACCTAGTTTAGTTAAACCAGAGAGAACAAACGAACAAAAGAGTCCTAGCTCAAGAAGCGAAGACACCTTCCCAATAATCGGATGCGTGAACGTGCCATCCATGATAGCTTTGACGTCGATAAATGATTCGAATAAAATATTTTTGATTTTGATTTGATTTTGCAATATGGACTTATTTCCCAAATGTGACCTAAATATAGCAATGTGATCCAAATTAGGATATAAAATCTCTGCTTATCAGTTATTTTTCCGAGTTTAAAAGTCAATTTTGTTGTTTTTTTATTTTTTGGAGTAAAAATGGTTTAAAAAAAATAATTTTAACAAAAAAATAGAAACCTCCTTCAAATTACCTTATATGGTAATCTTCACTAAAAAGTAACAAATAAAATAACATTCCAGATGGAACATGAAAAAAAATATTGCCAATATCAAGAAACGTGTTTTAATGGTCGATACAACGATTTCTCCCTTTTAGTCATAAATTTAGAACAAATAAGATATTATTTGCAGTGATACCTAACTCAAACTCGCTAACTTTATAATAGACTTAGCCGAACTGAACATAGAATTAATTGAATGAGAATGTTGGAGAATTATATTGTTAGAGTTGGCCAGTGCAGCACAACCTAATTCAGTGCGGCGCGAACACAATATCCTGTTTTCATGCCACAGACAAGAGAATGTAAAACGCTGCATCTCATTTTCATGACACACAATAGATTCATTCAATTATCAACATAAATGTCGCAAACCTCACATATCCTGCTGACGGTGGTGTTATTGAGTCAAAAAAGGCTCTCTGACATAGTTTATGTAATGATAATACACTATAACATACTTGAAAATGTTTTGTTTTGCTTACTTACATCTGTTTGAATAGTCTACATATTATATAAAATATGAAGTAAGTTGTGAAGTTGTTTGTTTCACTGAGGCAAATTTTCTAATAACTAAAGTACCATTGTAGAATCCTCTGGTTTTGTTGTCTGTTATTTCAAACCAAACTTGGTTACGGTGGTCATAATAGACGTTCGAACCTGTTTATTGAAAATGAAGTCGAAATGGAATAAGTAATCAGTAACCCGCTGAAATTAATTAAACATTTTAATTAACTTTCAGTAAATCGCGCATAATCCCATCTTCTGTTTGCAACTTTTACACAGGCAAATCTTTAAATAAAGCAAAGTGAAAAGTTAGCTATTAACGTTATACCTAACCTTTGCTTTTGACAAGTGCCGGAGCTATGTTGCCGCGAACAGTTTGAACAGTTCTAATCCTTTTTTATTATTGTACTAAAATGTTTCTACTTACCTACGCCACCCGCTGATTTTACATATTTTCCGTAAACAAATGTCAGACTGTATTCTGTGTTTACGTAAAGAAGCGTGATTTCACTTTTCACATAATATTTGAACATATAAACTATAAATTTAAACTACATAGATATTAATTTGTATTTTTAGGTAAATCAATTCTCCCCTTCGTGGATAGGAGCGTAGGTATGTATGTATGTATCAATTCCTCTCGGATTTCTAAAAAGAAAAACGGTTAATTTGTAATACACACACTATAAAACACAACAGTATTATGTATTGTAGCGTTGTGTTACGCTACGGTGTTCGAAACTTTTTTCGTGTTTTTCTCAGTTTTTTTTTCTTTTTTTAATTTCTAATTTTGAATTCGATTTTGAAAGGCTTTTGGTTTTTTTTGGCATTCAATTTCCTGTCTGAGTTTTGAGCTGTTGAAAAGGAGCTGTAGAATTGTGAATTTTTAGCTATTCCGATTGTTTAAGTTTTGAAAAGCTCTAGGAGCTATTTTTCATCTAATAACCTATTACCGAATCTGCGAGCTACGTCTGAGCTATTTTTATTTTCTTCTTATTTTCCTGGACATTTAACAAAGTCGGATAAGTCAGAGCTCTTTGAACTGGTTCGAGCAGCCGGCTCACCCCCGAGAGGGAACGTGACGTCCAGGACCATATCTTGCTCCTGTGGACGCCCCTGACTGCGGAAGTCCTTGGCTGCTGTCTAGTTGCAGTTGCACGGGATCTTCACCAAGGAAGTGCGGTGTTGAAGTTGAAGTTTACTAAATTTGTCGTTTTATTTTTAATGAATTTTTTAGAATCAGTTTGCTGTAAACAAACCCTTAAATTGGTAAGTAGCTAGTGTTTCTCCCAAAATTCAAACCAGCTCTTCACGCCACCGTCATCTATTCCTGGCTGTACCGTTGGCACCTTAACGTCCCCATACTTGTTCTATAGTTTTGTTGCGCAACAATACCCTAGACAGGTAGGGCTCTATTTACTTCACTATCTCTGAACTTACACTAATTTTGGGAACTGTTAGTCTTTAATTCTAAATTATTTTTGTTATGTTAGTCATCTTCAACCGTGTTTCCGTTCATTGTATTTGTTTTTTTTGTGTGTGTTCTATTTTGGTAAGTAACTTTATATCAAATCTTGGCCTTTTTACCCTTTTTTAAGTCTAAATTATATTCGTGTAAAGTAGTTTCGGTTTTCGGTTTTTATTTTTAATACTACAGTATGTATAATATGTCAGTAAATCAGTATTACTATTTTTAGCAAGTCCTTGGCAACCCTGATTTCTACTACGGGAGCATCGAATTCTGAATCGACAGTATGGTATAAAAAATATATACGTTATCTCTGCATGTAATCCTATCTCCCTAGGACATACATAAATAACTAAAGTAGGTACCTTTACTATATAATTTATATTGTACCATTCAATCGTTTACAGAGCAAGTTGCACTAACTCCCTCACCGGTGTTTAACTGTTGATTAACCCCAGTTCGAAAGCGGGATGCAAATACTCCAACTTCATCTATCAGGGGTCGACTGTGGCGTAAATAGTTTTGATTCGCTCAAAGCTGTTTACGGTATAGGTTAGCAGAACCAATCGTAAAGTCATTAAATAGACTACAGCTATTTGAGCAGCCAGAAAAGTCCAAATTACTTACTTACTTACTTACTGCACCGGCTCAGCGACCAAAGTCAAAAGTCAAAAGTAAAATTTTTTTATTCGAATTAAGATTTTTACAAATCATTTTTTGACGTCAAAGCTAACATAGATGGCACGTTCACTACCAGTGTACGCCCTCTGTGGAGAAGAACGGCCAGAAGAAACTCCACCCGAAAAGGATCTTGGCCTCCGATAAAAGATTCCGTCATTCGCTTCTGTCCTGTGCAAAAGTTCAAGTTACCAGTATGTTTTTTAAATTAAAAACAGCCTCGATTGCCGAGTAGTTGGTCGCTGGACTCTCGTTCCAGACGTTCTGGGTTTGAATCGGGATTCCGGAGGGAACACTGTAAAAAGCACTTTGTAAGACTGACTCAGTTTATTGTATCATTCTGATTGCCCGGAAAGTAATTATTCCATTGTAATATTTTTTATTCATAGAAAACAACCAAAAACCTACTTTAATGATTGCTTTAAGGACTCCTCTTCAAAAAACATATTATATCCGTGCTTCCAACTATCTACGAAATTTATTTGCGCAAACGTTACATACGCGTTAAGTCTAAATCATTATCATCTTATTCAACAGATCATGTACGTCTTCACCAAGGGGCTCGAGCCTACCTTGAATAAGGGCGGTCAGACCTTTGTGACTACGCTGAGTAAGTCTAAATATTATTTCACGACGCGCTAAAATTTACTTACGTCCGGTGCTAAAAATGAGTTATCAATCAACTATTGACGCTTCTGACAAGAATAAATCTTTGTAAACGTAATTTTCGAACAAGCTTCAGCACTACAAAACTGCCAAATTCAATTCAGTTTCCCTCAAAGCGCCTGCAAAGTTAAAATAGCAATATATCATTTTGATACGGTAGCCTTACGTCAGGCGTTGGTTAATTGAGATGTTATCACATGAGCAGGTGCAGGACATGAAAGTTCCATTTAACGCCTAGAAATAGCCCGGTAGAGCTCGGTCAACAGTGTTTCCAACTCGATTGGAAATAGAAGTGTCCGTCATATTGTAAGTGGCTTCAATCATTTTATCTATCATCCTTATTTATACACTAAAGTGTTTTTTATTGAGATGATAATCAACCATATTTATTTTATTTTTGGGTGTAAGGGGACAGCCTGCCACCATATTTAAAAAAACTTTTTTTTTTATACACTCTTCTGCTATACTGAGGTTATCCATATCCATCATCATCATCGTCCCAGCAATAAAACCCTAAAGTTTATAAACCATACAACCCTAAAGTTTTCTGAAGTAGAAGAAATTGCTTAGTAATTAAATAATAATAATAAGTAATTAAATAAATAAATTCAAAAACCAATTTTCCAGGTGTCGATTTGGCAACTTAACTCGCAAACAATCATCTTTAGTCACGATATTGTAGTTATTACACACGTGATCACATATATCGATCACTGTTCTACACAAGGGGCCATGCCAGGCAGACTATTGGTAGAATTGTGTAGGTAAGTATTATAACTATGTTATCAGCTCTATCGAGTGGCTCGAGCCTACCCTGAATTACAGTCGACCACGCCGGCCGACTTCACTCACGTTAGCACACACAACCTTTTGATTTCTTCGCATATGTGTGCAGGTTTCCTTCACCGTAAAAGCATTGTTAAAATTGATACACAATTTTATAATATCGCTTATTTTCATTTTTTTTAAGATTTTTCTTATTGAATCGAATTAATATTAATTTTATTTGTAATTAAAACTTGGAATCTCATAAACTATATTTTTAAATATACTATGCATTTTCAATCTATTCCCGGTAAAATTATCCGGAAGAAACTTTTCTCAACATTGAACTCATTTTAGAGCTTTCTGTATCCAACCTTATTCCTGTATTTACTTATGTAACTTATGTCATGACATGATTGCGAGTTTACCTGGCGTTTTCAACAAATAGTATAGGTACATTGCAGCTCAATGCAATGCAGAACGTGCATCAACCTCACGCAAATAATTGATTTATTGAAGGCCATCTTCCAGTCATTCCACGGCAATAATACTCGTTAAGAATACAAAGCCTTTTCACACATATACACAAGCTAGTCAAATCATAGGTCCTGCAGTATTATAATTACTTACCGGACTATACACAAGATGCAACTTTCATTAATAATTTTCCAAAAGTATATTTCTTATCTTTCAAACGTCAAATTTACATATTAAAAGTGTTCTTATAAAGTACTACAGGGCTCAAACCTGTACACAGAGTTCAGTAGCCGCCAGTCGATGAAATGGAAGGAAATTGCGGCCCTAATCAGATAAGCAGCGTTAGAACGTAATGACAACTGACGAGACGCGATTGACAGGAGTGATGGGATGGATTAGGACTGAATGTTTATAATTATTGTCAGTATGAATACCAGAAGTTGGACTTTTCACTAGACATTACTATAGAGCAGGCTCAATTAATTATTAGTTTCTGATTTAGACCATTAAGGCAAGGTAGAGGTGCAACACGAAATAGAGTGACCACTGCCAAATCTGGGATCTCTACCATAAAAAGATTTTACGTGTTTTGTTTCGCCAAACCTCTTCACTACAATACATTATCAGATGTCAGAAAGCGGTGTCTGCAATCTTGGCTGGTAGCTTCTTGTACTAATAAAAAAAAAGTTACCGTCCGCGCGTACAACGTGTTAGTTAAATAATGCATAAAAAACACGGACCAACCGTGATAAAAAAGAAACTGATCTATCCAAAAAATAAATATAAACAGGTTATAAAAAAAATCCACTTTGTATGGACGT
The DNA here is from genome assembly GCA_951230895.1 of Carpatolechia fugitivella. Classification (NCBI taxonomy): domain Eukaryota; kingdom Metazoa; phylum Arthropoda; class Insecta; order Lepidoptera; family Gelechiidae; genus Carpatolechia; species Carpatolechia fugitivella. Next base: position 7,567,872 of record OX579652.1, read on the forward strand.
TTTTTTTTCATGAATTTCACAAAGCTGTTCAATTTCACCAACCCCTACTCTTCCCGTGGATGTCGTAAGAGGCGACTTAGGGACCACACATTGAACAGAGAACGGGCAGCAGCGCTCTCTGATACAGTAACCTTTTAATCTGGGATCTCCAACCCGCCTGCCAAGCGTGGAGGAGGCCCATTAGTCCAGCAGTGGACTGTAACGGGCCGCTGATTGATGTTGGTGTTCAATTTCATTGTCTCTGGCACCACTCGATAAATACTGAGATCCCAAAAAGGTGAGATCAGTCGGATGATTATAAATCCTTACCCTGAAGGCCGAGATGCTGGCAATGGAAATATGATGTTGAGACATTTATATTGGAAACGCTACATAATATCTATTGAACATTGTAACTCAATCTGTCAGAATCACGCGCAAGAGCGATTCCACATCGCTGATGATTACTCACGTGCAAGTGATCACCGGTCTATCGATCCGACATAGCACACTGAACATACCTAATTAACTATCAACCAGTTTGCATTTACTACCATTGACATGACTAACTTGAAATTAATTTGTACTGTCTGTCGCCTGCAGCTGCACTAAACAGATCTAGTTAGTAAATAATATAATATTTGTCGTGGAAAAATAAACGATTGGAAAAAATTATCATAAGTGTTGTAAAAAGCATACTGTTTTCGATAATGTGTAATGGTAACGAAAATTTTGTTCGAATGATTAAGTTTTTTTTTAGTTCTATAGGGTGGAAACGTTAAGTAATACCGAAAAACTGATTACTGATACTAAAAGTGTTTGTAACATAAGTATCAGTAACTAACGAAAAATAAGTATTAGTAACTTTTTGAAAAATTAATGGGATATAGGGAAAAAATATTTGTTTTGCTGTCACTATACATTTACTATGAAGTTGCACTTCTTGCCACTTAACCGCACTTATTATAAAATACAAGTTTATTTTGTTACATGTATACAATAAATATAATTATTCAATTCAAATTTTTTATCTATTTACTTACTGTGTCATTATTTTTATAATAACTTTCCCTCAACGTTTCTAGAGTCTAATATTTTAACTGTATAGTAAATGGGAGCAGCAAAAAAATATTATAGCGAGCGTTTCCTTTTGGCCTTGGAATTATTAGCTTTGACTTAAAAAAAAAGATTTCGAAGAATCTTACTTTGAATAAATAATTTGTATCTTTATCTTTATAAATATGCCTTATACACGAAACTTTGAATAAGCAAACAATACAGATTCACTAAGTAGGTCGTGATCTCTTTAACGATAATGAAATCTACTCTAAACGAGCCTATTTTTTTTCCCACCCAGACCTTCGTTAAATATTACGTAATGTCCAATTAAATTAAAGCATAAAAATCTCAATTAGTTCTGAAAATGGCAAGCTAGTAAAAAATTATCACGCTCAAATTAATACAGATTAAAACTGATTATTATTAGACTAATTACCAAGAAAATTGCGAGAATATACAAAAATAGGCGGTAAGCACCGATATAGCACGTTTTTAAAAGTATGATCGTTGAATAAAAGACTTGAGTTTGTTCACACCATTGCGTGAAATACGTCAGTTCTTATTGCCTATCCGTTAAGCCTTTTTTCGCCTATTCCTTTTTTATCTATACTTTAAGCGAAAAATGAAAAACTTTGTCGATCTTGGTCTGTCTATGGTCCCGATTGCCGAGCAGGTTCGAGAACAAAGACACAGAAAGATCAACTAAGTTTTTAATTTTTCACTTCATAGAGAGTAGATATTAGATATTTCTGAACCGACGTAATATATAAGAAAATCTTGTGGACTAATAAATTGCGTCTGAAAGAGGTAACACACAGAGTTTACTATTACATAAATTATATAAAATTTAGGAAAGATTTGGCCATAAAACAACATTAAATTCTAAGCGGCTGTCTGGCTACCGTAAAAGCCGCCACGCACATCGCTAAGAAATTAAGACCCTCTTAATAAACACTTTGAGTAAGCGGCGCGTGGTCTAATTAAGTAGATGTTTGAAAGAAACCCGCCGTCTTTGAGGTCCTGCAGACCTTAATTAGTGTTGATCTCAAGATAATAAGCCACGTGTTTTCACTAATTGGTTTAAATTGAAAGACACGGAAAAGCCTTCAAAGAAATCTGAGTTAGCTGGTGAGGAACGATTACGAGCTACGTTAATTTCTTTGCAGAAGAACTTCGTTTTTGTCTAAATAACGCTGTTCTTTGTAAAAGTTGGTATATATTTTATATATTAAGGTTGTTAAAAAAACACTTTTTCTATGCTTTTAATATGACGTTTGGGCTGAACGATCAACGTCTTGAGAATTAACTTTGATAAGCTAAGCAACGATTACATTTTCGATAATGGTCTGGAGTGCGACCCAAGCAAAGCAATGTAACTCTATTTAGTCACTAGATCTAGGAAAGAGTACAAGAGTATTCGCTGCTTTTTAGAGTCGCCACAGGCCGCTGATATGCCTAGATCATAAAACGACAATAAAATAACATATTTTTGTTCGACCGCGATTCAAACCCAAAACATTGAAGTGCTAAACACAGACCTCTCCCTATTGCATGCAACTGAGCACGAGGCATTCATTAAAAAATACGTTTTGAATTTGTATAAAAAAGAAAACGCTCCGCCCTCCATTAAAAAACAACGTTTTCTCATATAGTAACATTATGGTTAAAAAGCACATAATTTTAAAAGCTTCTGTTACATTAGTTGCGAGGCTTTCTCGCGGCAACATTAAAATGGGCTTTATAATTAAGGCATTTTTACTCCAAAACGTCCCGTTATAAAAGGAGAGCCGCGGGCGGAACATGTAATGTTTCCTCTTAAAAATTATGAAAAGATACAATTCTGCACAGCCTCTATCATCGTGAACAATCTGGGAGAAAATACAGCCCGCACTGGTAGCCAACTTGTAATGGATCAGAAACAAGACTTATAATTTGTAATTAATTTAATATTTCTGTTCTTTTATCTTTTTCCGGTATCATATAAAGAAACTAAAGGAAAACAGATGTTTGTATCTTTTTGTAGAATTGTTTAACCAGCAGCTAGAAGGTATCCTATAAAATAATAATATGGGTCGAGTATTTAGTTCTTGACTTAGTCCGTTCAGGTAATAATCATCAAAACATCATCAACGGCCCGTTACAGTCCACTGCTGGACTATGAGCCTCCTCCACTTAAGTGGAGGGTTTTTCCATAATCTCCACGCTTGGCAGGCGGGTTGGAGATCGCAGATCAAAAGGTTACTGTATCAGAGAGCGCTGCTGCCCGTTCACTGTTCAATATGTAGTCCCTAAGTCGCCTCTGCCGTCACCACACCATTAAAAGGTAACCTTTGTCAGTAACTCTCAATATCCAACTACAAAAGCTACGAAAAATATTAATATCACAATCCCTGTTTAGAATATGCTCTAAAACCGCCTTATTCTGGCAGACATTAGCAAATTAAGCGACTACATTTATCAATAGAATGTCTTTTAAATTAAAGCGCTTTAATTCTTGTACCATAGCAACACTTCTCTTTACCCTACAATGCAAAAGTAGGTGCTCGCCACAACATTTCATCAATTCCTCACCCAATTACACTAACAAAGGACACTTTCCTCCACAAAGAGCTATTCTCCGCTACAATGGAAAATGGAAACGCACGAAACCTCGAACGCCAACCGAATTAAATTGTATTGTTAATATTGTTATACAAAAATAAATTCGGTGACGACTTGATGGTGAAATTGCTAGCTTGAATATCCCAGAATTGAACTTTGTTAAAACAGTCGCATTTTTAATTACAGTATTGGTAAAGATACCTACATTTCACTTATAGTTATTGAATTGTTTAAATTAGTTACTTAATTATTACCTACCCACACTGTTTGCAACAGATTAACGAAAACAAATAGTTACTTACACCACTCTTCTAAAATCATCCATCCAAGGTTGAGAAATTGCTAAAAAGCAATAAGGCTACCTAACTGAACACTTCCTTCATGTTCTACTCCTATTTCTGTGTATTATTCCTGTGTTTGTAATAAAGCTCTCCGTTCTGACTTCAAAAGATATACCTTACAAGAATAAGTTGTTATAGGTATAATACATTTTGATAAAAAGTATAGGTACCGTAAATAATGAGAAAATGAACAGGCTCAATATTATTAAGAAATATCATCCCCTAGAAAAACAAAATTGAAAACAATCTTCGCATTTTATCAGTGGATTTTTTACGAGCCGAGCGGTCCGGAGGGCTAAATAAAATGAGGAATCTTCATACGCAGGCCTTTGTCATGTTTACGGTGGTGGACTGGCAAAAGATTTTATGATTTCATTTTACTGACTTAATACATGTATTTGAAAAAAAATATGCACATTTCAAGCTTAAGTTACACAGCTTTAGGCCAGAAAAGAATTTCATAGCAGTAAAAAGTAAAACAAGTACCTATAAAATGGAAATCATCTGCTCTGCTCACCCCTTAGGGGATAGGAGCGTGATCTTATGGACAGTTGGATAGTGTGGAAATAAAGGATTAAATAAAATATTTACCCTAACATAATATATAATTATTTTTTCAGGTATTTTATGCTGTTCTACGTGGCTTATAAATTCGTGAAACTCATTTAAGCACTTTTGGTATTGAAATTACTAGACCAATAAATAAATGCCACGATGTCGGACATGAAGAATATGACATTAATTCAACAGAAGTACTTAAAGATAAAAAAATAGTAATAATAATCCAAAGTATTAATAAACCAATTCCAAGCTTCACCAATACGTAACGTGACATAACACAAAATCAACAAGAAGCTCTGAATATTTCAAGTCGCAAGTCACACAAGAGGGGCAGTGGCCAAGCCGAAGTTTCATCAAACTTCTATCGGTCGCCGAGTGGTCGGCAAACAATTTCAATGCCAATTAAAATACAACAATACAACTTATTAAATTAAAAAAACAATTTAAAAAATCGTAAATTACGGAAAAAACACGGGCCAATTGCCGAATAGCCTTTCTTAAATGGAACTCAAACATTTCCTACTTGAGGATCAAGAATCCTAGTAGGTACATGAAAATTAATTTACGTTCTGAAACTAAATTCCTCGGTGAAGTCTTAAACGGCAGCTATAACCGGATATCGGTTTACACAAGCCTCACAACCGCCGCTATAAACAGCTTTTAGCTATAAACAGACTCCTGCGCTGCTAGATGTATTGAGTGCGGAGAGTCTTAGTCGGACGTGATTCTGGCCCCGAAGGCGGTATAAACGGATCGACGTCCTTATCGAGTTTTACTCCATACCAATCAGTGTAAATATTAGCTGTGAATTCCTTCTTGATTTATGTCTATTTTTATTGTTTGTACCCCGTTGATTTGATACTTTCAAGGCACTTTTTTTTGTACTACACACAGCTTTTTTCATGATTCTAAGTTATATGATAGCTTTTTAAATTCAAAGTATTTAATAAGCACCTATTTACTAACTAACATATAAGATGGCATTTTGCAATATTTTTCTTGATAGCACGGTTTCAACGAATGCCATCTTCAAAGATCTATATAAAATATTGAGATCCTCAGAGATTTGCGGGTTCATTATAAAAATATATTGCTTTTGCATTTTTCCTATAATACTACCTTTGACACATATAAATAAATTTTTAGACGTATTTGATTAGATTTTGATACTTGATATATCCATCCCAGGATTTTTTACGATTTTAATGGACGTTGAAAGTGGAGTCAAACAAAATTAACTTCTAATGATTAACTAACTTCAGTTCTCCAGTTAAACTTTTTCAGCTAAGATGGTGATAATAAAATATGTAATGTCAGGTCAGGAGTGTGACGACATAATCTTCTTAAAATCGATTGATCGTCAATAATATCAACCAATCCAACTTTTACATAACATGATCAAAGAACTCTAAGCAGGTGGTGCTCGCTGCGGGTAGTCCGGTATTTCTTTTCACAGTAATTACCTTCTACTGTAATCGATGAAAACCGTATCCCGGGCCCCTCAATAAATCCACTCCAACCGCTCTTCATTAATTTGCTCCTGTCAAGTCCGTATCTGAAATTGTTGATGTTTTGCTCATGTTTGTGGCACAATTTATGGAACCGATCATTCGTGGCCCCAAAAGTTCAGCGGTTAGACTGAAATGATTTATGTGTAAGCGTTTATGAGGCGAATATGTACGAAGGTTTCGATGTTTTTGCCAGAATATTGCGATACTCGTAAACTACATACTTACAATAATACTAATTCATTTTATTTCATTTCAAGCAAATTTAAATGAAGTCAATAGAACCAACAAAAAAAACTAAGGTTTTTATAACATCAGCTCCACTTTTATAACAAAATTGAGACATACCACTTCTTATTTTTTAATGAAATAAATTATGAATAATATTAAATAATATAGACAATTTATATGAGTAATTAATTAACTAAGCGAGTACGTACATAGACAATCTAGAAAATATTAAGTTAAAATAAAAGATAAATCAAAAGAGTTATGAAACAAAATGTAAATGATATTCCTTTATCTTTATTCTGAAAATATTTTAGCAATAATAACAAGGAGCCTCAAATTCATCGCGAACTTCCCCTTCTGTAGGATACAATAATAAAAGAAATATAAACTTCTCCAAAAAAAATATTTGTTTTCCCGAGTTTCAGTTTTTACGTAGGACTGAAAGACAATATGAGGTTATTCTTAAATTATTCCGAAATTTTGACCTAAACGAAAGCTCTTCAGCCCGGGTTTAGCTTTTTATTGTGGCCCTCGGCTGCGGGTCTCAGTCGTACAGCGAAATGTGAATAACCCGCGTCGGGCTTGTGTTTTTTACAATTACTACGCACAAAACTTGCTTTGTTATAAATCAATCGTATTGTTTTGTCGTAACTGAAAAACATTATTTTCATCTTTTTTTCATAAGCTTTTATGGAATTTAAACTCCTTTTTATGTCCTTCTGTCAAGCAGCAGAAGAGCAACATTGTCTTTTTTTATTTTATTAAAGGATATTTTGTGAGACAAAAAGTGACATGAGCTACTTTTTACTGCAAGAAAAGTTTTATTCACACAAGAAAAATCGTAATGTTTTTTTTTATAAAACGTCTTTAACCCTGGCCCCAGGTAAAGCGTTTATTTACACTGAGACGGTGTTATTTTCTCGTTTTCACTTATGGCTGCTCCTAATAGTGTGTACGTGTTGCTATTACGGCTAGTGGTTACTGCTACAATTTGCTCTGGATTCACGTAAGTAAGGGCTGGCTAGAATAGGCGGTCTATCGAAAACCCATCCCAGTAATTTGAGGTGAGGTGGAAGACATTGTCGCTGAACGATTCAATTCCATCGATGGGCTCCTGCCCCGATGACGACTGCAGATCCTATCTTGATAGGAAATTTAAGTAATCGAATAGGTAGTATTCTAAACAGGGCTTAATTGGATCAGAAACTAACATTAATAATCAGTAAACAACTCACTTATGTAGTATAAAGTATAAGTTAAAAAGCTATTATTTTCAACTGTCTTTTCAGTTGTTTTTTTTAATAAACCATGAATGCTTGTTCTATTTAAAGTACGTAATTAAATTTAAAGTATTTAAAGTGCACAATTTTAACCATGTAAATATTGTAAAACATTATACACGTATTTACGTATTGTTGTTATGTATCACGTGAGCTTAGAATTAAAACTTTCTTTGCTCAAAACTTGGCGCTAAGTTCTTTAGGGTTCAGGAATAAACATTTTTCATATTTATTTAACGTCGTACACATAATGGTTTATTGTACTGTAACGACTCTCCGGGAGAGAGCCGCCACTTAATAAATACAAAAGGAACTTTTATAACACAATCACTATTTTATTAAATTATAACTGCACTCGCACTACTGAAACAACATTCAATCGTCCGCACTCGACGGCGGACGGCAGGTGAGAACGTCAAAACCCTACGGCCCCAGCCCGTCTGAAGTTTCTATCGCTCTCTTTCTAAACTGAATAGTTAAAAAGAGAACGAATATATTACAAAAAGAATACTATCGCCAGTATCAAACTACATAGCACTCGGACCAACGAGGCCCGATGCTACAACTACCCCCGGTCTCCCCTGAAAAAATTTTTTTGGTTGAAGACCCAAAAAATTTTTTTGCTAGTTACAATCTACTAGTAGCTAACTACCTACCTAAGAGAGGGAAAAATTCACTTAATAAAAATCTAATAAAAAAACAAAGGAAGACTTAGATCCTGGACTTAGCTAAAGTCTAATTACCAGAAAAATATTTTCTAATAACTTTTTTAAATAAAAAACCTCTCCAAAAATACTTAAAACAGGACCCATATCTTACCATCCTAAACCAAAGCTAACAGCTACCTCAATCACAAAATCCAAACCCTAACCTGAATCCATAAAATTCTTCAAAGACATAGCATAAAAAATTTAAAATGAAATTTAAAACATTTAAATTAACGATAAAAAAAAACAAGATAATTAAAACAATGTTAACACCAATCACAATACTCAAGAATCTAAATTAATCTACATTTAATTTAAAAGCAAAATAGAAAAAGAAGTTAAGGTGTTAAAATTGTAGCTATGTTTCCAAAGAAAGAGAAGTTAACATACCCACTAACAAAGAAGAATACAACCAATTAAGCATAACGCAATATAGAAGAAAAAAACAGATGAGCTAAGAAATAAACGTTTTGTTTTTTTTTTTTCATGAAAAATTATTTTCTTTTCATTCAGGCATCACTGATGTCCTGAAGTACATCTCGCGTCAGTAAGGAGGTGTAGAAGAAAATATTAATGATTTTTTAAATATAAAAGTTTTATCAGCCCGCACATGAAACAAATAAGAGGATCAATATACAGAAAAAACAATATAGTAACAACAATATCAAGATAACTAGCGACTAGGAAGAAAAATAATTATTTAGTCTAGGATACAAGTACATTACATGTCTTCTTACAAGATACAATATCATTACCATTATTAAATATCATATCAATATCATTATTAAATATGTGGTTTTGAAAATGACAACAACTTGGATTGGTATATATAATGAATTGAAAAAAAATTACGTATCACTTCTCCCCATATCCTAATACCATACCTCATCATAACCCATAGAAATCTCAACCTTTTACTAACCTAGAAAAGGACAGATAGAATACGTGTGATCCTAAACAGACCACCCTACAAAGCTCCTATGTCTCTTAAAGCAGGTGTATCAACTGTGCCTAATCAGCCAACTTACAGCGCAACAATCTCAGCTTAATCATCGTACACGAAACCTCAACTACCTAACTACCAATCCGTTTAGAAAAACATACAAACAATTCGTAAAAACTAGTGACAATAATGCATTTATGTTTTATTTTATATTATGCAGGTCACCTAAGCATAACCAAAAAGAAATTACCTACCTCACAATACAATAAAAGGGAATTCAATAAAATATAAATAAAAATAAATATGTAAGCATCTGTTTACAAAAGTGACAGACCAAGACATGACACTTTATCTTTGACGAAACGGATCGCCATTTTATTCCAAGAAGTATTTATAACAGACAAAACATTCAAATAGTTGAACTGTCAAGAACAAAGAAAATATCTGCCATTTTTGAAACTGACAATGGAAAATTCTTTGAAAAATTGCAAACAAAATATTAGTTGGGATAAAATGAAAATAACTCGGAACTTTCCTCTTTATGTCTGCGACCCTGCTGACGATGTCACCAATCGCCTTCCGGCCGCCTCGTCCGTGCGTTTATACTCAATAAAACAATAAAAATACTCTGCGGGGTACTCGCTGGGATACTCCTCCCTCTCGACGAGCTCCATCACACGACACTCATCATCATCATCCAGACGGGGTGCCATAAGCCCTCTCGGCGGGGTGAACTGTTGCAGTCCATCTCTTCTTTCTCCAGACGTTGCTCAGTGAAGAAACCACGGCATAATCTCCAAAGCAGCTTCTGGCTCACTAGCCAGCAGCAGCAACAGCCTCTTTTAATATATTTTTCTTGACGCTCTTCATTTGTTTTATTCTTCATTACATCTATTCTATTCACGTTATTTGAAAAAAAGCGGATATCTATAGCACATTTTAACCATTTTAAACTCCTTAGTTTTACAAAGCCCACTGCCCCGGGCAGGGCTCGCCCGTGGGCTAGGCCCACTAAAAACAACCTGCCACGACGGCGGTCGGAGAGTGAGAACGTCAAAACCCTACGGCCCCTGGCCGTCTGAAGTTTCTATCGCTCTCTTTCTAAACTGAATAGTTAAAAAGAGAACGAATATATTACAAAAAGAATACTATCGCCAGTATCAAACTACATAGCACTCGGACCAACGAGGCCCGATGCTACAGTACACTCATCAGCAACAAAATGCTTTAAGAAAGTGGACAGACGCGTTCCGATTCGTAGTCGTAGGCTACGACTCGTAGCGATAATAAACCATATTATAACCGTACGAATGCGGCGGCGAGTCGAGAAGCGCCTACGACTGTCTACGACGTAGCAAGCGTAGTCAATATTCGTAAAAATCTATTTATTTTATTAATGAAAACAACTGCCCTATTCTTTATTATAATATAAGTTAAAAAAACTAATAAAAAGATATTTTTTTAGTTGTGGTTTTTTAATCTTGCATTAAGTCATTGATAGTAATTGTTCTATTGAAAGTGCGCTAAAAATGCGCAATTTAAACCATGTGAATTAAATTACGTAATTCTAGGCTAGGGCATGGCTGCATACATTTTAACAACCGGTCATTGCTGTGCACAGATTACACATTTCATAAACTCCACCCAGCTTTATAATATAAAGCAGCAATCTTCTACATAGTGGTTAGAAGGTGGAGTATCTTCATCATACGAATAAAATATGAAAGCGCAATAGTTATGAATGTATAGTATTATTATTTGACTAGTAATTTTATAAGTAGATTTATTTCCCCAGCAAGAGCTTGAAATAGCAGTAATAAAAAACAAGGTGTTCTGATCTGACTAGAAATAGAAATAATGACCCAATTCAATAAAAACTTCACTCTAGCCAAAATCATGAATGATTGTGCGTTTTGAAAATTTAACTGTAGGTTCGAGATGTGACTCGAGCCTGCCGGTGGCGGCGGCGGCGGCGGAGTGGTGGAAACGTTTATAAAATGTTATTAATAATGAAAATTCCATTTGATAGATTGTCATAGTAAAATAATAAACGCTGATTCAGCCTGGTAATGATCCTAACCAAACTGAGGAAAATCTCTCAAAAATGAAAGGCGAATACTCACCCACTCAGCTTCGGAGCTAAGAGTGTAGATAATTAGTTGTATAATTTACAACCGTTTCAACATACTAAACGTAATAAAAAAAACACTTTATAACACTAATTTAATGTTGACCGATTACTAAGTTGACCGACCGCGAAGTAGACCGTTTGCGAAGTTGACTAGTAGTGAAGTTAACAGATCATATTTTAGTGGACTGTTTGCTAAGTTGACCGATTACGAACAAATGAAAAATTTAGCGTTACCAATCATCTGCGGCTAAGCACGACATCATTTGCGCACTTTTTTATTTAAAACCTGTATGAAGTTACAGCTAAAATTACTGTACTGTAATGGTTGACTAGCTTGGTGCAGACAAGCCTTCACTACGAGGCACGCGACTGCAGCTAATAAATAACTGTATTAGTCCTCCTGGCTTGATTACAGAGCGGTTTGCTATAGGGTGAATAAAAAACTAAAAGGCTTATTATTAGCTTAACAGCTTTTACATATTTCTTTCGTGGATTTTTAATTTGCTTTGAAACTGGTATCAAAAAACGATTATGAGAGATTTTTGAAAAGATGTTATTGAAATCAAAGATAACCTACACATACTAAAGTTACTAACTAGCATTATTACGCCGTGTGGTGACGGCAGAGTAGAATACATTGGTCACCAACCCCTACTCTTCCGTGGGTGTCGTAAGAGGCGACTTAGGAACTACACATTGAACAGGGAACGGGCAGCAGCGCTCTCTGATACAGTAACTTTTTAATCTGCGATCTCCAACCCGCCTGCCAAGCGTGGAGATTATGGCAAAACCCTCCACTTAAGTGGAGGAGGCTCATAGTCCAGCAGTGGACTGTAGTCCACTGACTGGCCCGTTACAACGGGCCGTTGATGATGTTCATTATTAAATAAAATTAAATACTGTACCGGACTGGTGCAGATTTCTTGCAAGTGTTTAATTCACTCATAATAATGAATAGATTATTCATTATTATGAGTGAATGATGGTTGAAATGCACCAACCTAACATTGTTCGTGATGTGATAATGTTTAAAATCGGATAGAGCCGTTAGCGAAACAAACCATGTCCGACAACATGATCTATTCAATTATTTCAGCTTAATCCGCAGTTCAAGCTCGTTTGAAAATCCCTCTCCGCTCCAGTCATTTAGGCTTTAAGCCTGCCTTCAAACGCACGTAACAGACGTAAGCTGTTATGCAACTTGATAGAACATTGGTTGGCTAGTGTTGCTATAAAATTAAATATACTATGAAGGGAGAATGGGGAGTATTTTGCCCAGCTGAAGGCCCAGGCTAATCTAATCTAAAAGTAGCCTGTTGTGTCCCACAGCAGAGCAAGGGCCTCCCTTCTTGTCTTCTACTCTTTTTTGCTACTTGCCAGCCATCATGGCTATTTCTTTTTATGGGCAAATAGTTCGTCAAATAATGAGGCTATTTAAGAAAAGATTTTTTTTTATCGATTAAAAATTATGAAAAGTGCTCAATTATTGTATAAAAAAAATATATTACCTATATAATATTTATACAGTAATGTTGGTGATTTCAACTTGTTAATTGGTACTCTGGTAAACTGGCTGGCTGAACTGGCCGAGCTGGTTGTTTAGTAGCAATAGGATCAAGCATGACGCGTTTTTTCTCTCTCTCGAATAAACGCAATAAAATTTCTGGATATAGTTTTAAAATCGCCTATAATAAATCCGGAAATCAAACAAGCGAAAAGCACTATAGCAGTTTCCTGGAAACCATTCATTCTGTAATAAATTTCCATCATAGGTTTGGAATATGAAAATTAATCCATTTTTGTTTTCGTTTGTATTTTAAAATAATAAGGCACTGAACATTTATTTTTGTTTTCTTTTTTGTCATCGTCAAAGTAGAAAATAAAATAAAATTTCTGTACTAACTATAAAAAATACGAAAACATAGCTTTATAATTTTTCGTCGTAGGCATGAATATGCCTATACACATTGTAATTATGAAAGCTGAAGTCGATATAAAAGTGGCACCAATTAGGGAAACAAGATGGCCGTGCCCCTGGATTAATGTCCTTAATTAACATTAAGGAGGGGCTGTTAGGGCATCAAGCACATCTAGCGCGACGTTGATGGGAAAATGTTCTAAAAAACGTGACTTAAATAGGATTTCATATTTAAATAAACATTTTAAAATTGCAATATTCTTGTCACCTGCTCGCTAATATAAGTCCCCACTAAGGGATTCGAGCTTACTTTAAACCTTCTTTCTTTCGCTTAATGTGAATAGGTAGTCTTAACACATAACCTTTCAATTTCTTCGCAGTTATGAAGGTTTCTAATCAAACGTATATTACATCATAATTTATAATTTTATCGTAAGTTCAAAGTTCATCATCTATTCTATCATAATTTTCTTTGACCAATTTGGTTTACGATAAAGACTAGTGACAAAGCAACTCAAGTATTTCATTATCCTTCCTTCCTTCCTTCCTTCCAGACACGTCAAATGAATTGTTCTAATCCGCTAATTGTAGCTGTCTTCAACAAATATATACGACTTTAATCGATATGATAGACATGCAGGTAGATCGTATGTATGTGTTACCGACTGGTATATTTGACGAATAATTTGTGACAAATAATTAATAATAATAATAATGATATCAAATTTAAATTTAATTTAATCAGTCATTAATTTCATTAATGTATTGTATTTTTATTATAATATGGGATTGTATGCTACTTTGTAGGTATATTATGCCTGAAATAAACAGATTTTAATTTAATTTAATTTAATTTTAATTATATCCGGAGATAAAATAAGGAAGATTACGGAGCTATATTATGAAAATTTGTACTATAAATTCGAAGTAAGTATATAAAGTATATAAATCCGCCGTGTGGTGACGGCAGAGTACAATACATTTGTCACCAACCCCTACTCTTCGCGTGGGTGTCGTAAGAGGCGACTTAGGAACTATACATTGAACAGGGAACGGGCAGCAGCGCTCTCTGATACAGTAACCTTTTAATCTGCGATCTCCAACCCGCCTGCCAAGCGTGGAGATTATGGCAAAACCCTCCACTTGGGGGAGGCTCATAGTCCAGCAGTGGACTGTCACGGGCCGTTGATTTGATTTTTGATATAAAATGGGGACGAATATGAGCTGTTGATGATGATATAAAATTGTACAATAATGGTAATGGTGGTTGTAGGTAAAATAAAATTTATCTTCCATTAGTTAGATAGTTCGTAGCAAAATAGTGAAGACAATAAAGACACGTCCGTAGTAAACCGTAGACTTCAGTCGTTACACCAGTATTTACTATCCATGTCCTTGTCTATGGAGTGTGTGTTAGTGTTCATAATGTTCACGTACTAAAAACAGAATGATAAATTAAAATTAACATTGAATGAAAAAGAATGATATCTGAACATTTTACTGTTTGTTTTATGTTATGTATTTTATTTTATGTTATAAACAATAAATTTGGTATTGATGGATGGCCACAAAATTCAGTGATTTAGTAATTACATTAAGTGCAATAATAAAAAAAACACGCTTAGCTGCATTATAGTTTCAGTACTAATACTTGGTTTAAATTTGGAACCCTGTTACAAACGTACCAATACCAATTATTTTATACAGCACCTTGTTATCATTGAAAAGTTTGGTGTCTTATGTACGCATATAGGAATTTGAAAAAGAAATATGGCGGCGCGATTATTGATCTACAGTTCAGTGTCGTAAAAATAAACGATCGTTTTTATAGAGGCGGCGGCGGCGGCGGCGGGTTGGCCCCATAGCTACATAATATTAAGCTTATCAATGTTACTTGTTCCCACTATTTTGTCTACTCTGTGCAATAAATCAAATGTGATTTATTGTTTTGGAGAGGACTCGAGCTTGTTACGGCTCGCTAGTAATGTAGAGCAAAGCGCGACGAAATATGAATCATGCACACTTGATCTATGGTTCGAAAACAATTGAAAGCGTCGAGGGAGTGTGCTGTCTGGTTATACGAGTACTAATAGTAACTCTGTTAGGTTGAATGCGATAAAATAAGAAAAGGTCAGTCTCTTAGCCAACTTCGTGCGAATCTTGAACGGGCTACGTTTTTGTATTAGTTTGATAGAATGACGTAACAAGTTGCGATTGTCGGCACTTGATGGAACTTGGTACACATATTTAATAAAAGTCACTTTTACTAGTTCCACTTATATTACATTCACCCGACCGGTTTCGATCAACACATCATCTTCATAGAGTTATTGATTACTTATTCTAGATCACATAGTTTGTCAATAACGACCGTCCAAACCAACATAAACAACAGTATAATTCAAAATATTTAAGTAATGAGGGTAATCACACTTGATTCTCCCCATAATGACTGAGTAATGTCACTTAATAAAAATTACCTTAATATGGGGTAAAAAATAGGGTACAAAGTACAATAATAATAGGTAACAAATAATAAAATGCAATAAACAATTAAAGATTACAATATGTCACAGATAATTATCTATTAAAATAAAATAAAAGGGGGGATTTATTGATGGGGATTGCTGAGTTGTGGTTGTGTTGTCATTTTAATTGCATTAATAGGTAGGTGATTATTATTTTATATTTAACAAGCAGTAGCGGTTTGAAATTATGGTCTAGGTGGTTCTATGGTATCTGCCTAAAGGTATTCAGAACGTACTTACTACATAGGATAAAATACACGTGTCAACTTGAGAACCTTGATTTTTTCGTCGGTTAAAAAGGTAACGTACCTATAGTTATATACCTTTCGAGTCCCTGAATGTGTACGTGCTACGGGTACAACAAAGTCCTGGCGTATACAGCCACATTCTACGAGCTTACATTACAAACGCACTTTACGAGGCATTCACACGACACGACGACGCTCATACATGTATGAACGCCCGAATAAATTGCATTCCTCTCCGCAACTCCATACGTCTACCTCCATACAACACTGTATGATATGACGTGTGTAATAAATCGTGTATCCATAGTGGTGCGCGACTTGCAAACATGGAAAACATTAAAATGACAAATTGTTCATTGCTCTGATTCCATTTTTCATGCGAGAAGGTGCCTTTCCATTACAACCGGCCGTGTTTTTGTGGAGGTACAAATATTTTTGGGAGTAACGATGTGTTTTAGAAGTTATTAATAATAATAATAAATAATAATTTACACTATGAATGGTACAGAACGAACAATGCAATAAATACTTCATTTGTACGTTGTGTAACGAGGCATTCGTCCTCTTTTCTGTTTTATGACTGGCAACCTTTCTTGCTGGCAGTTTTATCTTTCATTTTAAATTCATTTTCAAATTTAGATTTCTTACGTTTCGATTTTGTCTTTTTTCTGCTAAATTTCTCACTTCATGTCCTGATCTCCGAAAGTCAGAGAGCAACAAGAGCCGAAAGTACATACCTAAACCTTTTCTACGTACTCTACTATTTGTCAGTTTATATAAATACATTAATAAATTCCTTTACCCTTTACCTGGACTGAACCCTGGTTTTTGCCACGTTTTAAATCCTCTTTCGTGTGGTGCTCAGCGGATCCGTGGCGGCTGTTTGGTGATTTATAATATGTATTAAATAAAAACTCCTCACATTGTTACTCTAATTTGACATGGAAAACTACAAAGATCACGAACAAATCGTCGTCATTGACTATTTTATTATAACCTTTGAGAGGCTCGAGCCTATACAAATATAATAAAATCGAGTCAATGCTATCGTTATCTTGTTTGCATAATTATTATAGTAATTATACTATTATAAAAATGGAATCTTGTTTGTCCACGAAAGTTACTCTCAACTCCATGTTATTTGAGGTGCGTATTTAATTTGCACAATTTCGTTCATTGGCTGTCGGCAAATTGACGAATCCAAAAAAATGAGGAAATATTTTCAATCTTCTCGCTTATTTGGTGTTCTTCTGATTACATAACTCTGTTCGACTTGTTAGGAAATTTGACGACAAATAAAATAAAAATAAAGTTTGATCCTACTAATATTATAAATGCGAAAGTTTGGATGTTTGCTGCTGAATCACGCTTGAACCACCCGATCGGGATGAAACTTGGCACACATTTAGGTTAGGCTCTGGAATAGGACATAGGCTACTTTTTACTGCGGGAAAACTCATTTAACGCTGGTGAAACCGTGGGCGGAAAGCTAGTCGATAATATTACTTTCCGTATACTCGTACAAAAAATAATGAATCACTCCGTACTCAGCGTATTTGTTATAAGTGTCATTTATAAACAAAAGTTGGTTGTATCCACAGCTTATCTAAATTCTAGCTTTTGTAACCTATTTCCGAATAGGTAAGTTTAAATAGGGAACGAGGCTTAGATTCAATTTCTCAGCGGCGCGGCTAGGATTAAGTTACCCTGTTCCCAGTACAAAGGCCAGCCATGACAATGACAGTTAGCCTCACTTGTTCACGCCTACCACTTTACATTTTTGACTCCAACAATCTAATTTTTAACACTACATTCTCCTATTTTCGGCTTTATCACCGAAGCAATAAGATGCACGACTTCGAGAAGGTTTCGTGTTTGAGCCGCAAGTGTAGATTGGCAAAACTAGGTTAGCCAAGTTTGAGCCGACCTCGGCTTGTGACGAGCTTTATAATACACACAACTTGTTTAGTTGATTAATTTCAAATGCGTTGAAATTATTAAATGCAATCTGTCATTTGTGTTTTAATAAAATCTAGCTGTCCTGCCGTTTTTCCTACCTCTACCCTACTCTACACCTACCCTACACCTACCCTACACCTATCCTACACCTACCCTACACCTACCCCACACCTACCCCACACCTACCCCACACCTACCCCACACCTACCCTACACCTATCCTACACCTACCCTACACCTACCCTACACCTACCCTACACCTACCCTACACCTACCCTACACCTACCCTACACCTACCCTACACCTACCCTACACTTGACCATTTTGTATTGGAAAACTAAATTGTCGTTTTTTTTTCTGTTACTTATTATTTATATTTCTCACCGACCTTCCATGAACTTCCACAAATATTTCAAGATCAAAATTAGCCAAATCGGTCGAGCCATTCTCGAGTTGTAGCGAGACAAACTAACAGCAATTAATTTATACATATACACCGTGAAATTTAACTGGTTGTTTTTTGTTAAATGAAGTGTTCAGTCCATTAAACTGAACAACTTTCCCCAAAAAACATGGGCTGTAAAACGACAAAAAATAAGCAAATACCAAAAATATAATATCTTTGTACTGAAACTGTTAAATAACTAACCTAGCTTTAGATAATGAAGAAAAATAATAGGAAATGTGTCGAGGTCAGGATTAATTACTTACATAAAATATATTGAATGAAACACTGAAAATCATAAAATAAAAATAATTTTAACAAAAAAATAGAAACCTCCTTCAAATTACCTTATATGGTTATCTCCACTAAAAAGTAACAAATAAAATAACATTCCAGATGGAACATGAAAAAAAATATTGCCAATATCCACAATTAAGTAGATAGGTAGTGGATTAAGTAAATATTTAGAATTTTGTACTTCCTTTTGGAGTCGAATTTTGTAAAAAGAAAAAGCTATAAACCTAGTCATTCACTGTGTCAATAACATACTAAAAAATCATGGAGATTGGAAAATATTTAGAAGTGGAAAAACGTTTTCTCTTTTTGT
This sequence comes from Carpatolechia fugitivella, assembly GCA_951230895.1. Classification (NCBI taxonomy): domain Eukaryota; kingdom Metazoa; phylum Arthropoda; class Insecta; order Lepidoptera; family Gelechiidae; genus Carpatolechia; species Carpatolechia fugitivella. Next base: position 7,586,917 of record OX579652.1, read on the forward strand.
ATGGACGAGCACGTACTATTCTTCCCTCTTAATAAGCTTATAGTTTACCCCGATACTTGGGCTATTCGTAAGGAGTTTCAGGTTTGAGATGGTATCTTGAAAGTCTGTCGTTAGCTGATTACATACAGATAGTGAATGTAGGCTGGCTTCTTCTTTTTTTTGCTTCATATTGTGGATTGTAAGGTCGACAACCAACCTCACATACCCTGGTCACACAGTTAATATAGTACCGGGCCCTTGTCAAAACCCACTGACTTAGCACGAGTAACGACGCCTTCTGTAGATATTAGAGCCGAGACACATGGCTTAACGTGCCTTCCGAATCACGGAATCATCTTTCTTTTCAGACAATCAGGTGATTCAGGCAGCAATGTCCCAACTAAACTGAAAAAAGTCTCACAAGGACATTTTCGTTTAAGAGTGTCTTCACTGGGATTCGAACCCGAAACCTCCGTAAAGAGAGTAAAACACTCGACCACTCGGCCATAGAAGCTAAATTATTTGTTATTATTTGTTTGATATCCAATACAATATCCGAAGATTGCAGGTTCTTGTCCTGTCACGGTCGCCAAAAAATGTGATAAAATCGAATAATATAATTTTATATGGATATAATTTTAAATGTGATATAATATAATTTTAAATGTGATAAAATCGAATAATATAATTTTATATAATTTTATATGAAACGTAGATTTTCAGCAAACTGACAAAACAAATTTATTTCGTTGCCTAGCAACATTCCACCACAAACGGTATCGCGCGCGATGCATGTTGCTATCACTGGTTGAGGAGTTTCCGCTTTTATCTCTTATTCCATCATCAGATTTAAACAAAATGGTATGGATCTATCCCTAAAGCATGTTCTATAGAATGAAAAAAGAATCATCAAAATCGGTTGAAAACTGACTGAGATATGACTAAAAGAATAGACGAATAACGACGCGAATGCTACATTCCGTTGAGGAATTTCCAAGTTTTACCTAGTTTCCACCATCAGATCTTGACGAAATTAATATGGGACCACCTCGAGAGTAAATCCTATCGAATGAAAAAAGAATTATTAAAATCGGTTTACAATTGGCGGAGATATCTAATAACATACATAAAAAAAAAAAAAAAACAGACGAATTGAGAACCTCCTCCTTTTTTGAAGTCGGTTAAAAATGGCCCGTTCATACAAAACCGCGCGGCCGGCTGATCGATTTACTATGGGGGCAGCAATATTTTTTTTCAATTGCCAGCCCGTATTCCTTGGAGAAAGTTGTTCAGTTTAATGGACCGAACACTCCATTTAACGAAAAACAACCAGTTTTTCACGGTGTATGGATAGATATAATAATGAATATATCCAAACCAACGTTAAGAGATAGGATAGGATACAATTAGCTCACTCCGGATTAACAAGTAAAAAGGAACACACGGTTCACTTGTGTTAAAGAAAAGTAATATACTTCAACTTCTATTTAATTTCATGTTAACATTCTTACTCTTAGTATGCTCTTAGTAATTTTACTATAAATTATTAGTAGTCTTTGGATTAAACACAGTAAAATCCAATTTTTTAAAGTGCATTTTTTTTTGTTGCTTTATGTATTTTTATTTTGCTTATAGAAGACACTTCTAGGAAATAAATGTACAACAATGACGCTTTCAAGTAACTAGCCGCTAGCGAGTTTATTATCAATATGACATTTCTAATTAAGGAGACTAGACCTGTAGATTACAATAAACAATAGTAGATGGTTTTGAAATTGCTACGATATTTTTAACCAATTTGCTACGAGCCGCAGCAGCGTAGCAATACGTAAAAAATTATGTAAATATTTTGTTCTGTATTAAATATTTATTTTAATATAATTTAAAAAAAAACTTCGAGACGAATATTTTTTAATAGTCCTACGTTTGCTATGCTACGCCGCCGCCGCCGTAGCTCGTAGCCACCGCGTAGCTGTTATAACAACAACAATACTTTGTTCGTGGTTGGTCAACAACTCACTCTGAAATCATAAAAGTATTGTCCGATCGCTTTTTTAGTTGTTACGACCATTTAAGTTTTCATAATACATACGAAAAACACCTGTCTTAAATTATAACATATTAATCCTTCAACACAGAAGATTTATTTAAAATCCTTCCGAAATTATACAACATCGCGCTGCGAACATAAAAAGGGTTCGCAATATTTATATGGGGCGCATTAATAACAGCAACATTGGAATAACAAATGCTCACCGCTGGGAGCAACAATAGCCCGAATACATCACGGCAGAGCTCGAGGCGCCCCTTCTCGCCCGTGGGCGCTTGGCGCCATTGGACAACCTCCAACTGCTGATACCTTGAAGAGAAAAGAAATCGATCTCATATATTTTTCAATATTCACGGGTTTGATGAGATCAATAGAGCTTTGTGATAGAAAATAATCTATAAAAAGTTGTATGAAAGTTTTATGCAACAATAAAGTGTCATGCTCTGTCGCGGCGCCACTAATGACGAATTTGTTGGTAATAACATAGTTGAATGTACTTACTACGTACATAGTGTACGTGAAAAAAAAATCTGTACGTTCAATAGTAAAAAAGAAAAAAAATATTTTTTATGGCGCCGCTACAGAGCATATTCTCTCCAGCGGCGCCACTCGGTATCCATACTTCCCGATACATTTTGTTCAAAATTTAAAGTACATATGGATGTACGAACGCTGCTTTGAATGTACGTATAAAAATATTAGCAATTATGCTATAATAATAGCATTGACAAAAAAAAAAAAACATTTTCCCATACAAAATGTACGTAGGTTTCGTAACTGTCAAACATTTACAAGTCCGCGCCCACTATATTACCACTTTGGTATAAATAGTGATTAGGTCCGTCAAAAAAATAAAATAAAATAAAAAGTCAAACATTTGTAGGTGTAGGTGTAGGGTAGGTTTAGGGTAGGTGTAGGGTAGGTGTAGGGTAGATATAGGGTAGGTGTGGGGTAGGTGTAGGGTAGGTGTAGAGTAGGTGTAGGGGTAGGTGTAGGTGTAAGTGTAAGGTAGGTGTAGGGTAGGTGTAGGGTAGGTTTAGGGTAGGGTAGGTTTAGGATAGGTGTAGGGAAGGGTAGGTGTAGGGTAGGTTAAGTGTAGGGAGGTTACTAATGACATTTGAACGACGAACACTATTAATCTAGAGTACTATTGTGCGAAGTTACGGTGTATCTACGTAACTTTAGTACTATGTAACGTTACATCTATTTTTCATTGAACGAACTTTGATACATCTAGGTAATTTTACTGCTTTGGTCAACAGCTCATATATGTCGAGGCTCGAGCCTAACTTGAATTAGGGTGATTCGGCCTTCGTCGTCCACGCGGGTTGCGGGTGACCCAGTGCGGGTTGGCGGGCACAACCTTTGATTTTCTTCGCAGGAGTGTGCAGGTTTCATCACGATGTTTCCCTTCACTGTAAGAGCGTCGAATAAACGTACGTATAAATTCGAAAACACATTGGCACGTGGTGGGGATCGAACCTGCGTCTCCATGACTGAAGGCAGTGGCCCTAGCCACTAGACCACCGACGCTCTTAACGACGACCATCGAAGATGTTACAAATTACAAATTACAAAATGTTACAAATTTAATATAATTGTTAATCGCAATTTTGAATTTTAATTATTGCTAAAATAAGTTAATCGTAAAAACAATTTAATTATGCCCGACTCTGCTGCTAAATAGTATTAGCAAATCCTTTTTTACTTAGATGTTCTTAAAGAAATAGGCATTTGAAATGTGGGCGGAGTTGGACACGCTAAATCATAGTTATATATTGCATTATTGTTTTTGTTTTTATACGTACATTCAAAGAAGCACCTACCCTACACCTACCCTATATCTACCCTACAACTACCCTACACCTACCCCACACCTACCCTTTATCTACCCTACACCTACCCTATATCTACCCTACACCTACCCTACACATGCCCTATACCTACTCTACACCTACCCTACACCTACCCTACCCTAAACCTACCTTACACCTACCCTACACCTACCCTATACCTATCCTACACCTACCCTACACCTATCCTACACCTACCCTACACCTATCCTACACCTACCCTATACCTATCCTACACCTACCCTACACCTACCCTATACCTATCCTACACCTACCCTACACCTATCCTACACCTACCCTACACCTAAATACCGGAGTCCTCTACCCCTTATTATAATAAGGACGCAAAAAAAAAAGTCTGATCAGAGTACCGCAGAAAAAGTCTTTGCCCTGTGGTAAAGGAATAACTGAAGTACGTGATTAAAAAAAAAACCTACCCTACAGCTACCTTACACCTAAACCACACCTACACCTACGTGTAGGGTAGGTTTAGGGTAGGGTAGGTTTAGGTTCAAAAAAAAAATCAAACATTTGTAGGTGTAGACCTACAAATGTTTGACTTTTTTTTTGACGGACCTAATCACTATTTATACCAAAGTGGTAACATAGTGGGCGCGGACTTGTAAATGTTTGACAGTTACGAAACCTACGTACAGTTTGTATGGGAAAATGTATTTTCTTTTATTTTTTTGTCAATGCTATTATTATAGCATAATTGCTAATATTTTTATACGTACATTCAAAGCAGCGTTCGTACATCAATATGTACTTTAAATTATGAACAAAATGTATCGGGAAGTATGGATACCGAGTGGCGCGGCTGGAGAGATGCTCTGTAGCGGCGCCATAAAAAATATTTTTTTTCTTCTTAACTATTGAACGTACACATTTTTTTTTTCACGTACACTATGTAGTAAGTACATTCAACTATGTTATTACCAACAAATTCGGCATTAGTGGCGCCGCGACAGAGCATGACACTACAATAAAATATAAAAATAATCACATTTAAAAATAAAAAGTACATCTTCTCAGGCAGTAAATTACCTCAAACAAGAATTCATCAAAGGAAAGGATAGTCACTTCCTCATATACCGTCTGTCTATGCTCGAGCAACGACCTAGCTATGCCTAGCAATTTTCATGACTGATCATAAATTGACCACGCACCATTATAACACCGTTGAATAAATTTTCAAATCTACTTGCGTATGTAAGAAAAAACATTTAAACCGATAAACGGATTGTTGGTAAATTATATAGCTAGATTGCCAAGTAAAAATTAAATTCATTCTATCAAATTGCTTTTCACATTTAAACGAAAAACTAAAAAAAACTCGCCAGAACATTTCCTCGTTTGGTTTGTTTGAGCGCACCGGTCCGTACGTTCGTTGGTGCGTTTCAATCAGATCGTACCATTTGTACCTGAGCGGATTAAACATTTAAACGAGTTGTCGTCCCACTGGCTCTCGGTCCGCGTCTTTACATAAAATCCTTTGTCAAAAAACACGAGTGAAATGTATTTTTCATACTCTTACTCAGAAGGTAGATCGGAAGTTGCCTGTGGAGCGGATTGAAGGTAATACTTTTCAGCCCGAGGTAGAATCGCTTTCAACTGACAGCTGTCAAATTATAAAAAAAACTGGTTTTAATTTCACATTTCTATTGAACTATGTTCCATCTCTCTATACAGCCACTCAATTATAGCCCAATATTAAATTGAAATAACATAAAGTTAAGTATTAATTAAAGAATATATATTTTTTAAATGACTTTATTATTAATTGACTTTCAACTATTTCTTTAAAATAAAATAGATTTGGGCAAAATATCAATGATGGAAATTAAAAATAATAGCTCAAAAGCTGGCTGGCATGGCCACAGCAAAAAGTAAAAATAGGCGGGAAAGCAACAATCCGATTATCATTTGTTTCTCGAGTTCTAGGGTTTTGTTTAGAATGAGTTCATCTGATTCAGATATGGAAGTCACTAGTTTTTTCTTTAGCTAATTCGTGTTTTTATTTTTACTTTCCTTGTATCCTTAATGAAAAGCACAGTGTTTACCACGGGTTAAAGACTTATTTAGTGCCTCGAACTATTAAGGCCCTCGCTACGCTCAGGCCCCAAACCCCGTCTCGGTGCTTTCACCCCTCATGTAACAATGTACTATTACGTGGCGTTATCAAATTCGGTAAAATCGATAGGCTTTCGTCTGAAATTGTTTTTTACTTCAAAAATATTTTGATTGTAATTTTCAACATAGTTTATTTTATAAAAGTATTTAATAATCGTTGGAAATGTTGATATATGTACATTATGTATAAAGGTCAGTTTATACTTTAACAACTTGCAACTCGCAATTGTACTAATTGCAAGTTGCAAGTACAGTTGTCAAAACAAAAGTTTCATATCTTCCAGTTGTCAAAAAGCATATTATTTCCTGTTGCCAAGGAAACACTCGCACTTGCAAAAAATAGACCGAACATCTATTTTTAGTTGCAAGTTTACCAATTAAGTTGACTCGCAACTCGCACTTGCTACTTGTCGAAGTGTAAATCGGCCTTTATATATTATTGGTTGATATGAAATGCTAAAAAGCAGGTATTTAGTTACGTTCATTTAATTTACTTCAACAAGTTATTAAAATATTCCACGCAGTTTTGAAATCAAACACCTTTTGCCTCGAAAATCATAAATGAAACCCTATATTCCAAAAACTCAACGGTTCTTTTCGGTTCGTGTACTTATTTAACAAGATTGTTGTATGTATGTTTACTGAAGCCACCCGGCTTAATTTTATTATGTGCTTGAGATCACTGCTTAATTAATGAATTCTCAGGATATTTCCCGCAGTGCATAAAAATGCATCAATTATCGGTAGAGCTTAATTTTAGAATGTAATTAGGAAAAGTGCAATGCCGGGTCCGCAAATAATTACGATATTGGTGTGGGTGCGATCGTTTCACGAATAGTGATGCGGTTGCGAGGTATTTTATTGTTTCAGGAAATGTTAAGAAAAATATATTCTGTCGGGAGCCAAGCGATCGTTTTTTGTTACTCCAAGCTGTCAATATAGTTTGATTATTGTCCAAAAAGGACGCTTGTTTTGTTTTGTTAATGAATAATCATATTTCAGTGTCAATAATATAATAAAGTAGAAATTTTGACTTTACCATTAACGCTAAATGTTCCACATGTAACTTATAAACCATACTTACATTACAATACATTGGTTAGGCTCTTTCTTCACTGAACACTTAACTCGTACATATTCAAAATATGGCTTTATTTTATCCGTGGTACTTTAAATGCACTAATTTCTAGTTACTAATGCTACAGTAACTTAGCGTTATACCGTTGCTAGCTACGGTTTGCCTACGGCGAAGCAACAAATGAGAACTGATTTGAATTACATTGCTGCGTTTGGATCGCACTTTTAATGGTAAATTAACAGCAATGATCGGTAGTCCGATAGTTAGAAAAGTGTACTCGTTTAAGCTAATTATGTAAACCAATCCACACTGGGTCAGGGCGGTCGACTATGGCCTAATCGCCCTGCTCTAGGTTACGCTCGAGCCTCTCGGTGGGGACGTTACTCTGTGGTTGTTACTATGACCTGTTGAGCTGCTGTTTAATATGAGCTGTTAATGATGACCCGTTTAAGCGCAATGGCAAGTTTCACAGGCAACATAAGTACTAAACAAAAACATTAAATTAATTTCCAGTGCTACCCCAGTGACGTCACTACCGCAGACTCCAGAGGTTCCTAATGAATTACCACGAGCAAATTAATTATAGCTTCGTTGCCAACGGTGAAGCGGCAGGCGTCATTGTCGCACGTTGATTGGAATAATTGAAACTGGGAATACTGTTGAGTCAATATTGCCATTGTAATTGTAACACAGTGGCAAATAATGTTATTACATATGCTGAGTGCACAAATGGGTGTGTGTTGAAGATCGTCTAACAATAATTGCTTGCGAAATCGTCTAACTTTGTATGTTGCCGAGTATTTTTAAATGGACATTGTTTGGCCTTTCATCCCTAGGAAATTTTGAAGAAAACGGGACAGGAGTTTGAGATAGCAAATATAAAATTTAGAGTTTTGAACTAGATCTACCACGAATTAAAAAAAGGACAAAAATTTACTGTTGCGCTTTAAAATTGCATTGTCATTCATTTCCTGTCTTTCTCATTACACAAATGGAATAGGCCTGCAGTGAAATTTATGTGCTTAAAGCAAATAAATACTTTAACAATCCTAATCTTTTCCACTATATTTACAGCAATTAAACCGTAAGACACGCATAACACACAATCATACCACAAGCGCTAAGCTGTTGGAACGTTGGAACCATTACACTCATTGAATTTAGGATATATGTCCCTGATGCAGCGTTCCCGGGACAAATGCCCTGTAAACCTGAGACTATTCATAACCCTGAGTGACCACTGTAGAGATAGCCGCTGTAATCTGTCTGTACCATTCCTCTTCTGTTATCTTAATGCGGGTGTCCAGGTGTCCTGTCCTGCCTGTTGTAGGAAATCTACGGCATCAAGGCACCCGTTTTACTTTAAACTACAGGAAATGAAATAAAAGCTATGCAAGGTTTGTTATTAAATTAAAAGTGGTTTTCGTAAGTATTGTTGAAATAAGTAAGTAAATAGTAATAGAGTCGAGTTGCTTTTAGAGCGACGTATTTATTGTAAGTATTATATTATTATCATTATTACTTTTAAAAATATATTTATTTGTACATAGAAGAAGGTTACAGTATTAGTTATTTATTGTTCGTGATAAGTAAAAAAAAACTTTGGTGATAGATAATATTGAATTTGTAACGGTAATTTTCATGTCTTGTTTGCGTCTCAATTTCAAAATCAAACCTTGTCAAAGTGCCGCACCGGAACGCACAAAACAAAATTCGCCTTCAATGTCGCCGCAAGTCTCCGATAACCATTATTTACGAACACATTTCCCCAGTCTGTGTCCCCGGTCTCCCCTGAATTCGTCACAAGGGTAACTCGGGGTAAGAACACGCTCCCTTGAGACGCTGACATTGAGAATTTATAAAAAATTGCGCCGGACGAAACAGCTGAGCCCGCTGTGTGCATTCCAATTTGATAAATTATTCCAAATCCAATGTGATGAAATTGTTGAATGCGCTATTGGAAGATTACAAAAGCCCATTTGGGTGAGGGTGGATTATTACTATGCATAAGACGAGCATTTCGGGTTGAATTGAAATTAAAATACGTAGGTAGGCATTCAATTATAACTATTCTGAGTGTACCAGAAACGTTTAAAAATGTCGCGTACTTTATAATATAAGAATCTCAATGAAAAAATAATTGTTAAAAATTCTTGTAAATCATCAAGGTAATATTTGATATTCAATTTGCTCGTGTAAGCTGAATAATAAACTTGCGTCAATATTTGAAAACCATTTTTGTTATATTTAATTCATAAATAACTAAATCTACATCAAAATTAGAAGTCATGTTCTTACTTTATATTTACACCGATTTATATTTTTTTTAAACATTTAAATACATAGGTTGGTATGTACTACATTAGATCTATTTTTAGAGTATTTATGTAATTTCTGTAGCGAAAACAACAGCTTTTTTGCACTACTTTCCTTTTCAGGCCTCATTTTTGAAGTAGAAAAGTAAACCTATAGCTAAAAAAATATTTACAAATAATTATCCGTCCTTGCTCTTTACAGAAAGCATCTAAAATTCACTTCAAGACATTTCTGCACAAACCTACAAATTATCCCTCCAGGGATTGAAGCATTCACTCGATCGCTTTATTAAGCGAAACTCAGCTTAATATATTTGCATCACGACTGCATAAAGCGGCGAAAGCGCTGAAAGATGTCGGAAATGCAGCGCTATTCAGTGCTCAAACTAAATCCTTATCCGAAGGAGCTGTGAATGAGCTGTTCGCTAACAATGGAAATTCTTTAATGAAACGAAGATGTCTTCTCATATATAGCTACTTACGATTACCACCATACAGTAATGCAGTAATCGTGCTCTATATTCCTGCTAAAGTAGATACAGGATATTATTATTATTAAAGTACTAGCGTAGGCGATTAACTAACTACGAACGAATTCACCTAAATACCAATATATATTCTTTGGTATCCTCTTACGATCAATATAATTTATGGATGCCGATGCCACGCATACTTACAGTTCTATCTCTGTCTTGGCCAACACTAATGCATGCAACGCAGATTAAAACCATCTTGCAAGAATAACAAAATACGTATTCTCTAACACATGATTTACGAAAACAAACAAACTAATCTCTAAAGAGGGAAAGCTAAGCACAATCAGCACACATTAAGAGCCATCCGGTAAGAGCAGATTAAGTTAACAAGCTGAGCTTGCACCGGCCATATTACTCGGCAATTGCATGTGGCGGGTGTTAATGACTACCCCCACGTTTATTTTTCCTTTTAAGGGGCGAAACACTCGCTGAAGCTACAGGGAGTGAATCTTTGAGGGATTCCAACAATTTCCAAATGATCTAGTTGCTGATTTATACCCAATGTTTCTGTAGTTTTCCTAAGAAATCGAGTTCGGTTACGCTGCGCCAGCCAGCACAGGAAATAAATGTTTTTTTTTATATATATATTATATAAAATAGGCCTGTTGTGTCGTTTTTCTTTGTGTTATTGTCGTTTTCTTGTTGAATGTGTACAATAAATGGTTAAATAAATTAATTAATTAATAAAATAATGAACAGGATTTCGATGTTTTAATTTTTTCGGCACGATAACTTAGAAGTTCTATTCTTTAGATCACGTTAACTTTTAACATAAATAGATAAAATGAAAGAAAGAGGTATAATTTGTTGCCATAAACATGGTGTCCTTTTTATTTATTTATACACTAGATCAACAAAAAAAACTTAGAAACGATACAGCAGGCATTCTTATTACTAAGAGAGAATGGTAGGCAATTTATTTTACTACGTATCCAATCGCAGATCCGTATTCAAACGTAGTCAACAGCGAGTAGGAACATCGTGAAAAAGTCAGTATACGAAACGAATGCTTCGACTTCTTGAAATAAACGCCAGAGTTCCTAAAATCTTCTAATTCAACACTCCGTAGATACTGAGACACCAACCCCGCTTTATAGCTCCAGCCAGGGACAGCGCAAGTGAAAATACCTAATTGAATTTTTCATTTCAAGCTAGGATTCTCTTTATTAAACTCGTTGAATGGCTGCGAGGGGCAATCGGAGCTTGATTTGCATTACGGGGTATCTGGGCACAAAGCGGGCGGTATCCAGGATGGAATTCAATGCAGTCAAAGACCCCTGAAAGGGCTCTGGGTCCGCCTTGACGGACATATTATACTCAACAGGATTGTGATGTTTCAAAGGGTCATATCATAATGTAAATGTGACGGATTTAGCTTTGAGTTATAATGAGGTTGTGTGATGTTAACAGCGGTATATCATATCAAATGCCTGCTTATTAGACGATTTTATGTTTTTTACTTTCCGGGATATTTAAGTTAAGTATTAGCAAATCGTAATTTTTTTATATTCTATGTATGCCACTAATACCTGCTTCTGAAGACCAGGGTTATTATTCCCGGTGAGGTATAAAATATCAAATTTGGGTCTAAATAGGTATTATTAATGTGAATCTGTGTGTTCAGAATGTTTTTCTAAATGTTTTGTGTTGTCTCTGGTATTTTCAGCAGCCCCAAACCATAAATTATAAGAAATACGAGAGTAAAGAAAAACTACAACATTTCAGAATAATAAAATATTGGTACCATATTATCTGCACTTTTACAATTTCTTGGAAAAACTTCCACTGATAACAAAAACCTCAAAGCTGGTTATTATGTGGCAGTGTTAAAACCTACGAAAATTTATTTCGTAATATCGCGTAGGATACAAAAATAACTTATGAAAAGAAACGTCTGGCTGTCTGTATGTTTGATTTACACGCCAGTTTATTGACAATGATAAAGGTTTGCCGGGTGCCGACGTCCGTACCGCGATGAAAAATGACGTGTCGGCTACCACGATAAAATACTCCCGCGTCGTATTAGCTACCTACTTTTTGTACAAGTGTCCATTATTTTATTTTTTATAGGTAGTAGGCTCGGAGTGAAGGTGTGATGTGACATATATGAGGGTGACAAAATAATAGATTTTATGACAAGGGCGCTAAGAAATATTTTAACAGGGGCGCTATTTTGAATCCAGAGCGGAGCGAACTTTTTGTTACAACTCATGAATACCTATATAAATTGCACCTCATTTAACTTATTCAAGTGTTCAAATGTAAACAATATGAAAAACAAACTCATTTTGCACCATTGACGATCCACCATAAAGTTGAAGACGGCATGAGGTTCGAGAGATTTTCATTTGTTTTTTTTATTTGGCTGAATGGTATGTACCTATCTTGCCGGCCTATCTGTAGTCGCAAAATTATAAGCAAATATTCATATTGCAAATTGAAAACACTTTCCCGCCCATGGACTTCTAAGACCTAATTTTGGCGCACTTATTTATGTACGATCCCGTCATAACTTTTTTAATAATAGGATTAAACGAATATTTTATCCAGACTATTTTGTACACTGTCAACTTTTGTTTGCAATATAACTGTTTTGTCTTACATTCAAGCTTATATTCAGAGTTATACCAATTACAAATGGATAATGTATTATTTTATATAATTTATGGTTCCTGTTAAGAACTGTCCGTTAGTTTTATATTACGTGGGGCATTCTGAAAGTCTCTGGATTTAGCCACTTAAAATAAAAGAATGAAAAACAGTTATAGAATTCGAAAATGGATCTCTTTTGGAACATGTTACTTTTTAATTTGCGAGACTGTCATTTGTTTTTACATTGTGACGTCCTTTTGAAAATTGTGTGTCGTTATCTAAATGAATTTAACTCGTGAACATTTTCGTTCAATAATTTTTTATGATTTTCGTTGTAGCTAAAGTCAACAAGAGTGTTGCCAGAGACTTCAATTGGCATTTGGTGATGAAACAGCATGTCGCAGCTCTGTGTATTCGTGGTTTGGAGAATTTAGACCATGTCTACGTGATCATCTTCATAACGAGGTACGTAAAGGTCGGCTAGCGACTGCGGTTACAGACTCTAACTAAAGTACGACAACTTATTGAAACTAAAAAAAAATTACTTGCCATCAAATTCGTGCTTTGTTAGGCATTAGAATGAGCCAAGCCAAATGCAAAACATTTTACATGTGCATCTGAAGGTTCGGAAGCTTTGCACTCGATGGATACCGCATGACTTAACGGAGGACCAGAAACGACTGCGTATCCAGTGGTGCCGTAAAATGATTAAAAAGTTTAACGGAGAACAGTCATTGGCTGTCTATAATATCGTGACACGTGACGAAACCTGGGTGTACCGCTTTCAACCCGAAAGAAAAAGCCAGGAATATAGTTTGAAAAACAATAAATGTATCGTAAGTTTTATATTTACTATTTATTTATCAGAATCCAGAAACTTTCAGTATGCCCCTTAGGGCAAAACCATAAAACTGTGCTCCTTTTCCTGTTATTAAAACATGAATAGGCATTTCTATCATTATAATTTTTACTGAAATATAAATACTTCTAAAATAAATTGCTTGACGTTATTTACGGTACAAAAATAGTTGTGATGTTGGTATTTGGTATAAATAATAAAATAAGTCTGTAAAGTAGTAGGTATACACGATTCAATTAGCATCATCATCATCAACAGCTCATTGAACTCACCCTGAATTAAGGTGATCAGACCTACGCTGGCTAAGAGCGGATTGGCCGGATTGGCCGATATCACACACAACCTCCGAAATTCCTCGCGTGAGTGTGTGCACCTAAACCTGCAAATCTTTACTCACAATGTTTTCTTTCACAGTAAGAGTATGTAAATTAACATATTTTGTCACTAAACATAAAGGTAAATGACGAAAAATCAATTGATTTTAACATGCTAAATACTAGCCAAATAATATTTGTATAATAATCAATCACGTCTCAGTTGTTTGTTTCCAGTCAGACCATAAAAACTAAATTATTTGTATTGCTGAACTGCACGTACTTTCTATTAAAAAAAAAAGACTTAAAAAAATAAGTTTAAAAACTAAAACCCGACTACGCAAAAGGACGATACAAGAAATTAGTCTTGTCCGAAATTTATATGTACCCACTATTAAAATATTAATAATTTAATTACTAAACAACTTATATGTTAAACTTTAGATGATAGCCGTGGTCACATGCTACCTTACCATAAGAGTTGTTGTCTTTAAACTTTCGCCATCTAGCGGTAAAAAATAATAATAATAAAATTAATTGAAGTAATAACAATGTACAAAAAATAACAAATAACAAATTAAATTAAGTATTTACAAAACTAAAACTAACTTAAACTTATTCGAACAGTCCGCCCCTAGACATCCCCGGCTTTAAACCCGGATTTAAACTTATTTTTTATTTCATAATAAAATATTCCTTACAGATAAAATATTAAGTGGGTTCATAATAGTTAAACACAAGTATGTGAAAGTACAAGCATGTTTCACATAAGTGGATCTGATAACAGCACTCAACCAAATACCTACATTGCATAGGTATTATATAAAAGGTAAATTATATTGTCAATCAAAAGACGTGAATAGAACGTCATTTAAAAAGTTAGTTTAATATTCAAGTTGGGAGAGTTGAGATTTTTGAGTAAAATTAATAAAAATAAGGTAAATTATATTAACAGAAACGTAAGTATTATCTTTGTTGTACAAAATTATAAAAACAGTGTTTCATGCTGTCGTTAATTTGATGAAATTGTTACGACAACTTTATAGATGCGGTTGCTCTACCTTGTGGTTTCTTTAGTATTATCCTCGGCTTTGGCATTGGATAATGGAGTGGCTCGAACTCCTCCAATGGGATGGTTGTCCTGGATTTTCAACTATTGCGAAAAAGATTGTAATAAACATCCGAAAAAATGTTTAAGGTATACCGCACATTTCAATCATGTGTTATTTAAATTAATATTATTGTTTTTTTCGTTTATCTGTTATACATAACTAGCTTTCCGCCCGCTGTTTTACCTACGTTAAATAAGTTTTTCCGTGGGAATGCAGTATTTTTTTGCGGTAAAAAGTAGCCTATATCTAATTCCAGGACCTAACCTATGTGCCAAGTTTCATCCCGATCGGACGAGTGTAAAGCGTGATTGAGTAACCAACATCCAAACTTTTGCATTCATAATATTAGAGAGATAGTAATTCTCCAAGGTTACATTTTGCCACCATTATACTGAATACAAATTCATGGGTTTTGCTGCAAGTTATTCCAAAAAAATTTTCTTGGAAATGCTTATATATTTTTAGTGAACAGCTGATAAAGCGCATAGCAGACAGAATGGCTGCAGATGGTTACAAAGACGCAGGGTACGAATATGTTATCATAGACGACTGCTGGCAAGATAGTAGAGAGAATGGAAAAATGGTTGGGAATAAAAAGCGGTTCAAAAGCGGAATTAGAGCATTGTCCGATTATGTAAGACCCTTTGATATTGTTTTTAGGCAATTTAAAATTAATTTGGTATCATGAAGTTTTGTTGATTATTATTATATAAAATAATATGTAATTATAATTGTGTGATGTAATTAGTGTAGAAGTCTATTTATATTTCTATTTTTATACGTAATTCATATAACACACTGCACCAGCTAGTGCAGAAATAGTAGAGCTAAGGTCGTAGGTAAGTAAACGCTAGATACAGTTAGAGAGTAGGTTTATTTAAAAGAAGAGAAGAGGGGAAAGGTTAGATACAAATCGAAGTGGTAAATAGGTTCCTATAACAAACAAAGTAAATTCAAATAAATATTCTCAGTTCAACGAGAGCAATGATGCTTTTACAAGAAGTAAATTTACTTACCCAGAAAGGGAACGTAACACTATTTTAAACTGCTAGCAAAGCTAGTCTTCGAAGCTGCACTACAAACACTAAAGATGAAAGATTGATGTTGTAGCCACCAAGGCTCTAGATGAACTGAGACAAAAAGCCAAAAATAGAACACAGATATTCAAACAATTTCAAATTAGAACATCAAAGAAAGAATATCGGACAGACAGACCGTCAATAAAAAGATTTTAAGAAAGAAGGAAACATGACATCGTCACAACACTATCCCGAAGTATTCTTTGCGTTTTTTTATCCTGTACCCGAAGGTTGCCTAGAAGAAATTGCTACCTTAGCAATAAGGCCGCCTATCTGTACTGTAACGACTCTCCTGCAGAGAGCCGCCACTTAAAATATAAAAGACACGTTTATAAAACGATAACTTTAATTTATAATAGATCCCATATTATAGAACTTGTATTGAGGGACATACAACCGTCCGCACACGACGGCGGACGGCAGGTGAGAATGTCAAATCTCTACGGCCCAGCCCGTATGAAGTTTCTATCGCTCTCTTTCTAAACTGAATAGTTAAAAAGAGAACGAATATATTATAAAAAGAATACTATCGCCAGTATCAAACTACATGGTACCCAGACCAACGAGGCCCGATGCTACACTATTATTTGAACTACTTTTTTTTTCTGTGTATTTCTTGTGTGCAATAAAGTATATTCTATTCTATTTCTATTCTATTCTAAGTATTTTTTGTTTATGAGACAAGTGGGAGCTCGCTCAAATATTAAAACAAATACACACATATTATCACGCTCGCATCCCCGAGGGGTGAGCAGGGCCTTAGTTGGCTTCCAAGGGGCACCCACTGAAATCACGTTCGGCAATATTTTTGGATTAAGATTCGGCATATACGCATCTAAACAAAAACACATACACCGATCTTCACGTATCTTAGTGGATCTAGTGACAGGTTGCCAGCCTGTCGCTTATCTGACACTAAACCCCTTAGTCGCCTTGTACGACACCCACGGGAGGATATGGGTTGGTCTGATTCTAATACCGGAAGCCACACGGCGGCGGCTCTTTCTTTAGTCGCCTTTATGACACCATTGAGAAAACGGGTTGTTCCTATTTGAATGCCGGGAACTACACGGCTAAAACTGTTTTTGGGATATAGGCAGTTTATACTACATGCGCTTGACAAACTCGAGCAGAATTGTAGCAGCAATGTATTTTAATTACACTTACCTGAAACTTCTGCAAATCAAGATTACAAATTACAAATTAAAGTATTAATTCAATAATCATGAGGATGTTTTGTGAGGTAAATATACAACGTGTAGCAAAATAATGCAAAACCTCCCGGGTGGTAGGTAGGTAAAACTTTGTCCCATAACTTTTTTAATTATAGTATTATTTTTTTACTTTTATACAAATTGACTAGACCAGCTGATCAGTTTGTATGAAAGTTTTTTTTTTGCTAACACGTAGCATTTTTAATATCAAAGAGGAATCATATATTTCACTTGAATCTTGTTAGGCCCAACGCACACCGAGCGCGGCGCGGCGAAGATACTGTTCTCAGTAATTTAAATTAAACCCTAATCCCTAACTTATAAGGTCCGCGCGCGCCGGCTCTCGTGGACGCTTCACTGCGCCGGGCGCCGCTCGCTCTTATTTATCTTTGCCTGGCGTTTTCAACTTTATTTGATAAGAATTAGAGTTTAATTTAAATTGTTGACTTCTCAGTATCTTCGCCGCGCCGCGCTCGGTGTGCGTTGGGCCTTAGTGTGGCAATAAGTTATTAGCTGTTTAAAATATCTTTCATCCCATCTATTCAAGAAGCAACGATTGGTTGTGACAGTCATTAGCAGCTATTGAAACGAGTGAAAGAACTTTATCTTTCCTTATGCAAATAATCCGTGTTTGTTCAGGAATATTATACTTACTTATATGTATATATGTTTTAAAATATATATTTGTTAATATATCTTTATACTATATATTTACTATTTACATGTAGGTTTATTGATAATTTCGGTATTTTAATACGTAAGTGTGTGTATGTTTATTTTATCTATATCTGGTTGGTTTGTTATTTCTAGTATGTCAGGTTATTGTTTCATATATATATATATATATATATATTTTATTGATTAAGAATATTATAATCTAAGTATTTGTATATTAATACTTATTGTGCACGTCTAATCCGCTTCTCTGTACTCATTCTCGCTTCCTAGGTCTGCTGTAAAACATTTCTTTAGAAATAAGCTGTACCTGTTGTGTTTTAGTTTTTATTTGTATTTAATATAATGTTTCTGTGTAGACGAGAATTACCCACTACTATATTTGTAACAAAATTAAGGAAATGGCTGATAGAAAAATCTTTTTGTAGTCTTAGAGAGTTTTTTGCTGATAGTGGTAATTAAGATATTATTATGTAAGCAATGTAATGGGTATCCAATACTTAAATTTTGCATTCCATGCAAATAGTAGAATGTACTGGGACTATGTTGTTAATTTGTCTGAATTTTTTTGAATGAATCTTTTATATGTATATTCTGTGCAAATAAATATTATTCTATTCTATTCTTCTATTCTACAATAAATAATAAAATAAATAAAATAAACAAAATTGGTTCGCACATATTAAGTGCGCCCAAAGTAGGTCTTAGAAGCCCGCGGGCAGGAAAGTGTTTTGAATTTGGAACATGAATATTTGCTTAATAATTCTGCGGCTAGATATGGAATACAAAATATTGTATGAAAAAATTAACTGGCCGGTAAGGCGGGTGGCCTTTAGCCAAATAAAAAAAAAAAGAAAATTTCTCGAACGACAGCCCGTCTTCATCTCTATGGCGTATCGTCAATGTTTTGTATTGTTTACATTTTAACATTTGAATATGTTAAAGCAGGCGCAATTAGTAAAGGTGTTCATGAGTTATAGCAAAAATTTATAATATTTTTTTCTCATAGATGGGGATGAAAAGTATAAAGTATAACTCGGTCGCAAATATTTTATCCTCGTGCGACGTACTTTGAATCCCTCACTGCACTAAGGATTCTACTTTAATATCCCGCTCTGCGCTCAGGATTCTTCTCTAGAATTCTTGACTCCGCTTTGGATTCAATATAGCACCCTCGCCGTAAAAATATTCCTTTGCGCCCTTGTCATAAAATCTACTATTCTTTATAGGTACACAGTAAGGGTCTGAAATTCGGCATGTATCAAGATATAGGTACACACACCTGCGCAGGAGAACCTGGCATGAAAGGACATGAGAAGGTAGACGCTCACACATTTGCTGACTGGCAGATTGACTATCTTAAAGTTGACGGCTGTTACGAAGATCCCAAACATATGCCTGAAGGTAAAAAACCAAGAATATTTCTAGTACAGGAAGATGGGATGGTTTGGTGAGCCGTGGACAGAGAGTTGTGTGTGAGTGTGTAGGACCGCTGGTTGCTGCAGATATTATGTGTTGTAATGATTACTTAGATGATAAAAACTTCTGGACAACTGTTGTTCCAAATCAGCGGAGTAGATTGCAATTATGACTCATGTATGATTCTTTATATATTTAAAAGAAAAGTACAACAGATACAATTCCTGTAGAGCTTCTTCTGGCCGTTCTTCTCCACAGAGGGCGTCCATTGGTAGTGAACGTGCCATCCATGATAGCTTTGACGTCGAAAAATGATTTGTAAAAATCTTAATTCGAATAAAAAAAATTGACTTTTGACTTTATTCTAGTGAAAGTTTCTCCATGTACCAAGGAACGAGGCAGATATCTTATAAATATATTACGATATTTCAGATTATCCAGCATTTGGGAAAATATTAAATGAAACTGGTCGCCATATCGTATATTCGTGTAGTTGGCCAGCATACACAAACAACAAAGTAAGTTTAGTAATAGGCCGAGAGTCCAAAGAGACTATTTAAGGCGAGGACCTATTTGAAAAATCGTTCTTGGGCCCCGTTTTTAACTCGCGTATCTCACGTCTCGGAATATGTACCAAATCAAGAAAATTACAACCAACAGAAGAGTTTATCATCTAGCGATGTAACTAAGTAGTTTTTACATATTATCAAGTAATAAAGCAAAAATAAATAATTAAAATCACCGAAAATCACCCCACATAAAAAATTTGATTTCTCAATATTTTCAGCGACAAAAACATATTTTTTGTATTTTTTGGGTGGCTATATTAATACCTAAACGGCGAGAACAGCTAGTTTTTAATTCGTTCTATATTTTTCACAAAAAAGAATTCAAGAAAAACGAGTTTTTCGCACGATTCCTGCGCAGTGTCGTCGGACGTAACCTCCATGAAGCATCGCACGCTAATATGAACGTTATTTCAGTAGTGCGTCGTCGGTTGAACTTTCAACTAAAACGCGTTGAGTTGCTAATTTAGGATAGAGCCTCGCCTTAAATAATGTTTGTGAGGAAAAGACAGTTATGACAAAACATATCCATTTTTGAATAAATTATGTAGAATAAATGACGTAACTACACTAAAACTTATATTTTTTACAGAATTACACAGCTATCGGTAAACATTGCAATATTTGGCGCAATTATGGCGATATTTTCCCAAATTGGAATTCTATTTCAAACATCATGAACTGGTTTGGCGACCAGCCTCAGTTGGCGGACACTGCTGGACCTGGCCATTTCCACGATCCTGACATGGTGAAACGATTTTAATATTAACCTATACCTAAATCACAAACAACAAATTGCACCTATCTACAAAATAACTGCTTTATTAGTATTCTGCATCGATACGTATATATATTTTATTTCAGATTTATCATACGTCAGCCACCAAAAGTTACAAAATCATTTATTTATTTATTTATTTATTATGCACAGAAAACAGGATAGCCCTTAAATACTATGCAAGTAACATTAACATTCATCTTTGCTCATTCAGCAATCACTCTGTTATATATCACAACACATTATAATATTATAATCATAATAAATCATAATTCATAATATTCATAATAATTTAATAATAATATTATAAATGTGAAATTAAATTTGGATGTTTGTTCCGCCTTCACGCTTAAACCCTTTGAGTACGTGTTTGGATGAAATTTGGAATGGAGATAATTTGTAACCTGGATTAACACATAGAATGCTTTCTACGCGAAAGTCCTATTTCCACGGGAAAATCTTACACAAGGCGGGTGTAGCCGCGTGCGTACCGCTAGTTTAACATAAAATTGCCACAGATGCTTTGTAAACTATAATAGTATAAACTATAATAGTAGACTGTTAACCAAGGGGTGAAACCGATCAATTACACCCCGAGGTATTTTGGCGCACGAGCGTAGCGAGCGAGGGCGCTTATACTCGTAGTGCGAGGGAATTGATCAGTTTCCCACGTGGTGAACACTCTGCTTTTCATCTCGATTGTGAGGAAAGAAAACAAGTCAGTTTATAAAAAAAACACATGGGCTGCATAGCTACCACATTGACATCACACGTGCGACACACACATCAATGCACCTATTTCATAGTCAAACTGTGACATTTTCAGTTCACTGTTATATTCTTTTGAACAGTCACGCACAAGTCTAAATTAAGCAAATTTTCACTATTTCATCGTTAAAATTGACATAAATTAATAAAAAATGTATCAAATCTAAATCAAAACATTGCTTAAAACCACAGATAATATTTTTTTTCGGCAAAACTTTCTCCCGCTTTTTTATAGAGCGTGTTCTTTTCCAGCCAGGCATGATTTTTGTCAAAAAAAATATGGTTTATTTTATTATTTTAATCTTTTCTTGGTATTATGTATTTATTTTATTTATATACATTTATTTTGTAATCATTTTGCATAGGAAAGTATATTCAAGCGATTTTTTTAATTTTTTATTGAAATTAAATTAATTGTAGGCTATATACGTCTATTCCTTTGCCATTTATCGTTTGCAATTTTCTATGCAAATAGTAAAAAGAATGGTTTGAATTTCAAAGTTACTTACATCCCTTGGGGTGTAAGTTGGATTTACCTCCTTTCTTTGGGGTCATTATTGGACTACTTTCAGAGCATGAGAGATGAAAAATTCAATAAGTATAACATAATTTGTTCTTCTAGCTCATGGTCGGCCACGACTCGCTAAGTAAAGACCAAGCAAGGCTGCAGATGGCTGTGTGGTCGATCCTGGCTGGTCCCATGCTGATGAGCACTGACCTGGACACCATCAAAAAAGAGTATAAGGAGATTCTTCTCAATAAAGACGTTATCGCAGTTAGCCAGTGCAAGATGGGGAAGATGGGCGAACGCATCCATAAAGATGGCCATTTGGTGAGTTGATGAGTTGTTAGCTGCGACAGTATCAAAAGTGCATTAAAATAGCGAGAGCTTTGGCTTAAGTGTTAAAGCAAAATTTTTATTTAAACACTTTTATAAACATAAATATTCTTGCGCATTTTATAGAAAATCAAGTTTCTAAAATCAGATCCAGCTGTATGCTAATAAACTACTTTTATCTATTAGCAAAATAAGTACCTATACAATGAAATAGCAGCTGTTATTAAAGTTGAATTTCTTTGTTAACTTTATTTTTTATATAAATCAAGAAAATATGTATGACAAGAGAATAAGAAAAAAATAATGGATGTGAACAGAAAATGTTATTAAAATGTTTTAAGATTGATTTCCATCAATTAAATATACTTTAAACATATAGTGTACCTAATTTAGAAAAAGGACCCAATAATCGACACTTTTAGCACAGGTTTCTTAGCAAAGACGAATAAATATCATGAATTATAACTCATATATAAATGATAATTCGTAAAAATGGCAAAGAATATCCTCAAGAATCAGCCCAATGGTTTAAAATTGAAGTATCGGTAGTAAATTTCAGGAAAATAAGAAAAGTATAAAAAATCTAATCTTAAGTTATGGACACCTTGATCCAGGTGTCCATAACCAGTGACCGACATTTACTAGTCACCGACAAAGATATGTCATGCGGCAGCTAGTATTTAGGTTATGTAAGATTAATGTAATTAAAATACAGTTTTTATAAGTACTTATCAGTTATAATAACTCTATCAGTCTGAAATCCGACTTAAAATTATAAGAAACAAAAAGCTCTTTCAAAATGAGCATAAAAATAATAAGCTTGTTAAAGTTATAGATACTAAACTTTCGTAAATTTAATTAAAATTAACAGTAGACTAGTTACATACAGATTAAAAATAATCAGTCTAGCTTCGGAGCCATCTGAAAGAAGACATGAAAACCAGTAACGGACATCCTTTGGATCCAGTGATCGACACTTTGTTCTTTACAGGTACATACTTTCCGATCAGATTAATTGAAACATACATAGCGCGGAAACAGGATCTTAAGTGTGTCAACCAATGAGTGTCAACTCAAGCAGTACCTACGAAATGATGACATTGTCGATTACTGGAAAAAGTTCAAATTTATAAACCTGTAAATGACACTGGCTATTATTTAAAAAAAATGATTCGACAAGATAAATAACAAATTACGTCTTTCATTTCAATACTAAGCTAAGAAATCAATTAATATTTAGATATTATATCTAAACAAACAACTGAGTAAAAATATTGACCCACCCTCTTAACGATTATGTTAATAAAACTGGATTTTTCGGCAGAAACACCAACTACTCGCCATCTTAAAACAAAATGGCCGATCGCTCTGACTTTTTTTTAGACTAATAGAAAGTCTTAAGTCTACGAATATGTGTTGCCATATCATAATTTCTATATGTAATGCTTAACTCCTTAAAGAAAGAAAAAAAGTGATCATTACTGGGGTTTGTCCATTATTGGGTCCTTCACCCTAATATTATTTTTATCTTGGACATTACAGCAAATTTGGAAACGTGTCTACAGTCAAGGAATAGCAATAGCAATGTTAAATACGGACAAAAAAGCGGTAGAACATGCGTTTTCTGGCAAAGACCTGCAATTAAAAGATGAAAACTACAAAGTGACTGTAAGCGTCTTGAATATTTTCTTTTTGTGGTTATAGATAAGAAACGCTCGCGCTTCTCAAACTTCTCATACACACATCATTCTATACTTACTAACCTTATCTGGAAAGTGATAATACAATAATACGGTACAATAGATTGGAAGTTAGAAGGAAATTAGCACTTGCGATGTATGCATACAAAATACTAATAGGTAAGATAAATAATCAACAAGTTTTGGGGTCAATAGGAATAGTAGTTCCAAACAAGCGCTTAAGGCAACGTAGTGACATTTTTGCACAGCCAAGGTGTAGGACAAACAAACATATTATTAAAGCCATAGAGCAAAAAAAATCTAAGTCTATGATTAAAGCACGCATCGCTCAAAATAAAAATAAAAAACAAAATCAAAAATTATTTACTTCCATAGGATGTTATTACATCACCTAAGTGACTTATAAATTAGAGATTTTTTATTTTACAAATTAGGTTGATTGTGTATTTTGTATGAAAAGACGATTTTTTTGGGGGTTTCCAACCCATGTTCCTTGGGAAAAGTGGTTGCTTATGATGGTCTGAACATCATATTTAAATTTTGCTAGGGATTACAAAATCATGCTATATATTGGTGATAATCTGTTTTGTAATAACTTATTGATTTATTTAATGTTTGTAGTTTGCATTATCAATTTAGGTGCATGCCTGTAATGATAATGTCTAATAATAATTGTGTATTTCAAATGAATAAATGTAATGAAATAATTTAAATATATTTTCTGCATTTTAACAGGATTTATACAAGGAAGACAGTGACCAACTACTTGTACGTGGTGGAAATTTAAGCGTTAAGATCAATCCTACTGGTTTGTATTATTTCATCATTAACAACAGGGGGCCGTTTCACGAAGCTACAAGTTACAAATTACAAGTACAATTCAACGTACATTGCGTAGACAATGAGATAAAACGGTAAGAGCTACAGTTTAAGCGAATTAGCTCCGCAATGAATATCAAATTGTAAATTGTAGGTAAATTGTTGCTTCGTGAAACGGGACCCAGCTCATGAACGTCCCCACCAAGGAGCTCAAGCCTACTTTGAATTAGGGCGATCAGGTGTTAGTCGACCACGCTGGCCCGCGGATTGGGTTCTCTTTGCTAATTTCTCCGCAGGAGTGTGCAGATTTCCGCATGAGATTTTCTTTCACCATAGGAGCGTCGAATAAACGCACATATAAATTCGAAATTCAAAAACACCAATTACCAATGTACGAGGTGGGGATCGAACCCGCGTCTCCCGAACGAAAGACAGTGCCCCTAGGCACTACACCTCCGATGATGCGTTGTTTTGTTTCACTATCAAAATTTTTTTGTAAGATCTTTTTAGTCGTCATCTCAGTGTAAATAAATCATGACGAAAGAACTGCTCACGGAGACAGTATTTGTCTCCGTGGAACTGCTGGACGAAGGAACTCCATAATGGCCTGTCTTGCGCATACAGCGTTTTTCCGCTACCTTTACCAAATATCAGATGGTCGGTCTTCCTTGTGATGATGATGTCCGCAAGCAAACCAAAGTTACCAACATACTAAGGGCGTTTGCGCACTCGTCCGTATCCGATTCTCATTCGATTCTTATCCGTTTCTGATCCGGTTTGGCCATCCTAATAATTGTATGGACGCTTACGCACCCATACGTATCCGGTTCGTTTTCGATCCGTAAATTCTCACTCCGGATCGGTTTTTTTACGGATCAAAACCGAGTCGAAGTGGCCGCCATACAAGTTGTACGTACGCTTGCGCACTACACGATTTTTTTACGGATGAAAAGTGAAAGCTCGCGCTGCTAGTGATGTGCCAAATTGTCAATTTTTTGATAAACAAGTATTTTGGTACTCGTTACAAAAATAATCGAATGCACAATCGAGACAAGAGACTCCAGGATTCTATTTACGTGAAACGAACTATACGAGTAACGTGAGCGACTTTATTGCGGGATCTACAATACATAAGTAGATATAATTAAAAACGGTCAACCTAGTATTCGAATTCTATAAGTACCCGAAATCTATACTCGAGTACAGTCAAATGCTCATCAGTCAGTGGTAAAGTGTTAACACTTTGATCTTGAACGCTTCTTGCTTCTTTAGCATTATGGTCGAGATCAGCTCAGTTAGTCAGCTCGACTCGGCACATCACTACGACAATATCATGAAATATCGTCTCAAATACGAATGAAAACCGGATCGGATACGGATGAGTGCGCAAACGCTAGACGTGAATTTACCGTCCGTATTTTTTACGGATCAAAAACGGGCCGTATAAGAATCGGATACGGATGAGTGCGCAAACGCCCTAAGGAGAACAAAACTCAAATGATGATGAACAAAGCCATGTAAGTTCATAGAACTGACGCCCACTGTGGCAGAAAGCTTATCTCAAGTAGGGACAACGCTTCATTTATTTTGCTATAGTAAATATACTGAAATAACTTGCTTATAAATTTTATTTACAGGTGTAAAATTCTACAAATTCGTACCGAAAACTTCGAGAATAGTTTCTGCAAGTGAATACTTAAAGTTTTGAATAAAAATACTTACATAATGTTACAAATATTTCAACAATATAAAATATGAAATCGATTTAAGAAAAAGATAAAGAATTACACCATCCAAATCAGAATTTTTCTTTAATTTCCCCTTACTTCCCTTGTTTTCATAGATCTTAAGGCCAGTTTATACTTTGACAAGTACAAGTGCGAGTTGAAAGTGCAAGTTGTCAAAACAAAAGTTTCATATCTTCCTGTTGTCAAAAAGCATATTATTTCCTGTTGCCAAGGAAACACTTGCACTTGCAAAAAATAGACCGGACTTCTATTTATTGCAAGTGCGAGTGTTTCCTTGGCAAAAGGAAAAACTTGCAACTTGCTAATTGTCGAAGTGTAAATCGGCCTTTAGCAATTATCATAATTATAGTCCAGTTAGCTTTAATGTCTTCCGAACAAGCTTAAAAATATGTTCATCTATCCCTGAAATGGTTATTGAGATGAACTTATATTAGAAATGTCTTTATTTTAAAGCATAGATCAGAGCTAGATTTGCTGTCGAAAGCCTTGGAGAACCTTGGTAACTTGCTGTACTCTGTCTCTGTAAAGGATTGTATAAAAGAGGTTACTATAGGTTATCTGATTACTGAGAGGCCAGATGTCCATGGGAATAGATTGTTTAAGTAGCAGGCTTTTTCGATATATAATAAGCATTAATTTTGTAATTGACAATATTATAATTAAAAAAGGAAACGCAAAAGATGCGACGACTGTGAGTTTCTTCGGTGAGCTCTTCTCCACAGATTCCGCCATTGTGTTAGTGAACTCACACAAAAAAATGTAAAGACGGATCTAAGTGATGTAATAACATCCTATGGATATAAATAATTTTTGACTTTGACTTTGATTCTATATATCTAAGCCACTGACGCCGATGTAGCGTTTATGTATTATATTATTTGGGTAGTATGTAAACCACTTTTAATAATTAATGAATGGTCACAATATCACGAAAAACCTTTTGGTTTACGCATACAAAAATAATCGGACAGAAAACATGTTTTTTATTTTAGTTTGCCTTATTTTTATTTTACTTACCAACTTAAAAATATATTTACTTTTTCACAATTAAATAGTATGTTAAGCGTAACCTTGCCTTGCAAATAAATCAATTATAAAGTGCATTCATAAAATTAAACACATAAGAATGTGAAGGACGCAATAAGCTTCACATAAAGCGGAACTGATAACATAACTTAACTAAATGCATAAATAATACGAACAGGACTACATTTGTAAAATTTTATTGTTAACGCCTTCACCTATAAATAATTAAGAACATTTTAAACTAATAAAATTTACTGTAAATACTGAAAAGTAATTAAATATAAACATTTAAGTATTTTTTATATTTGTCTACACAATACTAAAAACAGCGCGCAATTTATTTAAATAAATTTATAACAATTATAATTTCCATTAATGTATTTAATAAGAATACTGTTTTGAAATATACATCTACACCTTTTTAAGATGCGACTGCTCTACCTTGTGGTTTCTTTAGTATTATCCTCGGCTTCAGCATTGGACAACGGTATGGCTCGAACTCCTCCAATGGGATGGGTATCCTGGCTTTTCAATTTATGCGAAAAAGATTGTGTGAAACATCCTGACAAATGCCTAAGGTACCCGCAGCACGTTAAAGACATTTTTTATAATTTATTTAACATTCTTGTTTATTTGTCCTTGTGGAGTTAAGGGGCACATGACGGGCGCTTCAACAGAAAAGTTCTCGAATGGCGACCACACACCGGAAGACGTTGGCGTGAGTAGGCAGACCCCCCACTAGTGGACCGACCTGGTGGAGGTCGCGGGAAGCCGCTGGATACTCCTGGAGCGCAGGAGTTCGGTCATTATGAAGATCCTTGGAGGAGTCCTTTGTCTAGCAGTTGACGTCTTTCGGCTGAGATGATGATGATATTACATTCTTCATTTATTTGGTGGCTTAACGTCCATCATCGCTGTCATGTGCTGGTCAAACGCAGTTTGGTCATGAGTTTTTAATTAGGTTTATTGCTTCAACAGAGATGACGTTTCAAACACCATAGATATTTGCCACAAAACATTTATTAATTTGAAGGATATTTTTGTAAGTTCTCGCCAATCTTTGATACGAGTGCAGTTATCCATATGTCAATGTAGATCGAGTCATAAGAATAGTCTCACTAAGTTTCATAGGGCAGTTCCATGTTGGTTGGAACTAGTCAGAATAATGGCCATAATGTTCCGCGCCTCGAAATAATTCGAAATCATTTGAACAAAACTTCGTCGTATTGCATTTGTCTAAAAAAATACTGAAGGTAAGCTGCAGGTTGTTCCAAAATAATTCGGTAAGGTAAATTTGAATTTGTAGAGAGGAACTGATAAAGCGCATAGCAGACAGAATGGTTGCAGATGGTTACAAAGACGCAGGGTACGAATATGTTATCATAGACGACTGTTGGCAAGATGAAAGGGAAAACGGAAAAATGGTCGCGAACAAACAGCGATTCAAAAGCGGAATGCGAGCATTGGCGGATTATGTGAGTTATTTTGATAATGGACTTTAGAGATATTTTTAAAATCAATACTTTACTATGAAGTTGATGATTATTCATTAATATCACTCGTACTTATACAAAGACTCCACACTTGAAACATTTTTACAAGCTTTTATTTAGTTTCACTTGTCCCGTTGTCTGTCTGTCTGTCTGTCTGTCTGTCTGTAATCAAATCTTGCAAGTTAAATTTGATCCACTTCCCAGTTTCCGATTGAGCTGAAATTTTGCATTCATGTATAAATCGGATGACAATGCAATATTATGGTACCTTGGAGCTGGTCTGATGATGGAGACGGAAGGTGGCCATAGGAACTCCTCTAATACAGAACACAACCTAGTCGTGTTTGGGCTCGTTAGATTTGTCTTAACAAGATCTTTAGTCATACGTGATGTTCAGGGTCTCATGATGGAGCCGGAAGGTGGCCACAGGAACTCCTTAAATACACAACACAACCTAGTCGTGTTTGGGCTTGTTGGTTTTGTCTTAACAAGATCTTTAGTCATACGTGATGTTCAGGGTCTCATGATGGAGCCGGAAGGTGGCCACAGGAGCTCCACAAATACACAACATAACTTAGTCATGTTTGGGCTTGTTGGATTTGTCTTGACTAGATCTTCAGTCCTACGTGATGTCCAGGGTCTCATGATGGAGCCGGAAGGTGGTCACAGGAACTCCACAAATACACAACATAACATAGTCGTGTTTGGGCTTGTTGGATTGGTCTTGACGAATACTTTGATACTAAATGGTAACCAGAGTCTGATGATGGAGCTAGAAGGTGGCCATAAGAACTCCGTAATTAAACGACGCATCCCCACCGAGTTTGGGCCCATTTGATTTGTCTTGACGAGTACTTTGATACTACATGGTAACCAGGGTCTGATGATGGAGCTGGAAGGTGGCCATAGGAACTCCGGAACGACGCAACTCCATCGAGTTTAGGCCCATTTGATTCGTCTTGTCGAGTACTTTGATACTATATGGTAACCAGGGTCTGATGATGGAGCTGGAAGGTGGTCATAGGAACTCCGTAATTAAACGACGCAACCCGATCAAGTTTGCGCTCATTTGATTCGTTTTGACGAGCATCTTAGTTGGCGTGAATATGCAACTCCAACAGATTTGGGAAAAAGTTCGTTCCGTTTTTATGAATGTGGATTATTATATGTCTGATTGATTAGATGGATGCCCCAATGCCAAGGTGAGCACGTGCCGAGGGCTGAATGGTATGAGAGTGCATAAACATTTCATATCGCTAACGTTGCGCCTCAGGGTACCAGGGCGAACCCTGTTGTACTGAAGCCCTTATCCCTCTATAATGGACCTCGGCAAGGATGGCATTCACATAATACAGCCTAAATCAATTCAATTTCCTGCTAAATTTAATTACGGCACAGCTGAAAGAAGAATGCTTCCGATTGTCTTGTCTTGGGCTTCAACTGTGCACAAAATGCAGGGAACTACTGTAGATCATGCTTTTATTTATCTAGGCTCTAAATTATTTGCTGCTGGTCAAGCTTATGTGGCTTTAAGCAGAGTTAAATCTTTAGCAGGACTTCGAATCGAAGAACTTGACTGCTCCAAGTTGACTTCGAAGAAACCTTGTAATGTTGATGCATTAAAAGAAATGGATAGAATGAGAAATGTTACAAATAACTAACTTGTGATTACATAACTAATTTAAACATTAGTTTACCCTACTACAAACAAAATGAAATATTTAAATATAAATAAAATACATAAACTTTAAGTGCTCAAAGCAGCACATTATTATGTGAACGTACTACGGACTACATAACGGAAAAACGCTGCTACGCGCTACTAACTACGTCGTAGTAAATCTCGAATTAAACATACTAAAAAGTTAAAAATAAAATTAAAGAAAAAAAACCTTTTTTAAAAACAAGCTTTTATTATTTGGAAAATGAACTAAAAAGTTAAAAATAAATTAACTCTAATTAGAAGTATAACACTTTATAAGTTCATTGTAACCTTTAACGATAATTAAGCTTCTTTGTCTACGACAAAATAATTCCATATCGTAATCATATATTTTTAACACCAAAACTTTACACCTTAATTATTAAATCTTCCCGTTTTTATTCTTTAATTTTATTTTATGTTTATTTTAACCTACAATACAATATAAATAATATGTGCTACTAATAGAAAAAAGATATGAAAATATTTTTAAATATTCACTTCAATATCAAAGATGTGTCCAGTTTGTCATAATATTATATATACGAGTAGATTTAATTATTGATATTATTTTTTACAATTCTCTTTATGGAGTTCTACCGAAGAGTTCTTATTATAACTTGCGTATCATTTCATGTAGGTACACAGCAAGGGTCTAAAATTCGGTTTGTATCAAGACGTAGGTACAAAAACCTGCGAAGGCGATCCTGGAATGAAAGGGTATGAGAAAGTAGATGCACAGACATTTGCTGACTGGCAGATTGACTATCTTGAAGTAGATGGCTGTTACGAAGATCCAGACCACATGTATGAAGGTAAAAAACCAAAAATATAGTCTTAGTGTGGATTATGATAAATATGTTGCCGCCCAACAGTTGTATCCGCCCGATATCTGAACGGCTTGTCAGTTCATTATGTGCCGACGCTCAATCGGACGCCTAGGCCACTGCTTGAATTCAATTAGATTCCTCAATGTCCAATGACCTGGCTTATTAAAAGTTAGCCCTTTAGAAAACACCTGAGCCTAGGCCGCCGCCGCCGGGTAGTTAAAATAAAACTGTTCACATTTTTGCCGCCACAGCTCTTGTCATCAAACAAAATATGTCGTCATATAAGTGCATTAAATATGTGCATCCACAGTTGATTAAATGTACTTACGTTGTTTTTTCTATAAATATATTTGTTTTCAGCGAGAATATGTGTTATCGTACCACTAGTTTAGGTTTGTTTTTCTATAATAAGTATCAGGTTTATCCACCTTTGTGGGTAAATGATTAACCTCAACAATTTATCACATTTTTTATTGTTAAATATAAGTTATAGGAAGTTTAGTTATAAAGGGCTAACCTTCACTCAATCCGTTGATTGATCGTTGCATTGAATAGACTGGCCAGTCGCCGTTTAATTAAATACCAGCGCCTAATGAACGACCTAGGCGACCAGTTCACGGGCTAATTTAACGATCGCATCGGTATTATACAAAGTTGACAAACTCTTCACAAGAAGGATCCTATAAGGATAGTATCGTTGGTAGTCAATCTGCTAAGCTTCTACTTTTTATCAAGACAAGGCAAACTTTTTATAAATTATAAGAGGTATTTATACCGAAATTACGTAGGCTGCAGATGGAGGGTACAAAAGAGAAACTAGAATCACTTAAAACGTAATTTATAATTAACTTTTTACATTATAAGACCTATAAACTAACTAACTTAGGTGCGAATGAGTTCGATGTTAGAACTACACTGGCTATCGAACCGACGCGACGGCGCTCGCGGTGGTGGTGACGCTGCGTCCACGCTTCAGGGAAATGCTGCGCCGGCGTCTGGCGGCTGCCTCGTGTCCGAATTGGGCAATAGCATAGTCTGCACTTTGAATGATATACCGGATCTTACGTTGGTCGTGGTGTGTTGGTACTGATACGTAACACCGACGACCGTTTTATTTACGAGCGTTTCAACGTTATTAGCGCGAGCCTTTCATTTATCTAAGGTTATTAATTAAAAATAATCGTACAATATTTCAGATTTTCCAAAGTTTGGAAAACTACTTAATGAAACTGGTCGTCATATCGTTTATTCCTGTAATTGGCCATATTACACACGCCCAGATGTAAGTTAAGTAAACAGCGAGAATCTTTTTTAATTATAAATTTGTAATTGACTATTGTAATATATTTCACTGCAAATATGGACAGTGGCGATTCAACCGAGCGACCGAGTGGCGATGAGTGGCTGGTAGTGTAAGTAGCCGAAGCCTCCAAAACCAGAAAATATTGACGGAACTTACAATTGTCTAAACAATTAGTATATTTGCATTGCTTTTGAATATATTTAAGCCATATCTGGAATTATATTCTGTTCACTAAAATAGCTCGAAAAGGTCCGGTTGAAATAATAGACGTGATCGCACTCCTATCCCCTAAAGCCGAGCCGCTTAGTAGGCCTCCTGGATTCGCGACCCCACGTCAACTTCAAGTCGTTCGTGGTGCGGGTCCCGACTGTTCACCTGGCCGTCTCCACCTCACCAGAATTTTGGCCGAAGGGGGTAGCTTTTTGACGTTTCATATACCTACTTTAAAGAAACGAAAAACTTACTAGTTACAATGGATTCAACGATGTATGTCAAACTCAACAACAAAAACGCATTTGATAATGAAAAACTGCCTTATTTTTTGTTGGACTAAGCACAGAACATGTTTTCCATTACCCCAAGTTACTTCATTTTTTTAAAGAATTTATGTAACAGGGGTAACCTGCCGCGGAAGGACACTATACCATGAGCGTGTGAAAATTTTTATTTTGTATATTATATTTATAGTATTTAAGGTATAACTGTATAGTATTATAATATCCATGGTCCTTGTTGCCCGACGCACGTTCGTACATACACCGATCTTCACGTTTCTTTGTGCATTTATGACAGGTTGTGATCCTGTCTGGGACTAAATCCTAATCCTTCAGCTGCCTTGTATGACTAACGACACCAACGGGAAGATATGGGTTGGTCCAATTCTAATACCGCGAACCACACGGTGACTCTGAAATAGTAAACTATTTTTGTTCTGTTAACAGAACTACACATTGATTTCCAAGCACTGTAACACTTGGCACTGCTGTGACGACATGCGTCCTTATTGGGGGTCTATCGAAGACAAACTGTTCTGGTTCGGCGTGCAGCCTGACTTGCCGAAATCTGCTGGACCTGGCCATTACCACAATGCTGACATGGTAAAATGATGTAATTTGTATATCTTTTGGTTCTGTACTTATCTCGAAATGAAAAAGGAACCCTTACAGGATGACTTCGTTGTCCGTCTGTCTGTCTTTGTCTCTCAAGACCTTTTCTCAGGAAAACGTGGAGGTATCAAGGTAAAATTAATACGAAATTAATCGATATACGTCCCATATGAGCTATGATGATGATGACTAAAGTATATGTTTTCATAGAGCTCTAAAAATTTTAATACTCACAGAACCTGTACTCTATAGAGTACTTCCCGACGACCTAAGAATCATGAAAGCGGCGCTCTTATAACACAAGTAACGGAAAAAACTGAAAGTGAGGAATTGGTTATAATTTAAGTACAAGACTTTCTTTTCGCAAGCGATGGCACTATTTGCCTATTGTACATAACCCCCAGTGCGATTCGGACTCGTACTTGGCTGGTATTTTTGCTTAAACTTTTCTTCTGCGGAAAATAACTAATAGAAACAAATAAGCAACAGCAGCACGTCGATAAGCTGTAAGGACTAATACAATGATAAAACATACTTTTCTCTTCTAGCTCGTGATTGGCTATGACGATATAACTAAAGACCAAGCGAGAGTGCAAATGGCTGTGTGGTCGATCCTGGCTTCTCCCTTGTTGATGAGCACTGACCTGGACACCATCAAAAAAGAGTATAAGGAGATCCTTCTCAATAAAGACATTATCGCAGTTAGCCAGTGCAAGATGGGGAAAATGGGAAGGCGCCTCCATAAATTTATCCAAGGTCCCTTGGTGAGTTTGAGAAAAATATTTTTAATTGTGACAGTAATGAAGTTATATAAAATAGCGACAGGTCATCATCATAACCATCATATTGATCGAGTATGTGGAGATGGCGACCTGTCTCTAGTTTCCAAGACCGCATCGCGTTTTTCGACATTACACCAATAAAAATTTCAATACAAATTATTTTATACTTTTTAGTGCGTTAAAACGTGTTGTTGTGCTTTTTAGTCTAGCGTATTTAAATTTTGCAAGATACCCTGAACATCACGTAGGACTAAATTGCTAAGACTACAAAAATCCCAAGCAAGACGAGATTGTGTTGTTACGTTGAGATTACCTTTCGGCTTCATCATGAGACCCTGGACATCACGTATGACTAAAGATCTTGTCAAGACAAATCCAACGAGCCCAAACACGACAAGGTTATGTTGCGACGTTGAGAGAGTTCCGAAGTTCAGAAGTTGGCCATACTTCTGGTTTCATTATGAGATCCTGGACATCACATATGACTAAATATCTAGTCAAGACAAAATTAAATCCAACGGGCCAAAACACGACTAGGTTATGTTGAGTATTTGAAGAAATACAGCGGCCACCTTCTGGTTCCATCATGAGACCCTGGACATTACTTATGACTAAAGATCTTGTCAAGAAAAATTCAACGAGCCCAAACACGACGAGGTTGTGTTGTGTATTTTAGGAGTTCCTATGGCCAACTTCCGGCTCCATCATCAGACCAGCTCCATGATATCATAATATTGCATTGTCACCGAGGTTACATAATTAAGTGTACCAAATTTTAGCACAATCGAATGACAGCACGTGCTCCAAAAATGAGTTGCAAGATTCGGACCGAACAAACAAACCCACAAACAAACAAACAAACAAACAGACTGACAAGAAAGCGAGTTAATAAAAACGTGTTAATAAGAGATTTGGACTCGTGGATAGGTTAACAAACATGGATGTTTATTGTTAGCTTTTATGAATTACTTAAGTCTCTTACTTTCAAAAAGTAAGAATAAAGTAAAATTTGGTATTAACTTATGTATTTCAGCAAATCTGGGAAAGGGTTTACAGTCAAGGAATAGCAATAGCATTGATAAATACGGACAAAGAAGTGGGAGAATTCATGTTCGCCAGCGAAGACTTGCAATTGGAAGATGGAGATTACATAGTGACCGTAAGCGTCTTGAATATTATTTTTGATTACTTTGAGGTTTTATATCAGAAATGGTGGTGATTCCGCAAAACTACTTGCAATATTTTATCATTATAAAAAATGGCACACGTAATAATTTAATGTTTTATTCTACTTTACAGGATTTTTATAAGGAAGATAGCGACCAACTACTTAAACGTGGTGAAACGTTTACCGTCAAGATCAACCCTACTGGTTTGTTGTTTCTAACTAATATTTATTTTCGTCATCATCATCACCTTAGCCTGAAGACGTCTGTGTTTGTAATAAGAGCTTCCCCAAGGAATTCTACAAAGACCGGTCCTGCGCTGTCCGCAGCATCCAGCAGTTTTCCGCTACCAGATCGTCTGTCCACATTGCCTACGCTGCACTTCCGGTACGGAATCAGGAATGATTAGATCCGCAGGCAATCTAAAGTTACCAATATAAAACAAAGAATTTCAAAGGACAGAATTTGACAGAAATCAAAATGTTTGACCTCTGGGCTTCAATATGAACATAAAAATATTATTATCATATTGACTGTTTTGAGTTGTCTGTAATAAGGATATCACATAAATGTTGGAATTTTAGTATCAAAATTCTTATTACTTTCGTCATAATGTAATGTTTTGGCGTTATCAATCGATTGAAAGTCTTACAAAACATTATTTTTTACATTTATTTTGATACTCCCATATAGGCAGCTAAATTCATTTCGTGTTTTTTTTTGCTGTGGCTGTTCAAGGCTAAGCCCATTTTGGTTGCTCCCATTTGAGTGGCACTGAGCGGGACCATAATTTTTGCTCGTAGAACTGACACTCGTTTGGGTAGGAAGGTTCCCGAGTGACGTAGACCATACGCCGAATCCTAAGAGTACTAACTGTCTAGAGGGAGTGTCGCCTTACCCTTCAATAAAAACAGGCCAAATTTTACATGAATGACAGCAACCATCTTTTGTTTAACTAGCTACATAGGGATTATTAGGGATATCAATTATTGACACACTTCCCAATAAGTCGGGTAAAACTGTTATGTTAATCTATTTGTTCATAAAAGTAAAAAATATAGTAGTACTGTTTATATTTTGAGTTCAAGTGCACTTATATGATTAGTCAAGTGAGCATATTTATTTTAAGTAAGTACCTACATATTCCATACTAATATAACGGGGCTTTAAGGGCGGACGATCAACGGCTTGATATTATTTGGTAATTATCGTTGACCGACTGCTTTCAAAATAAATATCCGGTGGTCCCTGTAGGTAGTTTACAAAGACGAAACCATTATTTAGAATGGTAAATAATGACCGACTTTTTTATTTTTTTAGTAGCTGAGTCGATTGCTTAAAAGTCGATATGAGAGATTGAGAGTGCCTATAGTCTAGTTAATAATAAAATATTGTTAGGATTAAATAAAAAACTGATAAACACTCCGCGTCAACTATAACTTAAATTCGCGCTAACTGTGGAATTTTTTAATGGAAAAGTGGCAACACCAAGAAAAACGCCAAGATGGAGTCGTATTTATTGTCATATTAAGGTACTTAATTGTCACAAATTACTATTATCCATACTTTTATTATTATTTTTCGAAATGTAAATCAAATAGATAGTTACCCGTATCGTATTTTTGTAATTTGTTGAACTTCGTAAATGGCTTTTCTAGTTTTTAAGATACATTGTAATTTATGTTTGTTTGCTGTGAAGTTTACTTGTTAACAAATAAATAAATAAAATTCAAAATTATTTTTATAAAATATTATTAGGTTCTGGGTTAATTACGCATGAAACGGGATTGTGTAGGTCATTTTTTATTATCCTTTATAATTTCTGCACAATTTTATAATGCAACACGGCGTTTTCGATCACAAAAGTTCACAAGAATATATCACCTAATGCGAGCGTATCCCGTGATGTCACAAATGACACTGAGAGGCGGGAAACGACTTATCGTCCAACAGTTGGACGATATTTTTTTCGACGTTTCTACGCCGTCACTATCAATCTAGACCGTATATAATCTAAGGCCGAATCATTTGTTTTACAAGATATCTGAATACATGATACTCATGAAGGAAGAAAAAAATTTACGCGCCCGACCTGATGGAGCAGTAATCAAAACGTCGGCTGTGATACTATTTTGTAACTCACACACACATTCACACTTTTCTTTCAAATAGTCGTTCACGGCATGTGACATGGACATCATCTGTGGCATAAAATATTACAAATAAATTACTAGACTACACAAAATGGTTAATTGTGCGGTGAAATTGTGCCGAAACCATGCCGCAAGCAACACTGCAAAGCTTTCTGGTATCACATTTTTCTGGTAAGTAAAAAACCGCTTGGTTTTTACAATTTTCGTGGTCAAATTTTAGTAGAAAATTGTGTTGTTGATTTTTAGTGATGTGAAGTAGTCGATAAAAAATAATATAGAATCGAGTCGTCAGCTTAATCCATAGCTGTTTATGTACGAATGTAATGTAAGTTTATAACTTATGTTTTTCTGTGCAGTGTCTTATTAATATTATTTGACTATTTGTATTGCAATGGCAAATAGGCATGATTACTACTCCATGGGGGCGCGTAAAATGTTTTCTTCCTTCATGATGATACTTATAACTTGCTAATAACATTTATTTACAGGCGTAAAATTCTACAAATTCGTACAGAAAAAATCCCGAAACATTCTGCAAACAAGCAAAATTTTGAATAAAAATACGTAAGAAGCTACTATTTGTAAAAAATGAAAGTCAATTTAATAAAAGATATAAATAAATGCAACATTGGAATTAAAATTTGTTCTTTCATTTAAATCACATCACACTAATATTATAAAAGTGAAAATATATTTGGATGTTTATATGTTTGGATGTTTGTTCCGCCTTCACGCTTAAAGTACTCAACGGATTTGTATGAAATTTGGAATGGAGATAGTTTGTAATCTGGATTAATACACAGGATACTTCTACGGAAAAAGTCATATCTATCTACCTAAGAAAGGAGTTCTTAGAACGGAGTTGGGTTCTAAAAAAAAGGAGTTTTGGAAATTCCTTCTCTATAAAAGGAAATATTGTGGGGTTGAAGTTTAACGTAGTCTCGGGCTGAACGCTAAAAGAATTAAATACTTCTATAGAGAAGTCCGGGAGCCGAGGTTTCGATCCCCACCACGTACCAACGTATTTTCGAATTTCGAATACAATATTTAAATTAAATCAATCATCTCGTTGCCCTTTAAACTCTTTTTTTATTTTTTCAAAAAAAACCTTATGTCGGCCCAACTGACTGACGTTATTCGACGCTCTAACGGCGAAGGAAAATATCGTGATGAAACCTGCACACTCCTGTGAAGAAATTTAAAAGTTGTGTGTGAAGTCGACCAACTCGTACTGGGCCAGCGTGGTCTGGCTTAATCTCCCTAATTCAGGGTAGGCGAGTCCCTCGGTGGGGACGTATGTGAAGCTGGTGATGATAGAGAAATATTCAGATAAAAAAGTTTATCACACGAATGTGGATGGCCTGGGGGAAGAGTACCATACAGTTTTTTTTTATCTCAAATTCAAAGAAGACAAAACTTTTTGTTAAATGTAGTCAATTATTATTGTTGTTGTTACAAATAGCTCCATTACCAACAAAAATCAAAAGTTTGTTCATCGAGATGAAGTAGGGTGTAAAAAATCTTACATATTCTTAAAGCTGAGGTAGGTATACTAGAATTTATAAATGCTAAAAGTATCCTAGTAGTGTGTGCTCCTGTATGTTTCAATCTAAAGTTATAGAAAAGAAAGCGAATAATTTTAAGAATAATTTATACTACTAAAGTAAGATTTTTCCTGTGAACACATTTTTATTTCCTTTACCGACGGCAGAAATTCAGCCGGAGACGGTCTGAATCGTATGTTGAAATTAAATGCATACAAAATTAAAAAGTGTACAATAGTTATTATAACAATGAAAAACTATGATCGATCCAAAGGGCATTTAGATCGAACTTTAAAAAATAAACATTCTTGCCTCTTACAAAATATTTCAAATATGGAATGGGTCCAAATTCATAATAATTAATCGCAAGCATGTGAAGGTCGAAACATGCTTCACATACGCGAAAGTGATAACATAACTCTACTAAATGCATATTATAAAATAAAACGTTTATGCTAACGCGGCTATATTTACAGAAATTACTTCAAGACTTTCAAGACGATAAAAAAGGCGAGCGAATAGATAGAAACAGTAAGTTTAAAAAAATGCATCCAAACAATTTTTTTTTTATAATTTAATTTAAATTATAGTAAAGGAGCGCCCCAGAGTCGTTGAATATCTGAATAAAAAACAAAAAAAAAACGGATTAAAAATGTAGGAGTCGCCGTCGCCGGATATGGTGCGGACGACATGATGAAGATGATGATGATGAAATAATAATAGCTAGCGACCTGACAAAATCGTATTGAAAAAAAATTATTTCAATTATAGTTTATGAATAAATTGTATAAGGGTATTTGACTACTTTTCTTTTATTTTATAAATCCAAACCTATTAGTTTCTGCTATCGAACACAAAAAAAATTTTTGCCCTATCTTAAAAATTTACCGAGTTATAAACAGTGGCGTGCACTCCATAGAGGCAGAAAAGCACTGCCTACCCTGTCATTTTCAGATAAATACCTTCACAATTATATACATTCTTAGTACAAAACAAATCTTAGTACAAGTCATTCACTTATAACCTCGGCGCACCGATTGTAAAGCGTTCCCGAGTTGCAAATTTCATGTTTTGCTAGGCGCATGTCAGCCAGTGCGCAGGCGCGTAGAAGGCGACAGAAATATGACGACCAATCACAATTCTCAGCCATCTCAGCGTCGTCGCTTTAAAGCCTTAATAGTCTCAAGATGCATTATGAATAAAGCGCACAATTGCTGAATTGGGTAAACACTATATTAATCCTTTTTTCATTGCGGAATTAGGAATCGCCATAATTTCTATAATTAATACTATGTTTTATCAGAACTGGCACGATAAGTTTGATCAAAATATGTTTTGGCTAAGAGAAAACAGTAAAACAATACCATCAATTGTTGCCATAACTAAAAGGAAACACGACTGTTTTTCTTTTCCATTACACAATTTAATAACCCCTCTAGATACGTAGGATCCAATACATAAACTATAATAAAAATAAAAATTATAAACTATAATTAAAATAAAGATTTTTCAATACGATTTTGTCAGGTCTCTAGTTATTATTATTTATTCAGATATTCAACGACTCTGGGGCGAATAATGTATGGAGAGCCGGCCATGTCCCATTTTACTTTCGGTAATTTAATAAAAAAATAACTATTTAAGGTAGTATAACGACTTTACAGATGCGGCTGCTCTACCTTGTGGTTTCTTTAGTATTATCTTCGGCTTCGGCATTGGACAATGGTTTAGCTCAAACTCCTCCAATGGGATGGTTGTCCTGGCTTTTCACCTATTGCGAAAAGGATTGTAAAAATCATCCAAACAATTGTATAAGGTACCTCCAATGTTCAAAACGCATGCGTCTTTTATAATATCGGTTGCTACTTTTATGTTGCGCACACTACTATATCGCAGTTCTGCTGTGATGTGACGAGTAATATAAGAACTTGCAGCACAACTTTTCGCGAATCATGACCCTATGCAATAAAACGCTTTGCTGATGGGGCTACCGCTGTTTTGATAAATCTTTAGAAGGAGGGTTATATTTTTAAAGTGTATGTATGTTTGTATGTATAGGTAGGTATATTTGTTTGCCACGCTCTACAGCCAGCAGCGGCTTGATGGATTTTAGCTAAAGAGGCGTCGTTAGATGTGTGAAATTGACCAACCTGCACTGGGCTAGCATGGTCGACTAAGGCCTGATCACCCTAATTCAGGGTAGGCTCGAACCCCTCGGTGGGGACGTATATGCAGTTGATGATATTTTTTTCAAATGTAAACTCTACTTGTCTTCTTTTTATAGCTGCAGGTTATTATGTGATCGTCAAGATAACGGGACCAAGTCTTGGATTTCCAGTCTGCACGTGTCAAAGTCAAATACCGTTAATCTACCATTTGCTACCTATGCATAAATTATAGCTACCTCAAAATGTACACAATTATTAAACAAAATACTTGGTCCCATCATTTTGACGTCAAGATGACGGGACCAACTTGATAGGTTGCTCTTAGAAATATTATCGAACTCGATTGTCCCTAACATTTATCGTTTGAGGAGTTTCGAACATAAACCGTGGTCCCTCCAAATTGACGTTTTATAAAATATGTTTTACACTCGAATGGACGTTTTTTATTTGTTAATCTAGACACCACAATACTCATTTTTTACCTTTTGAATTTGCTACATGTGTTATGTTAAATTCAAGCGTTGTGTAGCTATAACTAGAAACAAAAAAAAATTAAAAACAATATCTTAACACCTGCTTTCTTCAATTATTTTTATACTAGCGGTCCGCCCGCGGCTCGCCCGCATTATGTAAGATTTTCCCGTGGGATTAGGACTTCTTCCCGTGAAAAGTATCCTTTGTGTTAATCCAGGTTACAAACTTTCTCCATTCCAAATTTCATCCAAATCCGTTGAGTACTTTAAGCGTAAAGGCGGAATAAACATCCATACATCCAAACATCCATCTAAACACCCAAACATCCAGATTCCAGACATCCAAACATCTAAACCTCCAAACATCTAAACATCCAAACATCCAGACATCCTAATATCCAAACATCTAACGTCCAAACATCTCTAAACATCCATACATCCAAACATCCTAACATCCATAAATGTTAAGATGTTTGGATGTATGGATGTTTGTTCTGCCTTCACGCTTAAAGTACTCAACGGACACCATTCATTTACTTAATTTTGACTTTTAGGGAAGAACTAATAAAGCGTATTGCAGACAAAATGGTTGCAGATGGTTACAAAGACGCAGGGTACGAATATGTTATCGTAGACGACTGTTGGCAAGATAAAAGGGAAAACGGAAAAATGGTTTCGAACAAACAGCGATTCAAGAGCGGAATGCGAGCATTGGCGGATTATGTGAGTCACTTTGAAGATTATGTATTTTTTCTGTTTCATGTATTATATTCGTGGACATAGAGTTCTAATCACGGACACAAATACAAAAAGGAGCTGCCCTAAGACGTTTTCTATATGATAGCGGGGGTCGCTATTGGGAGGGGGTGCGGGGAGATGAAGTTATGCTAACCATCTAGCGGTCAATATCAAAACTAGCTTTGCAGCTATACACTAATGAACCGTACTTAATTTTGCTATTACACACAAGATGGTTCTGTTCGTTACGTTGTATAATAAAAAAAAATACAAAGTACAAAAATCTTTATTGGCAATTAAAGTGACAATAAGCCAGGTTGCGCACTGATACCCACACTAGGATTCCCTGTGTTGTGGAATATCAGCCTCTTCCCTGGGAATTTATACTATATTACATAACATTCTTGTTGCTGTAGGTCAAATAAT
Organism: Carpatolechia fugitivella; assembly: GCA_951230895.1. Taxonomy (NCBI): domain Eukaryota; kingdom Metazoa; phylum Arthropoda; class Insecta; order Lepidoptera; family Gelechiidae; genus Carpatolechia; species Carpatolechia fugitivella. Next base: position 7,630,252 of record OX579652.1, read on the forward strand.
GTTGCCAGGCAAGTGAAAAAACAAAAAATTCCATTTTTTTTTTTTAAATTAATAACACCCCTCTTTTTTGCGTCGGGGGTTAAAAAAGATGCAACGTCTCGGATTTAAGTTGTTTTGGAATACAGATCTATCGGAGTCCAGAGGTTTCGGAGTACACATGTACAGAAGTAAAGACGCATCGGAGTTGAGTAGCTTCGGAGTAGTGTTCTATCGAACCAGTGTGCTTCGGAGTTCAGTGGTACACTCCTGGTGGTTAATAGCTAGTAGTAAGAGTACTTAGTCCGCTATGAGACGGGACTAAGTTGCTTGTGGCACCTCCTCTTTGTATTTGTCTCCGTGGTTCTAATGCTAAATCTGTGTTCGTGGAGTTGTTGATTATTCATGACATACAAAAACAAAGTTCAACCTTATTCTTGTAAGGTCTACGTCCGAGCAATACCTACTGAAACAATATATTTTAAATATATTATGCATTATTTTTTGACGTTCCTTTTACCCTATAAAGACATCAAACAGAATGTATACGCGTATATTTGTTCATAATATACTCGATAAAATATTTAACAATTCACTTGAATATGAAATTCTTACCAAGAATTTATATAAATAGTTGTGTATATTTCATGTAGGTACACAGCAAGGGTCTGAAGTTTGGCTTGTATCAAGACATTGGTAAGTATACATGCTGCTCAGAGCCTGGCTTGAAAGGACACGAGAAGGTAGACGCACAAACATTTGCTGAATGGCAGATTGACTACGTTAAAATTGACGGCTGCAACGAAGATCAAAATCATATGAGTGAAGGTAAGGGACAAAAAATAATTAGCATAGATTTTGCAACAAAATTATCTTTATGTCTTCTTCTTGTCTTTGTAAAGACGAGAAGGACCAATGATTGTAGTTAAAATTTGATTATAAGTTAAAATCTGTGAACGTTTTAGTAATGCTTCTTCCTGCTTCAGGAACAAGACAAGCTTTTTATAAATAATACTTTATTTGTACATATATAATGCTATTCATCTTATAATAATATTTCAGACTATCCAAAATTTGGAAAATTACTTAATGAAACCGGTCGTCATATGCTATATTCATGTAGTTGGCCATTTTACGTCGACCATAAAGTAAGTCAATATTTACCAAACTATCATTTTTGTCATATTATTATGGTTGGGGGTCCAAAGTGACATTATAATAAATAACCTTCGATTAATTAACATTTGATTGTACTAATAGGCAGTGCAGTAGCGGACTAGTCATAACTAGTGGCTCTGTGAGCTGTAGACCTCGCGAGTCTTATATCTTTTCAAAATTTTCTTTTCTCGACAAATATCCCCAAGCCCTTGATTTTTTTTATTTACTTTTTAATTATTTTTTTTTTTTTTTTATTTTTATTTTTTTTTTTTTTTTTTATTGGTTAAGAAATGTGACTTGTAGAGGAAAACAGCCTCGTCGGTAGACCTTGTAAGCTGGCAACCCCCATAACTCCGTCATTTTTAAAATTTACCAAAAACTGACTCGACAAAAAAATTCGATTAATTATCGAACCTGCTCACAAAATTTCACGAGAATCGGTTGAGAAACAAACAAACATACAAACAAACCACAAACAAACAGATGGACATACAAAAGCAAATTTGGCCAAGCTGAAACAGAGACGCTTCGCTCGGTCAATTAAGAGGTAGACCAAGCGAGTGTATGTTTTTTTCGAAATGGCTGATTTATTATTTTTTAACTTTTTAAACTCTCATCACTCCGTAGTTTTAAAAAAATTCTATAAAAATATAATATATTTATTAAACCTGCTCACAAAATTTCACGAGAATTGGTTGAGAAACGCGACCTGTAGATCAGAACAAACAGATGGACAGATGGACATACAAAAGTAATTTTGGCCAAGCTGAAACGAATGCTATATTATATTTTTTATGATTTGTTTAGTCTTAATAGTCTATGCAACCTAGAGCATATATAAAAATAGGTATACAGGTGTTTAAGCCATGTCTCGAATAAAAACTTATAAATGCCTCAAGTAATTAAAATTAATAAAAAAAAACTCGTACACAGAAATAATTAGACAAAACCAGCCCTTTAGCCTTTAATCTTAGAATAACTAAATATGTATGTATGTATGTATATATGTATTAATTAAGTATGTTAAATTCTAGTACACGTTCTTGTCATCCCACTTTAATTAAGTGTCTCACACAACACATTGGTTGGCTGGAAGAGATCTCTCTTTAGAGATAAGCTCGCCTTTGCTACAGCTATTAATAATATCATTTCTGTATAGTGTACTATTGCAATAAAGAATATATATAACATATAGATATAATCATACTATACCTATCGCATCCAATCGTAAGAATGCCGTCCTGACAGCTGTCATACACGTACATTTTTTTTTCTGTCTCTTTTGCACCCATTTGGTTTTCATATTTCGGCAGGCATGCTGTCAGGACAGCATTCTTACGATGCGATTACTATAACTATTTACACAGTATGGCTAAATATACTCGTACTCAAACTTGTTTAACAGAACTACACAGCGGTCGCCGAGACTTGCAACATTTGGCGTGTTTATTCTGACATTAACCATGATTGGGGGCATATCATGGGCGTCGTAAACTGGTACGGAGGCCAGCCTCATTTGGCGGATACTGCTGGACCAGGTCATTTTCACGACCCTGATATGGTAAAAATCTTTAAATTTTTCATTATTTACCCAATCAGGATCAGAACAAGAAATAGCACGGTTGGTTAATAAACTAATAGGAAAACATTGGTTAATAAGCTTATAGGAAAACAATAGTCATCAACAGAATGTTCCCACCGGGCTCGAGCCTACTCTGAATTAGGGCGATCAGGTCTTACTCGACCACGCTGGCCCAGTGCCCGTTGGTCGACTTCACACACAACTTTTGAATTTCTTCGCAGAAGTGTGCAGGTTTCTTCACGATGTTTTCGTTCACCGTAAGAACATCGAATAAACTTACATAATGAAAAATCGTTTTTTTTAAACGCATTGGTACGTTTTGGGAATCGAGCCCGCGTCTCCCGGGAGGCGACACTAGGGTCACTAGGGGCACCGAAAAGTAATAACACATATTTACTTGCTCTTTCTAGCTCGTGATCGGCTACGACCAGGTGCCTAAAGATCAAGCGAAGCTGCAGATGGCTATGTGGTCGATCCTGGCTGCTCCCTTGTTGATGAGCGTAGACCTGGCAACCATCAAAAAAGAGTATAAGGAGATTCTTCTTAATAAAGACGTTATTGCAGTTAATCAGTGCAAGATGGGGAAGATGGGCAAGCGCATCTTTATTAAAGGTGACTTGGTGAGTTGGAGAATTTTTTTAGACCCATGTTCCTTGGGAAAACTTGTTCAGCTTCATGAAAACTGTCGCTGTGTTTCGGGTTCGTACCCATGTTTTGTACAGCATGGCTCATGGAATGTTATCGTAGATAGTCATCCAGAAATTTTATTATCTTTATATATTTAAGCAAATCTGGAAACGGATCTACGGGCAAGGAATAGCAATAGCAATATTAAATACGCGAACTAAAGAGGCAGAATTCGTGTTCACTGCCAAAGACCTGGAATTGGAGGATAAGGATTACATAGTGTCTGTAAGTTTTCGAATATTGTTTTTTAATTGTTTATTGTGGTTCTTGTAGATATCAACAGGGTAACAGGGTGACTCGAAAGCGATAACATAAGATTTTTTAAAATTGTACAGGTTAGTAAACTGTACAGTTATATTATGTAAGCATTGTGTAAAAATAATAACAATTACTTTAAAAACCTTCGTCGCTGTCGAGTCACCCATACCATATATTAGGGAATTGACTGTACATAGTTTACCTACGAAGAAGGTGAGGTCACCATTATCTGATACCACATAATATGTATGACGGTTAAGATACGATATCGTATCTTACGAGGCAGCCACTTCACAGTTCACTTTGTGTGCAAAGCGGGGGTCAAGCAGAATGTCCGGTCACTGATTAATTCGGCTATTTGCTTGTCCCCCGCTTTGCACACAAAGTGAATGGCGAGGAGAGAGCTGGCTGCCTCGTACTATAAGATCGTATCTTAACCGTCTGTGACGCCCCTCATATAGGTGATTCTTGTACTTATATGTATTCTTGTAATTCCTAATGATTTATGTCTATTTTTTTTAATACTATGTTTTCAGGATTTATACAAGGAAGACAAAGACCAAATATTTACGCGTGGTGGAAAGTTAAGCGTCAAGATTAACCCTACTGGTATGTTTGTTTGTTGTTTCACCATCATGTACTAATTTCATATTCGTTTCATTGAATGATAACTTGCTATATTTTTTTACAGGCGTTAAATTCTACAAATTCGCACCGAAAGGTTCTAAGATATTTCCAGCAAGCAAATTAACTTTAGGAAAAAATTATTAGGTAAATGTTTCACAATACCTATCTGAAATTCGGCAAGTAGAAAAGAAAGAAATATGTGTACAACATTTAAATTAAATTAATCATCTCGTTGCCCTTTAAACTTTTTTTTATTTTTTCCAAAAAACCTTATGCGCCGGCCGAACTAACTGACGTTACTCGACGCTCTTACGGTGGTGAAGGATAATATCGTGATGAAACCTGCACACTCCTGCGATGAAATCAAAGGTTGTGTGTGAAGTTGAACAACCCGCACTGGGCCAGCGTGGTCGACTTAAGGCCTAATCATAATCACCCTTATTCAGTGTAGGTTCGAGCCCCTCGGTGGGGACGTATATGAGCAGTCAAGATGATGATGCCGGCCTATGTTTGTTCAGCAGTGGACATCTTTCGGCCGAGATGATAATGATAATATTACCCGACTTAGCCTTGATTTCATGGATCGTAGTAATATAAAAAATAGGAACTGCTATGGTAGAATCATGGGGACTAACATAAAACCACGCAGCGCGATCGCCCAGAAGTGGTCCAGGGGTATCATGGGTACGGAATGATATTTTTGATGTTTTCAAGGCAAGAGTGTAAGCGTGATTGACTGTTTCACCTTTGAATTGTCCTCACTGTGAGTCAGAGGGAAAGTGGACGTGAGCAGGCCACATATGTCGTAGATCTGACGGTAGGTGGGGGAGAAAAGTGCTGGAGTGGAGACCACGGACTGGGCGCAGAAATGTGGGAAGGCAGCCCGCGAGATAGACTGTAAATGTGTCATACTTGGCATAGTATTGTTCTCTCTTGGCCATGAAAGCCTCATTTTCGTTGGCACAAATTACCCTGTTGGCGTAGTAGGATTACACGAAATTTTCATAATAACATGTTTATAGTGGAGTAATTATGTTGTTCTACTTGAAGCTGTAAGTATATTATTTTTAACGATCGCATTATAAAAAGTTGACAATTTCTTCACAAGAAGGATCCTATAAGGATAGTATCGTTGGTTGTAAATCTGCGAAGCTTCTACTTTTTATCAAGACAAGGCAAACTTTTTATAAATTATAAGAGGTATTTATACCAACGACCGTTTTATTTACGAGCGTTTCAACGTTATCAATGAAAAAGCATCTTACAATATTTCAGATTTTCCAAAGTTTGGAAACTACTTAATGAAACTGGTCGTCATATCGTTTATTCCTGTAATTGGCCATATTACACACAACAAGATGTAAGTTAAGTAAACAGCGAGAAACTTTTTTAATTATAAATTGTAATCTACGAATAAGGAAAGCTATAGAAGTCGCATTCCGTTCAAAAAATAGCCCCACGCAAAGGGCAACAAAGAAGGCGGGGCTTAAAAAGGGCAACACACGCGCTAGTTAGTCTGTCACGCACTGTATGACGGACTGCCGCTTCCGACAAAAAACAAAAATACACTATAATTCAGACAAACATAGTTAATATAGTTTTAACAAAAAAATAGAAACCTCCTTCAAATTACCTTATATGGTTATCTCCACTAAAAAGTAACAAATAAAATAACATTCCAGATGGAACATGAAAAAAAATATTGCCAATATCCTCAATTAAGTAGATAGGTAGTGTATTAAGTAAATATTTAGAATTTTGTACTTCCTTTTGGAGTCATACAACATAATATGATGAAGTTTTCTCTATAACCCAAAGTGAAAGACAATGTAAGTAAACCATACATCTGAAGTTGTCAATTTTCTTTGTTATTTTCTTTTAAAAGGCACAAGGCCAAGTCTTTTATACTAGTGGCTCTGTGAGCTGTAGACCTCGCGAGTCGCTGTATATCTCTTTATATTCGGCGGAGAATCGTTGCCAGCAGGATCGCACATGGTGGATGGATCCCCGAAATAATGTAGTCTCTCCTTAGATCAAGCTTGTATTTCAACGTTAGTAAAATCACAACTCGAAAATAACAATTGATTGGCAAGATTTTAATGGATACAAAATACAATACGAAAACGTGAGAAGTTTGACACTGAGTAATGGCCTCTTCCCAAAAAAGCACACAATCACACATTTAAATAATATATTATATAAGATTGTTTTAGTAAATAATGACAAAGTAATCTCTTTATATTTGACGGGGAACCATTGCCAGCAGGATAGCACATGGTGGATGGATCCCCGAAATAATGTAGTCTCTCCTTAGTTCAGGCTTGTATTTCAACTTTAGTAAAATCATAACTCGAAAATAACAAATGATTAGCAAGATTTTAATGGATACAAAATACAATACGAAAACGTGAGAAGTTTGATACAGAGTAATGGCCGCTTCCCGAAAACAAGCACACAAGCATTTTAATATATATATAAGATGATTTTAGTAAATAATTACAAAGTAATCTGATTTATATGAGTAATGTAAAAGTACGATAATTTTTTATTTGACTTGTTCTATCACACTTAATGCATAACACATCCACTGCACGCACAAGTGACGCGATCCCATCGCCGTTATCCGTCATGCCGTGAAGCAATCAGCGCGCTTGTCGGAATATGACGTGATGCGTGAACGCATCCAATTGGCCCGTCTACAGTGACGTTTCTTGTTTAAGTACTCGATATTTGGGGCTATATTTTTCTAGGGTTTTGTTTACAATTACATTTCCATAGCTTCCTTATTCGTAGATTGTAATTGACTATTGGTATTTCACTGCAAATATGGAGAGTGGCGATTCAACCGAGCGACCGAGTGGCGATGAGTGGCTGGTGGTGTAAGCCTCCAAAACCATAAAATATTGACGGCACTTATAATTGTCTAAACAATTAGTATGTTTGCATTGCTTTTGAATATTTTTAAGCCATATCTGGAAATATATTCTATTCACTAAAATAGCTCGAAAAGGTCCGGTTGAAATAATAGACGTGATCGCACTCCTATCCCCTAAAGCCGAGCCGCTTAGTAGGCCTCCTGGATTCGCGACCCCACGTCAACTTCAAGTCGTTCGTGGTGCGGGTCCCGACTGTTCACCTGGGCGTCTTCACCTCACCAGAATTTTGGCCGAAGGGGGTAGCTTTTTGACGTTTCATATACTTTAAAGAAACGATAAACTTACTAGTTACAATGGATTCGACGATGTATGTCAGTCAAACTCTACATACACCATACATACACCGATCTTCACGTTTTTTTGTGCATTTATGACAGGTTGTGATCCTGTCTGGGACTAAATCCTAATCCTTCAGCTGCTTTGTATGACTAACGACACCAACGGGAAGATATGGGTTGGTCCAATTCTAATACCGCGAACCACACGGTGACTCTGAAATACTAAACTATTTTTGTTCTGTTAACAGAACTACACATTGATTTCCAAGCACTGTAACACTTGGCACTGCTGTGACGACATGCGTCCTTATTGGGGGTCTATCGAAGACAAACTGTTCTGGTTTGGCGTGCAGCCTGACTTGCCGAATTCTGCTGGACCTGGCCATTACAACAATGCTGACATGGTAAAATGATGTAATTTGTATATCTTTTTTAAGGTTCCGTACTTATCTCGAAATGAAAAAGGAACTCTTACAGGATGACTTCATTGTCCGTCTGTCTGTCTTTGTCTCTCAAGACCTTTTCTCAGGAAAACGTGGAGGTATCAAGGTAAAATTAATACGAAATCCCTCGGTGGGGACGTATATGAGCTATGATGATGATGACTAAAGTATATGTTTTCATAGAGCTTTAAAAATTTAAATACTCACAGAACCTGTACTCTATAGAGTACTTCCCGACGACCTAACAATCATGAAAGCGGCGCTCTTATAACACAAGTAAAGGAAAAATCTGAAAGTGGGGAATTGGTTATAATTTAAGCACAAGACTTTCTTTTCGCAAGTGATGGAGCTATTTGCCTATTGTACATAACCCTCAGTGCGATTCGGACTCGTACTTGGCTGGTATTTTTGTTTAAACTTTTCTTCTGCGGAAAATAACTAATAAAAACAAATAAGCAACAGCAGCACGTAAATAAGCTGTAAGGACTAATACAATGATAAAACATACTTTTCTCTTCTAGCTCGTGATTGGCTATGACGATATAACTAAAGACCAAGCGAGGGTGCAAATGGCTGTGTGGTTGATCCTGGCTTCTCCCTTGTTGATGAGCACTGACCTGGACACCATCAAAAAAGAGTATAAGGAGATCCTTCTCAATAAAGACATTATTGCAGTTAACCAGTGCAAGATGGGGAAAATGGGAAGGCGCCTCCATAAATTTATCCATGGTCCCTTGGTGAGTTGGAGAAAAGGATTTTTTATTGTGACAGTAATGAAGTTATTAAAATAGCGACAGGTCATCATCATAACCATCATCTTGATCGTGTATGTGGCGATGGCGACCTGTCTCAGAAACTAGCAACCGAGTTTTGCGTTTTAAGTCCTACAAGAGTATTACACCAATAAAAATCTCAATAAAAATTATTTTATACTTTTTTGTGCGTTAAAACGTGTTGTTGTGCTTTTTTGTGACTAAAAATCCCAAGCAAGACGAGATTATGTTGTTACATTGAGATTACCTTTCGGCTCCATCAAGAGACCCTGGACATCACGTATGACTAATCATTTCAGCCTGTTAAAGTCCACAGCTGAACATAGGCCTCTCCAATCGCACTCCAGCGCGACCGGTCCATAGCCACCTGCATCCAACGAGACCCAGCGATCCTCACCAGGTCATCGGTCCATCTCGTAGGTGGCCGTCCCACACTGCGCTTGCCAGTACGTGGTCTCCATTCAAGGACTTTCTTGCCCCATCGGCCATCCGATCTTCGCGCTATGTGGCCTGCCCATTGCCACTTCAGCTTGCTTATCCTACGAGCTATGTCAGAAACTTTGGTTCTTCTACGGATCTCCTTATTTTTGACTCGATCTCGTAGAGAAATACCAAGCATAGCCCTCTCCATAGCTCGCTGCGCGACACTGAGCCTCTGGAAAAGTCCTTTTGTGAAGCACTACGTCTCAGAGCCGTAAGTCATCAATGGTAACACACACTGGTTGTACACTTTAGTCTTCAGGCACTGAGGGATTTTAGATGAGAAGACGTTGTGTAATTTACCGAACGCTGCCCAACCTAGTTGGATCCGTCTACTGACCTCTCTCTCAAAATTGGACTTACCTAATCGGACTGCCTGTCCCAGGTATATATACTCGTCAACAACTTCGAGAGTAGAGTTTTCAACAGTTAATGCGGTGGGTGCAACATGGACGTTAAACATGACCTTCGTTTTGTCCATATTCATTTTAAGACCCACTTGTTGAGAAAGTCTATTGAGGTCACTGAGCATTTTTCCAAGATCTTCAAGCGACTTAGCCATGACTACTATATCGTCGGCAAATCGAAGGTGAGCGATGTATTCGCCGTTGATATTGATGCCTAGTCCTTGCCATTCCAGGAACTTGAAGGAATTCTCCAGAGCAGCACTGAACAGTTTCGGAGAGATTACATCTCCCTGTCTTACTCCTCTCTTTAGGGGGATTTCCTTCGTGGAATGCTCCTGTACTCGAACTGACATGGTGGCGTTGTTGTACAAGCACTTCAGCACTTCAACGTACCGATGGTCAATACGGCATCGCTTGAGAGCTCTTAGAACAGCCCATGTTTCGACGGAATCGAAGGCTTCCACAAGGCGTCCGCAAACGCCAAGCACAATGGGCTATTATACTCTTCAGTCTTCTGTATAATCTGCCGCAGCGTATGTATGTGGTCTATGGTGCTATAGCCCTTTCGAAAACCAGCTTGTTCGGTAGGCTGGAAGTCATCGAGCCTGCGTTCGAGATGGTTCGTGATAACTCTTGAGAACAGCTTATAGACGTGGCTCAGCAGAGTTATGGGCCTGTAGTTCTTCAGTAAGGTTTTGTCACCTTTTTTGAAGAACAGTACCACAACACCCCCGTTCCACGCCTCAGGCGTTTTGCCCTCGAGCAAGGTGGAATTAAATAGCTTCTGAAGGACTTTCAGTACCGGCGTTCCGCCCGCTTTCAGAAGCTCTGTGGTAATTCCATCCTCGCCCGGTGCCTTGTTGTTCTAAAGCTGTTTGAGAGCCATCCTAATCTCGTACAGGCTGATGTCCGGGGTATACCTCGGTGTCCTCTGAGCCTGTTGGCTCAGCGACGGACCCCAGAGCCAAGCTAACCCGACACTATACCGAGGATATATAGAGAGGTTCTATGGACAGTTATATATAACTGTCCATAGAACCTCTCTATCTCCCGTAACACCTCTGACTTGTTCGACGTTACGCTTCCATCCTCGATCTTTAACTTCGTCAGCTGGCTTTGCCCAATAGACATGTCCCTTGCAAACACTTAGGAGCCTTGGTTCCGCTCGATGGTCTCCTTAATACGCTGTGTATTGAAGGAGCGTATGTTGTGTCGCAGGGACATCATAATCTGACTATTGAGCTGCCTATAAGACTCAGCATCTTCAGAGGTTTGGAGCGTCATAGAACGTCTACTAGCTATGAGGTTTCGGGTGTGATCGGATAGTTTTTGAGGTCTATTTTTACGGTGAGTTTTGAAATACTTAGACCCTACCGTGTAGACAGCTTCTACTAACCTGCTGTTAATATCGTCCACTGATGTACCTACAGCTGTCTAGCAGTTCGAAGCGATTTGACAGTTCGAGTTGAAAGATCTCGGGATTTTGGATATGTGCATTTGACGGTCGGAGCGTGGACTTCATCATACGCAGCCTTTCCAGTTTGACATTGATATTCAATATGCCCCTGACGATTCGGTGATCGCTACCGGTTTTAGCCTTGTGGATCACAGTGACATCATTGAATATCTGCCTTTTGGTGCTCATAATGAAGTCGATCTCGTTTTTAGTTACACCGTCGGGGTTCATCCAGGTCCATTTCCTATGAGGCGGCTTCTGGAAAAAAGAATTCATCATAAAGAGTCCTTCTTTCTCCAGAAAATCGGCCAGCCTCTGTCCTCTGGCGTTTCGCTGCCCATATCCAAATTGCCCCACTCTCAACTGGACGTAGTTACGCAGACAGGAACCAATCCACACGAAGTTAGATTTGAGATAATTAGGTTTAAAGTAAAAATGCGTGAAGAAACTTTTGGAATAGTTATACCGAAATATCAAGTTTAGTGGGTTATTAAATGTACCTGTTGGGATGTAGAGATACAAAATTATGAAACATTACATTTGAATAAATACCTTTTTTTTGGAAAAACATCGCTGGTTCTTTTCTGCACAATACAATTTTAGGTATGTTTTTAGGGTTGGTTCATTTTATCAAAACACAAATACTTAAAAAAGCTTGTAAAAAATAGACTGAAACTTTATTTTTATGTTGTATTTATTTTATTTCAAATAAAATCAACCTTTGCTAATGAGCTTTTGCTTAATATTATAGTAACATTCATTGCGACATATTGTTTAATTCTATATCAAAGTCAGGCTCACCAGAAAATCCGTCAATATCATCCTCAATCTGCACGTCTCCTGTTAAATTTTTATAAAACGAATGAGCATCTTTCGGAATAAGATGCATTAAACTTTTTAAATCATTTAATTTAGCTTCCGAAATAGCTTTACCGGTTGGCCACAGTGGTTCCATTAAATCAACTGTCAGAGCAGATGATATGTTGCGAACCCCTTTTTTTATATTTACCTCCTGAAATTCTTCGTCTATAGAGGCCCTCATAAAAAGGGAATCTTTGGAATCTTTTTTCAGCATGATCTCTTTGGTGTTTAGCCAAGAAACCTTGCTTCCATCGACAGCCTTCTTCCTGTTAGTTATACTTTTCTCAAGCTTAGAAGATGATAAAAAGTCTTCTTTTTGCATTCTGTGGACCATCATCGGTTTTTGTTTTTTGCAAGAGATCATAATTTGGATGTAATCTTCAGGCGTATAAATTCTTTGTTGGTGTTTTAAAGCACATTCTATTTTACCAAAGTCTGTGTCGTTCGGTAGAAAACTATGACCGGACTCAAGAAAACGAATAGAAATTGTTTGGAGAGTTGGATGGTCATTCAACAAAGCTTTAAACATCAAAGTTAATTTAATATTTCGATTCTGACCACCACATGAATCACTCCAGGTTATCAGATTTGTTACATTTTCTTTCAACCTCTCCTTCACATGTTTGATAAGGCAGGAGCCTACTTCCTGAGCACCCCTGCCAGCTTCTCCCTCTATCCACACATTACAGTGTACTTGTTCATCGCTTCCTGAATGTATACCCAAGTTGTAAACCCACATTTGCCTTTTGTAAAAAACCAAATTAGTTGGTATGCGAGGCAAGGGTAGCGTTTTTTGCAAGTCAAAAGTTAAGGTTTCTGTAAATGGATCATCTTTTGCGAGTTTCATATCGATCTTTAACCGGTTTCTTAAAGAGTTTGCTTTTTCAATGTGACTGTCGTGCCTATGCTTTACACTAATTCTATCTTCTTCGGACTTGGCATGTGATAATTGGCTTTGAAAAAAGTCACATTTATTGCATGTATCTTTATGCAAGGGTTTCGTGCGAAGATTAAATTTTTTTGTAAAAATCTGTCTAGCTTTTGCTAAAGATATGACCTGTTTTTGAGCCGCCTTAGATTCATCACAATAGATATCATATATTTTCTGAAAAGTCATCTCAGGCCGCAAATATTTTGTATTGTTATTGTTTGCTCGGCGGTAATGGGACACGTAAGTAGGCAATCTTTTTACAACGTTAATAAATAACAGTTCACTATCAGATGGTACTTTATTTATTGCAGAAGAACGACCACGTTTATCCGTGATGCAATTTTCAGACCTCATTTTAAGGAGTGCAGTGTTAATCCGTTTAGAAGTTGTCTGGATAGTCTTTATGAACATTAGCTTACATACTTGAATGCCTTGTAAACTATATTCTCGGGAGTATGTTTTCTTTTTAGAAATATTTCCATTGTTTTTTGAAACGTATTCTCGTTTTACAGGTTGTTCCTTGACGGAAGCAGCCAAATACATATTTTGAGCATTATAAGTTCCCAAATCGTAAAACTTGTTAAATTCGACCATTCTCTTATCGACAGAAATATTTCCTGGACAGTTCTTTTTACAGTTACAGTTAAAGTCAATAAAGTTTTTGGGTGGAACTTCATTTTTCTTCCAATTTACGTAAGGTAAGTTTGAGTACTTTCTTTTTTTCCTCTCTTCTCTAGTTTGTCCACCGTACAATCTTTTTCTACCCTTTTTAGGTCTACCTGGTGATTCAGACATACTCACGTGCTCCGAAGGTTCTTCAGCTTCTGCTAGTTCAACACTTGCATTATCTTCAATGGGTAAAATAGGTTCCTTATTACTTTCAGGATCAGCTTCACACATAGTAATATCGTCATCGTCAGTCATGCAATGGGTTTTAGGTGTTGTTTCGGGATTTATTACGTTGCAACTTAGAATTTCAGTACTACTTGTAGTCGGTTGGTTAATTTCTGCAGATGTAGTGAGTACTGAAATTGATTTTTCTGAACTGTCATCGCTGGAGTTAGAATTACCTTCTTCGTTCACATAATCAGGGTCTTGTATTGAATCATCGTCGTCATCAAACTCTGGTCGATAGTTGTCGACAAAATTAAGGTTTGACTCATCATTATCACTTTCAATATCCACAGAATCGGCAAAAATATTAAATAAAGTTGTTGTTTCTGGTGACATGTGTTGTAAAGGCGAAGCAGGACATGGGAGAGGTGAAATGTCAGAATCAGGAACAGCACATTGTCTTGTAAAATTATTTGATCTTGGTGTAAGCGGAGAAAATGGCGGGGCTTCGACACTGCTCTCAGCAGTTGTTTCGCGAGAGAGATGATTAGGATACGAGAAAGGTGAAATTAGCGCAAAGGAATCAGGAGCAGTGTGAACCTTTGGCATAATATGTGGATTTGGGGAAAAAGGCGACGCCGCGACAGTGGGTGCATCATAAGAAGTTACTTTAGAGCAATGAGTACTTTTAGGTAAATCTGATTGCGTCTTATTACCAGGATTTTGGCTTGGTGTTAACAAAGAAGAAGAGCAGAATGGTTCAACATTTTTTGTTAATGGTTCTTCATGCGGTAAATATTCAGGCTCAGGTGACTTATAGGTTAGTATTCTGGCAACAGGCAAAGCAGCAGAGTGGTGGTTAGATGGTCGATGAAGCATTTGACTTTTTCCCTTAGACATCTCGCTTAGCAAAAGAGAAGCGTGCGATTTTCGTGTGCCATGTGTAACTGCAAAATAACACCTTTATGAAAGTTTTCATAAACAAGACAAAGAAAAAGTTTAATTACCTTAATACCAGTATAATGTGAACAGGGTTTAATCGCTCAATGATTGTCTTTTGCGTTATTTTGTACAGTATCACTATAACATTCAGTGTAGTTACAACATAGTTCCATACAAAATTTATCAAAATCAGTCAAGTTTTTCTTTTTTCAGAAAATCAATTCTAGTTCTTCTAATTCGATCAGTTTTAGTTTTATGTATGGGAGGACTTTACAGTTGTACTAAAACTACAAAAAAAAATTACACAACGAATTGAAAACTTCCTCTTTTTTGAAAGTCGGTTAATTTAAAAAAAAAATATTTTTTCAAATTCATTTATAGATTTTAGTTTTGATACCTTTCTCTAGTGGTACTGGACTTCCTTGTGGGGTACCTTCTATTATTTCTGAAACAAATATTAATAAGTTTAAAATAAACTAAGCAACATTTGAAAATTAGAACAGGTACATCCATAATAATGAAGTGATAGAAATGAGAAAATAAAAGCATGTGATTTCCATAGAACATCATGTAAATAGCATTACTTTTAACTATAATCATAATTTGTTACATTTTAAGGTTATAAAAACTTAATATTACACACACCGTTATCAGAATTTTCTGTTTCTTTAATATTCATTTCAGGTTTTTTATCTAAACAAACACTAACAAGAGCTTTTGATCTTTCACTTACGCGTGGATTCATTTTGTAACACCATTAATAAACTTTTTGCCAAGAAGTTCTTAAAAATTTTGTACTTTCGAAACAGCAAGTATGTTAGGAATGAGAAAATGTTGCCATTCTTATCCCTGTGTTGCCGTAGCAACATGAAATTGTTACCAAATTTTAGAATTTTTCACCAGAAATAATTCACAGAAATAATTATCTGGCAAAAACTAAATATTTTTTGTAAATTTTAACATTGATACAAAACTTATAGGTACTATTTATTACAAATTTTGCTATATTTATTTATGCAAATAGGAACCAATCCGCATGTTCTTTTTTAAATCTTTTGTAAACAAAATTAAAACGAACTATGTGGGTTGGTTCTTGTTTGCGTAAAAAAAATTGTGAGAGTCAGATGGTACCAAGTATCATGGATCTTTTTGTTTATTAAAAAACACTAAGTTTCAAGTTAAAAGTAAAATCATGAGGTTTGGTTCTAGTTTGCGTAATGACTATAACATAGAATGCTTAGTACCAAGTGACATAGATCTTTTTGTTATACACAAAATTGGCATAATGTGGATTGGTACCTTTGCCGGCTTTCTATTTTCCCAAGTAAAAGTTATTAAACTGCCTGGATCTTTTTAGCATATATAAAACGACTATTTTTGGAACCAACTGCATACTTAACTCAATATTGTCAAAAATCGAGGGTTGGTCAGTCTGCGTAACTACGTCCCTCATCATCGCTTCTACTGCCCAGCTTTGCGTTAAAGTCTCCCATGACAACAGTGAAGTGTGTCTTGGAGCTATGTATGGCCCTACTAATGTCCTCATACATATCTTCCACCTCATCATCTGTGTGCGTCGTGGTTGGGGCGTATACCTGTACTCTGAGCTACCCTATTCGACACACTTCCGATGGACACAATGTTGTCCATGAGAGTCTTGTGGACGATAAACCCAACACCACCTTGGGACTTCTATGACTAAAGATCTTGTCAATACAAATCCAACGAGCCCAAACACGCAAGTTTATGTTGCGACGTTGAGAGAGTTCCGAAGTTCAGAAGTTGGCCATACTTCTGGTTTCATTATGAGATCCTGGACATCACATATGACTAAATATCTAGTCAAAACAAATCCAACGGGCCAAAACACGACGAGGTTGTGTTGTGTATTTTAGGAGTTCCTATGGCCAATTTCCGGCTCCGTCATGAGACCCTGAACATCACGTATATCTAAAGATCTTGTCAAGACAAATCCAACGTCCCCAAAAACGACGAGGTTGTGTTGTGTATTTTAGGAGTTCCTATGGCCACCTTCCGGCTCCATCATCAGACCAGCCCCATGGTATCATAATATTGAATTGTCACCGAGTTTACATAAGTGTACCAAATTTCAGCACAATCAAAAGCAAAAAAGTGCTTCAAAAATGAGTTGGAAGATTCGGACCGAACAAACAAACCCACAAACAAACAGACAGACAAGAAGGCGAGTTAATAAAAACGTGTTAATAAGAGATTTGGACTCGTGGATAGGTTAACAAACATGGATGTTTATTGTTAGCTTTTATGAATTACTTAAGTCTCTTACTTTCAAAAAGTAAGAAAAGTAAAACTTGTTATTAACTTATGTATTTCAGCAAATCTGGGAAAGGGTTTACAGTCAAGGAATAGCAATAGCATTGATAAATACGGACAAAGAAGTGGGAGAATTCATGTTCGCCAGCGAAGACTTGCAATTGGGATTATTTTTGATTACTTTGAGGTTTTATATCAGAAATGGTGGTGATTCCGCAAAACTACTTGCAATATTTTATCATTATAAAAAATGGCACACGTAATAATTTAATGTTTTATTCTACTTAAACGTGGTGAAACATTTACCGTCAAGATCAACCCTACTGGTTTGTTGTTTCTAACTAATATTTATTTTCGTCATCATCATCACCTTAGCCTGAAGACGTCTGTGCTTGTAATAAGAGCTTCCCCAAGGAATTCTACAAAGACCGGCCCTGCGCTGTCCGCATCCAGCAGTTTTTCGCCACCAGATCGTCTGTCCACATTGCCTACACTGCACTTCCGGTGCGGAATCAGGAATGATTAGATCCGCAGGCAAACTAAAGTTACCAATTATAGAACAAAAATCTTCAAAATTTGAGCGGCACTGAGCGGGACCATAATTTTCGCTCGTAGAACTGACACTCGTTTGGGTAGGAAGGTTCCCGAGTGACAAAGATCATGCGCCGAATCATTTGTTTTACAAGATATCTGAATACATGATACTTATAAGTCTTATACATGATACTTATAACTTGCTATTAACATTTATTCACAGCCGTAAAATTCTACAAATTCGTACAGAAAAAATCCTGAAACATTCTGCAAACAAGCAAAATTTTGAATAAAAATACGTAAGAGGCTTTTAACAATATTATATGTAAATGAAAGTCTATTTAATAAAAGATATAAATAAATGCAATATTGGAATTAAAATTTGTTCTTTCATTTAAATCACATCACACTAATATTATAAAAGTGAAAATATATTTGGATGTTTAGATGTTTGGATGTTTGTTCCGCCTTCACGCTTAAAGTACTTAACGGATTTGGATGAAATTTGGAATTGAGATAGTTTGTAACCTAAATACTTCTACGGGAAAAAGTCATATCTATCTACCTAAGAAAGGTAGTTCTTAGAAGGGAGGCAGGTTCTAAAAAAAGGATTTTTGGAAATTCCTTCTCTATAAAAGGAAATATTGTGGGGTTGAAGTTTAACGTAGTCTCGGGCTGAACGCTAGAAGAATTAAATACTTCTATAGAGAAGTCCGGGAGCCGAGGTTTCGATCCCCACCACGTACCAACGTGTTTTCGAATTTCGAATACAACATTTAAATTATGATTTAATTTAAACTCTTTTTTACCTCGTTGCCCTTTAAACTCTTTTTTATTTTTTCCAAAAAAACCTTATGTCGGCCCAACTGACTGACGTTATTCGACGCTCTTACGGCGAAGGAAAATATCGTGATGAAACTTGCACACTCCTGCGAAGAAATTTAAAGTTTGTGTGTGAAGTCGACCAACCCGCACTGGGCCAGCGTGGTCTGGCTTAATCTCCCTAATTCAGGGTAGGCGAGTCCCTCGGTGGGGACGTATGTGAAGCTGGTGATGATAGAGAAATATTCAGATAAAAAAGTTTATCACACGAATGTGGATGGCCTGGGGGAAGAGTACCATACAGTTTTTTTATATCTCAAATTCAAAGAAGACAAAACTTTTTGTTAAATGTAGTCAATTATTATTGATGTTGTTACAAATAGCACCATTACCAACAAAAATCAAAAGTTGGTTCATCGAGAGGAAGTAGGGTGTAAAAAATCTTACATATTCTTAAAGCTGAGGTAGGTATACTAGAATTTATAAATGCTAAAAGTATCCTAGTAGTGTGTGCTCCTGTATGTTTCTCTAAAGTTATAGAAAACAAAGCGAATAATTTTAAGAATAATTTCTACTACTTACTAAAGCAAGATTTTAGGCCTCCACAATGCTCGGTCTTGCGCTGACAGCATCCAGCGGCAAACCGTGAGCGTGACATTCACCAGATCGTAGATCTTCCTTGTGACCTACCTACTGAAATGAATATGATATATAAAAAATTGAATTTAAAGCATTTCTGCACATTAGTGGCTCGATTTTTCTAGCTTTGGCTGGCACCGACTAGAAAAAGTGTAGATAAATTGTAAATAATTAATAGTGATTTGATTGCAATATATAGGTCATTTTAAATTTCTATGTTGTAAGAGTATAATATTATTAGGAGAAGGTTTATATTATTTGTCACTTTTTAGTTACTTTTTCGTTGGTTGAATTTTTTGTTAAAAAGCTTTTATTTTTCACTTTTATGTGCCTGTAATAGACTTCTCCATCTAGCCTAAAATTCTAATTACTGTAGTCAAAAGTCAAAAATCAAAATTTTTTTATTCGAATTTTACAAATAATTTTTCGACGTCAAAGCTAACATGGATGGCACGTTCACTACCAGTGTACGCCCTGTATACTTAACTAGTCAACCACCCCGGCTTCGCACTGGTTATTTAGAAATTATTTTGATGTATCTCTTAGTAAGCCATGTAAGAGTGCCCAAAACTAGATATTTTGACGACTTGATTGTCAAAATATCATTCATACCATATAGTATGTGCAATTTTTTGTTGTCTAAATGTAAATGATACGAATTGCACGGTCTTATCAATCGCGCTCTATAAACTCGCAGCAAACACTTGTTTATAACGAAATTAGCTAACACAACGGCTGTAGCGTCTGATCTTTGCAAAGATAACACTTGCAGCAAATTATAATACTTGGCCATCACACGCAGCAGAGACCCTGATATGTATTACTACTATTATTTTTGACTATCCGCATTTTAGGAAAAAGTCTTTAGAAAATAGCTTGATATTAAAAATTGATCACTGTGCGTTGTGTAGACGTATAGTGTAATTTTATATAAAACTAATGGTGGATTGGACCACTGCTAATATCTGACATCGCGGAATGCTAACGGAGACGACCAGGTTTTGGAGACGATCAGGTCAAGCTAATGAACTGTAATTCCTGTGAACACATTTTTATTTCCTTTACCGACGGCAGAAATTCAGCCGGAGACGGTCTGAATCGTATGTTGAAATTAAATGCATACAAAATTAAAAAGTGTACAATAGTTATTATAACAATGAAAAACTATGATCGATCCAAAGGGCATTTAGATCGAACTTTAAAAAATAAACATTCTTGCCTCTTACAAAATATTTCAAATATGGAATGGGTCCAAATTCATAATAATTAATCGCAAGCATGTGAAGGTCGAAACATGCTTCACATACGCGAAAGTGATAACATAACTCTACTAAATGCATATTATAAAATAAAACGTTTATGCTAACGCGGCCATATTTACAGAAATTACTTCAAGACTTTCAAGACGATAAAAAAGGCGAGCGAATAGATAGAAACAGTAAGTTTAAAAAAAATGCATCCAAACAATTTTTTTTTTATAATTTAATTTAAATTATAGTAAAGGAGATGGCTGATTTTCGCCCCAGAGTCGTTGAATATCTGAATAAAAAACAAAAAAAAAAACGGATTAAAAATGTAGGAGTCGCCGTCGCCGGATATGGTGCGGACGACATGATGAAGATGATGATGATGAAATAATAATAGCTAGCGACCTGACAAAATCGTATTGAAAAAAATTTATTTCAATTATAGTTTATGAATAAATTGTATAAGGGTATTTGACTACTTTTCTTTTATTTTATAAATCCAAACCTGTTAGTTTCTGCTATCGAACACTTAAAAAATTTTTGCCCTATCTTTAAAATTTACCGAGTTATAAACAGTGGCGTGCACTCCATAGAGGCAGAAAAGCACTGCCTACCCTGTCATTTTCAGATAAATACCTTCACAATTATATACATTCTTAGTACAAAACAAATCTTAGTACAAGTCATTCACTTATAACCTCGGCGCACCGATTGTAAAGCGTTCCCGAGTTGCAAATTTCATGTTTTGCTAGGCGCATGTCAGCCAGTGTGCAGGCGCGTAGAAGGCGACAGAAATATGACGACCAATCACAATTCTCAGCCATCTCAGCGTCGTCGCTTTAAAGCCTTAATAGTCTCAAGATGCATTATGAATAAAGCGAACAATTGCTGAATTGGGTAAACACTATATTTTAATCCTTTTTTCATTGCGGAATTAGGAATCGCCATATTGTTTACTTTTGTTGTAACTTTTGATTTTTGAAGATTTTGTTTAGATTTTTTGAGCATCTATTGTTTTTAACTTATTTCATTTCATTTACTTTAATAAGTAATAGCTGTGAACTTTGTGCCGACACGGGCCGTGTTTGTCTAAATTGAAAAAAGGTGGATTAGAAACGTGTAGTTTTGAATCTAAAGCTAATATTGTTGGAAGGTGTGTTGTACCCGAGTTGCAATTAACTCAAAGGAAGGGTAATGCAACACGTCATTTTGGGTTATTCCCGTCGTCTGTCCCCAAATCTGTCACCATTCGGGGACAAACAAGAATGTGTAATTCCTGTTTGTTGTTACGCCTTTGTTACGCCTAAAATAAAAATCATCACTTCAAGGAGATTTAAAATATTTCTATAATTAATACTATGTTTTATCGGAACTGGCACGATAAGTTTGATTAAAATATGTTTTGGCTAAGAGAAAACAGTAAATCAATACCATCAATTGTTGCCATAACTAAAAGGAAACATGACTGTTTTTCTTTTCCATTACACAATTTAATAACCCCTCTAGATACGTAGGATCCACTACATAAACTATAATGAAAATAAAAATTATAAACTATAATTAAAATAAAGATTTTTCAATACGATTTTGTCAGGTCTCTAGTTATTATTATTTATTCAGATATTCAACGACTCTGGGGCGAATAATGTATGGAGAGTCGGCCATGTCCCACTACTTTACTAAAAATAACAGTTTAAGGTAGTATAACGACTTTACAGATGCGGCTGCTCTACCTTGTGGTTTCTTTAGTATTATCTTCGGCTTCGGCATTGGACAATGGTTTAGCTCAAACTCCTCCAATGGGATGGTTGTCCTGGCTTTTCACCTATTGCGAAAAGGATTGTAAAAATCATCCAAACAATTGTATAAGGTACCTCCAATGTTCAAAACGCATGCGTCTTTTATAATATCGGTTGCTACTTTTATGTTGCGCATACTACTATATCGCAGTTCTGCTGTGATGTGACGAGTAATATAAGAACTTGCAGCACAACTTTTCGCGAATCATGACCCTATGCAATAAAACGCTTTGCTGATGGGGCTACCGCTGTTTTGATAAATCTTTAGAAGGAGGGTTATATTTTTAAAGTGTATGTATGTTTGTATGTATAGGTAGGTATATTTGTTTGCCACGCTCTACAGCCAGCAGCGGCTTGATGGATTTTAGCTAAAGAGGCGTCGTTAGATGTGTGAAATTGACCAACCTGCACTGGGCTAGCATGGTCGACTAAGGCCTGATCACCCTAATTCAGGGTAAGCTCGAACCCCTCGGTGGGGACGTATATGCAGTTGATGATATTTTTTCAAATGAAAACTCTACTTGTCTTCTTTTTTATAACTGCAGGTTATTATGTGATCGTCAAGATAACGGGACCAAGTCTTGGATTTCCAGTCTGCACGTGTCAAAGACAAATACCGTTAATCTACCATTTGCTACCTATGCATAAATTATAGCTACCTCAAAATGTACACAATTATTTAAACAAAATACTTGGTCCCATCATTTTGACGTCAAGATGATGGGACCAACTTGATAGGTTGCTCTTAGAAATATTATCGAACTCGATTGTCCCTAACATTTATCGTTTGAGGAGTTTTGAACATAAACCGTGGTCCCTCCAAATTGACGTTTTATAAAAAATGTTTTACACTCGAATGGACGTTTTTTATTTGTTCACTCTTTTACTCATTTTTTACCTTTTGAATTTGCTACATGTGTTATGTTAAATTCAAGCGTTGTGTAGCTATAACTAGAAACAAAGAAAGTTTAAAAAATATATCTAAACACCTGCTTTCTTCAATTATTTTTATACTAGCGGTCCGCCCGCGGCTACGCCCGCGTTATGTAAGATTTTCCCGTGGAATTAGGACTTCTTCCCGTAAAAAGTATCTTTTGTGTTAATCCAGGTTACAAACTTTCTCCATTCCAAATTTCATCCAAATCCGTTGAGTACTTTAAGCGTGAAGGCAGAAAAAACATCCATACATCCAAACATCTTAACATTTATGGATGTAAGGATGTTTGGATGTATGGATGTTTGGATGTTTAGAGATGTTTGGACGTTTAGATGTTTGGATGTTAGGATGTTTGGATGTTAGGATTTTTGGATGTTTAGATGTTTGGAGGTTTAGATGTTTGGATGTCAGAAATCTGGATGTTTGGGTGTTTACATGTTAAGATGTTTGGATGTATGGATGTTTATTCTGCCTTCACGCTTAAAGTACTCAACGGATACCATAAATTTACTTAATTTCGACTTTTAGGGAAGAACTGATAAAGCGTATTGCAGACAAAATGGTTGCAGATGGTTACAAAGACGCAGGGTACGAATATATTATCGTAGACGACTGTTGGCAAGATAAAAGGGAAAACGGAAAAATGGTTTCGAACAAACAGCGGTTCAAGAGCGGAATGCGAGCATTGGCGGATTATGTGAGTCACTTTGAAGATTGTGTATTTTTTCTGTTTCATGTATTATATTCGTGGACATAGAATTCTAATGCTAAATCTGTGTTCGTGGAGTTGTTGATTATTCATGACATACTTCAACCTTATTCTTGTAAGGTCTACGTCCGAGCAATACCTACTGAAACAATATATTTTAAATATATTATGCATTATTTTTTGACGTTCCTTTTACCCTATAAAGACATCAAACAGGATGTATACGCGTATATTTGTTCATAATATACTCGATAAAATATTTAACAATTCACTTGAATATGAAATTCTTACCAAGAATTTATATAAATAGTTGTGTATATTTTATGTAGGTACACAGCAAGGGTCTGAAGTTTGGCTTGTATCAAGACATTGGTAAGTATACATGCTGCTCAGAGCCTGGCTTGAAAGGACACGAGAAGGTAGACGCACAAACATTTGCTGAATGGCAGATTGACTACGTTAAAATTGACGGCTGCAACGAAGATAAAAATCATATGATTGAAGGTAAGGGACAAAAAATAATAAGCATAGATTTTGCAACAAAATTATCTTTATCTCTTCTTCTTGTCTTTGTAAAGACGAGAAGGAACAATGATTGTAGTTAAAATTTGATTAAAAGATAGAATCTGTCAACGTTTTAGTAATGCTTCTTCCTGCTTCAGGAACAAGACAAGCTTTTTATAAATAATACTTTATTTATACCTATATAATGCTATTTATCTTACAATAATATTTCAGACTTTCCAAAATTTGGAAAATTACTTAATGAAACCGGTCGTCATATGCTCTATTCATGTTGTTGGCCATTTTACGTCGACCATAAAGTAAGTCAATATTTACCAAACTATCATTTTTGTCATATTATTATGGTTGAGGGTCCAAAGTGACATTATAATAAATAACCTTCGATTAAATAACATTTGATTGTACTAATAGGCAGCGGTCTAGTCACAATTAAGAGGTAGGCCAAGCGAGTATATATTTTTTTCGAAATGGCAGATTTTTTTGAAACTCTCATAACACCGTAATTTTTAAAAATTTCTATAAAAAATAATTATATTTATTGAACCTGCTCACAAAATTTCACGAAATTTGGTTGAGAAACGCGACGTGTAGATGAGAACAAACAGATGGACATACAAAAGTAATTTTGGCCAAGCTGAAACGAATGCTATATTATATTTTTTACGATTTTTTTATTCTTTAGTCTGTGCAACCTAGAGCATATATAAAAATAGGTATACAGGTGTTTAAGCCATGTCTCGAATAAAAACTTATAAATGCCTCAAGTAATTAAAATTAATAAAAAAAACTCGTACACAGAAATAATTCGACAAAACCAGCCCTTTAGCCTTTAATCTTAGAATAATATATAGATATAATCATACTATACCTATCGCATCGTAAGAATGCCGTCCTGACAGCTGTCATACACGTAAAAAATTTTTTCTGTCTCTTTGCACCCATTTGGTTTTCATATTTCCTGCCTGCTGTCAGGACGGCATTCTTACGATGCGATTACTATAACTATTTACACAGTATGGCTAAATATACTCATACTCAAACTTGTTTAACAGAACTACACAGCGTTCGCTGAGACTTGCAACATTTGGCGTGTTCATTCTGACATTAACCATGATTGGGGGCATATCATGGACATCGTAAACTGGTACGGAGGCCAGCCTCATTTGGCGGATACTGCTGGACCAGGCCATTTTCACGACCCTGATATGGTGAAAATATTTTAATTTTTCATTATTTACTATTTATTACCCAATCAGGATCAGAACAAGAAATAGCACGGTTGGTTAATAAGCTAATAGGAAAACATTGGTTAATAAGCTTATAGGAAAACAATAGTCATCAACAGAATGTTCCCACCGGGCTCGAGCCTACTCTAAATTAGGGCGACTGTGGCTTACTCGACCACGCTGGCCCAGTGCCGGTTGGTCGACTTCACACACAACTTTTGAATTTCTTCGCAGAAGTGTGCAACGTTTTGGGGATCGAACCCGCGTCTCCCGGGAGGCGACGCTAGGGTCACTAGGGGCACCGAAAAGTAATAACACATATTTACTTGCTCTTTCTAGCTCGTGATTGGCTACGACCAGGTGCCTAAAGATCAAGCGAAGCTGCAGATGGCTATGTGGTCGATCCTGGCTGCTCCCTTGTTGATGAGCGTAGACCTGGCAACTATCAAAAAAGAGTATAAGGAGATTCTTCTTAATAAAGACGTTATTGCAGTTAATCAGTGCAAGATGGGGAAGATGGGCAAGCGCATCTTTATTAAAGGTGACTTGGTGAGTTGGAGAATTTATTAGACCCATGTTCCTTGGGAAAACTTGTTCAGTTCATGAAAACTGCCGCTGAGTTTCGGGTTCGTACCCATGTTTTGTTACATCCTGTACAGCATGGCTTATGGAATGTTATCGTAGATAGTCATTGAAGGGATCTTTTGAAGGGGGAGATGAAGTGTATAACTAAGTAAACTGATTTACTTAAATAGTATATTGACTGCAACATGCTGTTATTGCCTGCAGCATTAATATAGAATTGTTTAGTTAGCACTAATATTTAGTATTAAGTATATTTGTATTAAACTCGCACTTTATGTTCGGAGGTCGAGTAATAAACATGTCTACCTAACCTACGTGTATCATTCCATCAAGCATCCCCTAGCCTCCGTCATGATGTTGTATCATCCAGAAATTTTACTATCGTTATATGTTTAAGCAAATCTGGAAACGGATCTACGGGCAAGGAATAGCAATAGCAATATTAAATACGCGAACTAAAGAGGCAGAATTCGTGTTCACTGCCAAAGACCTGGAATTGGAGGATAAGGATTACATAGTGTCTGTAAGTTTTAGAATATTGTTTTTTAATTGTTTATTGTGGTTCTTGTAGATATCAACAGGGTAACAGGGTGACTCGAAAGCGATAACATAAGATTTTTTTTAATTGTACAGGTTAGTAAACTGTACAGTTATATTATGTAAGCATTGTACGGTCAAAGTACATTGTTTTAACTAGGCTTGAGGCGACCGGCGCGTGTAACCTAGATTTTACATTTTTGCCGAATATGCGGCGCCGATCGGCTCGATCACTTTTACATATTTTTAGTTAGTTACGTCAAGCAACTCGAACAATTTACATATTTACAACATTTTTATAACATTTTCTATAATTTTACATTATTTTTTAACATTTTATTAAACAGTTTATTCTTAACAAATCTTTAAACAATTAAACATCCCACATACCACCCTCCAAGGCCGCTCGTAGTATCGGTTACCGTCGCGCACTACGAGTGTACAAGTAAATGATAGGGGTGGCTGTCCCCTACAAGCATTGTGTAAAAATAATAACAATTACTTCAAAAAACTTCGTCGCTTTCGAGTCACCCATACCATATTTTAGGGAATTGACTGTACATAGTTTACCTACGAAAAAGGTGAGGTCACCATTATCTGATACCACATAATATGTATGACGGTTAAGGTACGATATCGTTTCTTACGAGGCAGCCAGCCCTCTCGTCGCTATTCACTTTGTGTGCAAAGCGGGGGTCCAGCAGAATGGCCGGTCACTGATTAATTCGGCCATTCTGCTTGACCCCCGCTTTGCACACAAAGTGACTGGCGACGAAAGAGCTGGCTGCCTCGTACTATAAGATCGTATCTTAACCATCTGTGACGCCCTTCATATAGGTAATTCTTGTAATTCCCAATGATGTATGTCTATTTTTTTTTAATACTATGTTTTCAGGATTTATACAAGGAAGACAAAGACCAAATATTTACGCGTGGTGGAAAGTTAAGCGTCAAGATTAACCCTACTGGTATGTTTGTTTGTTGTTTCACCATCATGTACTAATTTCATATTCGTTTCACTGAATGATAACTTGCTATATTTTTTACAGGCGTTAAATTCTACAAATTCGCACCGAAAGGTTCTAAGATATTTCCAGCAAGCAAATTAACTTTAGGAAAAGAATGATTAGGTAAATGTTTCACAATAACTATCTGAAATTCAGCAAGTAAAAAAGAAAGAAATATGTGTACAACATTTTAAATTAAATTAATCATCTCGTTGCCCTTTAAACTCTTTTTTATTTTTCCAAAAAATCCTTATGCCGGCCCAACTAACTGACGTTACTCGACGCTCTTACGGTGGTGAAGGATAATATCGTGATGAAACCTGCATACTCCTGCGATGAAATCAAAGGATGTGTGTGAAGTCGACCAACCCGCACTGGGCCAGCGTGGTCGACTAAGGCCTAATCACCCTTATTCAGTGTAGGTTCGAGCCCCTCGGTGGGGACGTATATGAGCAGTCGTGATGATAATGCCGGCCTATGTTTGTTCAGCAGTGGACGTCTTTCGGCTGAGATGATAATGATGATATTACCCGACTTATAGCCTTGTTTTCATGGATCGTAGTAATATAAAAAATAGGAACTGCTATGGTAGAATCATGGAGACCAACATATATCCACGCGATTTCCCAGAAGTGGTCCAGGGGTACCATGGGTACGGAATTATATTTTTATGTTTTCAAGGCAAGAGTATAGGCGTGATTGATGCTGTTTCACCTTTGACTCGTCCTCACTTTCTATCTAAGTCCAAAGTCAAAAGCATGCCAAAATCGTCTAAAATATAAAAAAAATACATAAAAAGATACTAGCATACATAAATAAGTCATACATAAATTAGTCATACTTGGCATAGTATTGTTCTCTCTTGGCTATGAAAGCCTAATTTTCGCTGGCACAAATTACCCTCCTGTTGGCGTAGTAGGATTACACGAAATTTTCATAATAACATGCTTGAAGTGGAGTAATTATGTTGTTCTACTTGAAGCTGTAAGTAGAAATGGTGTTGTAATGACTGGTAATAAAAATGGATTTTAATATAGGTACTCGTACGTAGTGAACCCGTTTTTGACTAACATCGAATGAGAATAGTTACTCGTTATTATCACCTTACCTATACAATTCCTTTGAGCTTTGACATGGAGTTCTTCAAAAGGTGAGTATACATACAGGGCTCTCAAAGGCTGGCAACGCGTAGGCAACTCTCCTGGTGTTGCGAATGTCCATGGGCGACGATGGCCACTTACCACCACGGCGGCTCGTCCACTCATTTGCTTGCTATTTAATATTTAAAAAAATACAAGACTCAAATAAAATCACGCAACAATACTAATTACTAATACCTATTTCGAAGAAATATGTGCACGGTACGAATATTTGTAGTCTATTTTTGACCACAATGACGGATTGCTATGAAACGGTAGGCTAGGTATTTTGAACTATTTTCAACTTTCTTAATCACGTTGAAATATTAAATTGGCTCGCTCTAAAATTTCTTAGCTTTGTATTAGTACAAAATAATGTAGAGATAGAACTACCTCCATACCAAAAAAGAACCACATAGTGGACATCGCAGTTCACGGGTTACTTAAGAAACATAAACGTTCTTATCCACAGAGGGCGTACACTGGTAGTGAACGTGCCATTCATGATAGATTTGACGTCAAAAAATGATTTGTAAAAATCTTAATTCGAATAAAAAATTATACGAGGGGTGAAAGTTTCTTATTTAGCGCCGAGACAAAGTCAAAGTCAAAATTTTTTATTCGAATTAAGATTTTTACAAATCATTTTTCGACGTCAAAGCTATCATGGATGGCACGTTCACTACCAGTGTACGCCCTCTGTGGAGAAGAACGGCCAGAAGAAACTCCACAGGAATTGTATCTTTTGTACTTTTCTTTTAAATATATCGCTCATCTAGTACTACAAAGACGGAATTGTCACAAAATGCAAAAATGAGTTAATGATGTCAGAATGTTCCAAAATGTTCAATACGTATGGTGTTACAAAGTCGTTTTTATTGTTCAACAAATGAGCGTAAGATAGCGCCACTGTCTTTGTTGCACCGGTACAAAAATTTACTCGCCCCGAGTGTAACGACGCCACATTGGTCAGTTGCGCGGGACGCTCCGTGACGGTCAACCGTCTCAGAGTGCTACATCGTCGTTCAGGTAATTATGACATCAATTTTTTCTATTTCTAAGTGCCAAACGACGTAAATGTATTTTCTGTCTTTGTAGCACCAAAACAAAATTCTTTTTTGAGCGCTACAATGACGTAAATGTATTTAGTGTCTTTGTAGCACCTAAACAAAATCCTTTATTGAGAGCTACAATACCGTATATGTATTTTGTGTCAGTGTTTAACTTAAAATTGAATGAAATAATGACGTGATAGTATTTACAGTCATTGTAGCACTACAGCACATGATTTGATTGTACTTTGTGTCAGCATAGTATAAAAGAAATAAAAACAGGTGTAATGTATTAATAACACACATATCTACCGGGTTATTACTACGATTTTGGTTTAAAATAAGCTTTTTTATGAGCTTACCGATATTTCGACTATGTTGCAATAGTCATGATCACGGCAGAACTGAAGTATTTGCGGGTGGTTAGCCGGACGGAACATTGTTATGGGCAGACATATCTGTCTACCCTCTTTCTCAGTTAAGGATCTACTAGACAATTACGATTTGCACATACAAATTATACTTTACGTTCGAAGTCGGGGCAAAAATTGTAGATGACGAAACTACGAGTATTAATTTATCGAATGAAACCTACCCAGACTTTTTTGGTAGCCGCTTCTGTCGTTTTCCCTGCATTTAGTCGGGTGCGGCATTGCATCCCGCGCAGCACAACAAAATATTATATCATAGACTATCAAAGAATTTTATTGATAGTCATATAGAAATATGTACTGACTTAACGACGACGACGACTTAAAACAGTTGCCCACGACTAATCGACGATTTTTTGGCTGGCACCGACTCCAAAAGGAAGTACAAAGTTCTAAATATTTACTTAATACACTACCTATCTACTTAATTGAGGATATTGGCAATATTTTTTTTCATGTTCCATCTGGAATGTTATTTTATTTGTTACTTTTTGTGGAGATAACCATTTAAGGTAATTTGAAGGAGGTTTCTATTTTTTTGTTAAAATTATTTTTATTTTATGATTTTCAGTGTTTCATTCAATATATTTTATGTAAGTAATTAATCCTAACCTCGACACATATCCTATTATTTTTCTTCATTATCCAAAGCTATGTTTTGTTATTTAACAGTTTCAATACAAAGATATACTCTCGTATTTTTGGTATTTGCTTAGTTTAGACTGCGTCTTTCGTGCTATGCAAGCGCGTTTAGTTGTTTATTATATTATTAATGATTGTTTCGAAAATAACATAAGTTAAACTGGGTAAGAGGCTACGAAGTAAGAGGTCATTAAGTAGTCCAGCTGGCCACTAAACTGACAATGCTA
The DNA here is from genome assembly GCA_951230895.1 of Carpatolechia fugitivella. Taxonomy (NCBI): domain Eukaryota; kingdom Metazoa; phylum Arthropoda; class Insecta; order Lepidoptera; family Gelechiidae; genus Carpatolechia; species Carpatolechia fugitivella. Next base: position 7,661,231 of record OX579652.1, read on the forward strand.
AGAGGAAAGAATAGCTTCGCGATCCTAACGAAATAGATATTTAGGAAAACATTTGCTATCGCTCGTGCGCTCATGCCCCCGGGAGAGAGAGCGAGAGCGTTGCAGCTCGCGACTGACAATAGGTACTTTTCTTGATGAAATTCCCATTTCGGGAGAAAACGGTTTCCAATAACTAAATTTCAACAAATCACTTTTATTTTGATGTCGATCGTTTCAGCACAATATATTCTAGGTTCATGGGTTCGGTTTAAAAAAAAAAAACATTGTTTTTATTCAACAAACGGCTTAATTCGACACAGTTTTAATCATAAAAATTACGTTACTTGAGGTGCCTATATAAGTTTGAATCTATAGCGAATTTTGTAAAATTGAAAAATCTATAAACCTAGTCATTCATTGTGTCAATAACATACTAAAAAATCATGGAGATTGGAAAATATTTAGAAGTGTAAAAACGTTTTCTCTTTTTGTATGGACGAGCACGTACTATTCTTCCCTCTTAATAAGCTTATAGTTTACCCCGATACTTGGGCTATTCGTAAGGAGTTTCAGGTTTGAGATGGTATCTTGAAAGTCTGTCGTTAGCTGATTACATACAGATAGTGAACGTAGGCTGGCTTCTTCTTTTTCTTCATATTGTGGATTGTAAGGTCGACAACCAACCTCACATACCCTCACACAGTTAAAATAGTACCGGGCCCTTGTCAAAACCCACTGACTTAGCACGAGTAACGACGCCTTCTGTAGATATTAGAGCCGAGACACATGGCTTAACGTGCCTTCCGAATCACGGAATCATCTTTCTTTTCAGACAATCAGGTGACAATCAGGTGACAATCAGGTGTGTGAGGGTAACACAGTTAAAATAGTACCGGGCCCTTGTCAAAACCCACTGACTTAGCACGAGTAACGACGCCTTCTGTAGATATTAGAGCCGAGACACATGGCTTAACGTGCCTTCCGAATCACGGAATCATCTTTCTTTTCAGACAATCAGGTGATTCGGACAGCAATGTCCCAACTAAACTGAAAAAAGTCTCACAAGGACATTTTCGTTTAAGAGTGTCTTCACCGGGATTCGAACCCGAAACCTCCGTAAAGAGAGTAAAACTCGACCACTCGGCCATAGAAGCTAAATTATTTGTGATATCCAATACAATATCCGAGCAGGTTCTTGTCCTGTCACGGTCGCCAAAAAATGTGATAAAATCGAATAATATAATTTTATATGGAACAACGGAAACGTAGATTTTCAGCAATTTGACAAAACAAATTTATTTCGTTGCCTAGCAACATTCCACCACAAACGGTATCGCGCGCGATGCATGTTGCTATCACTGGTTGAGGAGTTTCCGCTTTTATATCTTATTTCATCATCAGATTTTGACTTATACGGACTTTGATTTATATGGATCTATCCCTTAAGCACGTTCTATCGAATGAAAAAAGAATCATTAAAATCGGTTGAAAACTGACTGAAATATGACTAAAAGAATAGACGAATAACGACGCGAATGCTACATTCCGTTGAGGAATTTCCAAGTTTTACCTCATGTTCCACCATCAGATCTTGACGAAATTAATATGGGACCACCTCGAGAGTAAATCCTATCGAATGAAAAAAGAATTATTAAAATCGGTTAACAATTGGCGGAGATATCTAATAACATACATAAAAAAAAAATACAGACGAATTGAGAACCTCCTCCTTTTAATATTATTAATTGTCTCCTCTTTTTCATTAGTCATAAAAAATAAAACAATAGCAGCTGTACTCAAAGACATTAAAACAGGCAATCGAAGCGCCTATAAGGTTTAATTTTGGATGTTTGATCTTCTTTATTTTAAAAAAGCAAAAAGGACAGCCGAACATAAGTTAAGGATCTACTAGACAATTACGATTTGCACATACAAATTATACTTTACGTTCGAAGTCGGGGCGAAAATTGTAGATGACGAAACTACGAGTATTCATTTATCGAATGAAACCTACCCAGACTTTTTTGGTAGCCGCTCCTGTCGTTTTCGTTTGGTCATTGTTTTTTCCTTTGGAGAATAAGATTTATTTTGAAACGTGGTTTTTTTTTAAAAAAAGCGTTATTTTCGTTAGGTTTTATTTCTCATTTGTTTTGATTCTACGATTTTAGTTCCTACTATTTGTAAGCAATGAAAAAGCTGTGATTAGCGATAGCCTTGGGTTATTTCAATAAGTATTTTGATATAAGGATAACAAATGAATCTGTGATTTATGTACCAATACGTAATTATTCAAAAGACTGTTAATTATTCAATAAGTGGTTTGAAATTTAAGATAACAAATACAAATTCACCTGTGATTTTACGTGCCATTAAGTAATGTTAATTATTCAGTATTCAATTAAGCTGTAATAAATGATTATCTCAAATTAAGTGTTTTAAACATAATTAATTAGTACCTATTTCAGTATCACAACTTCCAAAATAAAACATTTTCAATGCAACAATGACACAATTGTATGTGTCAAATCATTTCAAGTGTTTTTTTTTATACTTAAACTTAATTTTTTAAAATATTTTTGCTATTGTACTCTACCTATATATTTAAATATCCAAAATATCCTGGTTCCAGTTGTATATAATATAAAGTGAAATAATAAAACAAAACAGAACAGTAAAAAAAACTTTAAAAACGCCCTCCTGTAAAATTTGTAAAATGACAGTTCCGTCTTTGTAGTACTAGATGAGCGATATAAAGAATCATACATGAGTCATAATTACAATCTACTCCGTTGATTTGGAACAACAGTTGACCAGACGTTTTTATCATCTAAGTAATCATTTATCGTATAATAGGCCTTAGAACATAAAATAGTTTTAATTTTAGCTTTAAATTGGCTATCGGACAGATTTACAATATCATCTGGTATTTTATTATAGAAGCGAATACAGTTCCCCATGAATGAATTATTAACTGTGCACAGTCTAAACTTTGGGTGCGCTATTTTATTTTTATTTCTAGTATTTATATTATGTATATCAGAATTCTTAGGAAATAGCATTGTGTTCTTCCGGACATACAAGATGTTTTCAAATATGTACTGTGAGGATACTGTGAGGATATCAATTTCTTTAAACAATTCCCTTAGGGAATCGCGACCACGGAATTCATATATGGAACGTATCGCCCTCTTCTGTAACACAAAGATGTTATTTATGTTAGCAGCTTGACCCCACAATAAAATTCCGTAGGACATAATGCTGTGAAAATAGCCGAAATATACAAGTCTGGCAGTAGCAACGTCAGTCAGTTGACGAATCTTTCTGACTGCGTATGCCGCCGAGCTGAGCCTTGCGGATAACGCATTTAAATGAGAGTCCCATTGTAACCTTGCGTCGATAGTGATCCCCAAGAAAACTGTTTCATTTACATATTGCAAATTTTCGTTATACAAGACAATAGCTAAGTTGTTGTTCCTTACATTAGGCAATGAAAATTTTATACATTTTGTTTTCTTGGGATTCAACATTAAATTATTTGTCGTAAACCAATCATGGATCTGGGAAAGAGCGTCATTTACTTCGTCAATATCTTGATTATGTCTGCTAGCTTTGAAAATTAGAGAAGTATCATCAGCAAATAACACTATCCTAGATCGGTTTTGTACCATAAAAGGCAGGTCATTTATATATACTAAGAATAGGAATGGTCCAAGAATTGAGCCCTGTGGCACGCCGATTTTGACTTTAGATCCCAGTGACTTCGTGCTGTTTATTTGAACTCTTTGAATTCTATTTTCTAGATAGGAACTGATCAAATTTAGGGCTCCGTCTCTAACTCCATAATGTTCCAGCTTTATTAGCAGCGTCTCGTGATCGACGCAGTCGAAAGCTTTAGATAGGTCACAGAACACCCCAATAGCATCCTGCGACTCCTCCCAAGCCCCGTACACGTGATGTAGGAGAGCAACTGCAGCGTCGGTGGTCGAACGTCCTTTAGTAAATCCGAACTGTTGATTATGGAGTAGATGGTTCAGATTAAAATGAGACAGCATTTGATTAAGTATTATCCTTTCAAAAATTTTACTGAGTACCGGAAGTATAGACACTGGCCTAAAGTTACCGGGATCCTTTTTATCTCCTGACTTAAATAAAGGTATTATTTTACTATGTTTCATTAAATCTGGAAATACACCCTGATCAACACAAGAATTGAATAAAAATGCTAGGTAAGGTGCCAGAGTTTCGATTATAGAACTACACAACTTAACCGACATACCAAATAAGTCTTCAGTATCTTTTAGCTTTAATTCCTTAAAAGTTTTAATCACTACCTGCGGGTTTATATGCCTAACTCAAACGCAGTTGGGCACCTTTGAACATTAGCATTAGCATTCAGCAGATCGCGAGCAGAAGAAGGTGAGGAATTAAGCGGCTCTGTAGTTTTTAATGGAATGTTTGTGAAAAATGTTTCAAATTCTTGAGCAATATCTTCATCTGCAGTAATGATACCACTAACAGTATTTAATGAATGTCTGTTGTCGTATAGTTTAGCTTTTCCCGTTTCGCAGTTTATCACCTTCCAAATCGTCTTTACAACATTATCAGCCGAAACTATTTTGTTTTTAATATAGTTGGCCTTTGCTAATGCACAAACCTTTTTAAAAGTTTTTGAAAAAGTTCTAACATATTCAATGAAGATTTCACTATGGTTATACGCCTTTTCAGCATATAATTCGAATAACCTATCTCTACTAATGCGAATGCCCCTAGTAGCCCAGTCACTAAATCTGAATCTAGGCTTAATGTTAATTGTCTTAACTTTAAATATATCCTCAAACTCACAATGTAATAAAGAAAAGAACTCTTTATAAAAACAATTTGGATCATTCAAATCATAATTTGGAACAGGCAGTTTATCGCATAATGCTTTATTGTATTTTTCAATTTTACTCGCGGTTACAGTTCTTTTCTTTATTGAAATACTCTCTTTTTTTGGACTAATAGGAAAAGTCACTGCTTGTCCATTGTGATCTGATTGAAGAGAGTTTATTATTTGTTTGCTGGAATAATTACAATCACAGTAAAAATTATCGAGACAAGTAGCCGAAGTCGCTGTGATTCTTGTTGGCTCTAGGAAAATGTTAACCAAATTAAATGATTTAAATAAACCAAGTAGCCTGCTTTTATAGGTTGAATTTACTAACAAATCTACATTAAAATCTCCGCAGACTATATGAGATTTATTATTAGACTTTACTATTAATTTTAATACATGTTCCATAATTAACTCAAAATTTTGAAAGTTCTGGTCATAAGGGGGTCTGTAAACGCAAACTATAATATGTTTTTCCAACTCAACAGAGGACAGTTCAATACAACCTGCCTTCGAAAGTCCAACAATATCTTTGCGCTCTTTAGATTTAATGTTTTTCCGTAATAATACACATGAGCCTCCACCGTCGGACTTTCGATTGAAGGTACTGGCAATATAATAATTATCATAGTTAATAATCATTTGATAGTCTTTCAGCCAGTGCTCTGTTAAACATAAAACGTCAGTTTTCCTAGTTTCCAGGAACAACTCAATCTCAAGTTCCTTGCATGAAAAGCTTTGAATATTCTGATGAATAATTTCAAATTGCTTTCCCTTTGTCCGTGAAACTAGTTTAAATTTTGAGATTTACTGTTCCTAGATACATGAATACCGCGGTGACTATAATCATTTGTTATACATTGTATAACAGGGTCAAAAATATTTTTAGTTAACAAATTAGCTAATTGTTTTCTATAAAAATGAGTTAGATACAATGTACCTTTTGTCAAATAAAAAGAATTAAATATATTAATGTCAAAAATAAAAAGTTTGTCCCTATGACAAGTCAAATTGTATAAATATTTGTTAAAATTAAATAAACTATTGTTATACGACTTTTCCTGCGACTTTATATATGGTAATGTGCCTATTATACATTTTTGGACCTGGGGTTTGGGGCCTGAGCGTAGCGAGGGCCCTAATAGTTCGAGGCACCAAATAAGTCTTTAACCAGAGGTAAACACTGTGATTTTCATTACGAATACAAGGAAAGTAAAAATAAAAACACGAATTAGCTAAAGAAAAAATGAGTGACTTCCATATCTGAATCAGATGAACTCATTGTAAACAGAACCATACAACTCGAGAAACAAATGATAATCGGACTGTTGCTTTCCCGCCTATTTTTTTATATTTTGCTGTGACCTTGTTATTTTTAATTTCCATCATTGAAAATGTTAAATATTTTTCCCAAATCTATTTTATTTTAACGAAATAGTTGAAAGTTAATTATAATAAAGTCGTTTAAAAATATATAATCTTTAATTAATACTTAACTTTATGTTATTTCAATTTAATATTGCGCTGTAATTGAGTGGCTGTATAGAAAGATGGAACATAGTTCAATAGAAATGTGAAATTAGAAACAGTTTTTTTTATATAATTTGCCAGAATGAATGAATGACAGCTGTCAGTTGAAAGTGATTCTCCCTCCGGGCTGAAAATTATTACCTTCAATCCGCTCCTCAGGCAACTTCCGAACTACTTTCAGGGTATGAGTAATGAAAACATTATTTTCTTCCTTTCTATAATCTACTGAAACAGGTCGAGTAGCGTAGATGGGTACGGAGGACAAAACAAAACCTTCAAATTAAGTTAATTACGGTTGTAATTGCTCGTGGAGGATTGCAGCAAGGAATAAATATTCTCCTATTCTTGCTGGATTTTAATAACGCACAACAAACATAGTGCTTTATATCGAAATGTGACACATAACAGACAAGATAAAGACAAGTTTGTAAGTCAAGTGTTAAGTCTTCCGATTAAAAATCTACATCTATACACTTTTTGATCTAATTTGTAATAAATACTTCAACATCACACTTCCCATTAGGCTTCGAGAACTATATGTGAAAACGTACAAAAACATTTAAAAAAAACTAGAAAGAAATCTTCGAATATATTTGTTTTAACATCATTTAGAAACCGTTTGAAATATTTTTAAAAAAACCTTATACAGAATGTAAGTGACAAGTCTCCACAAAAAGGTAGAATACATTCAGCCCATGATTTTGAATCATTTCTCTAAAATTAAAAAAAAAACTAATTTAATCTTTAAAAAAACATAATCTGAACTTTTATATTGTATGTAGATTATATTAGCAATGTAATTGCATTTTATCATCTCTTGGAAAACTGCACTCACTTACATCCTGTTTTTTTTTATTTTACGCAATACGAGTTTGTCTTTTTTATTTTATAAATCCAAACTTGTTCTGCTATAGAACACTAAAAGAATTTTTGCTCTATCTTTAAACACTTTGACAGAGTTTGAAATTTAAGATTAGACAGAGAGGCACACGCCCACTTGTGACGTCATTTGTTAGTAACGCCATATAATCTCCATACAATAAATCGTTTTTAAAAGATACAGACATATTGAAACTTTAAAAAATCACTGTAAATTCGTTTTTCTACCGATTCTGTTTTTTTCTTCGCGAATCGTTTACTACTAATCTATATTTTGAAATTAATTCATAAAATATGGTAAATTCATAAAATATCCCCCATTGTTGGCGTGTCAGACAAAATTTTAATCAAACCTAAAATCATGTCAAGAAGAACACTATCATCTTACCTGAGCCCTCAGCGTGACGTAACGTGAGCCGTTCTAATTAATCCCATGAAACCCCAAATTCTCTGGCTCAGCAGTAAGCGTTCTATGACGTCATAAATCTTTTAAATGGGGTGTCGTAATGCCGCGTCGCGAGTTATCAGTCATCCTTCATACCTGCACATACAGGTCATTTACTCCATGAGCGTGGGGAAATAAAATTTCCAGTTCAAACCAGTTTTAGGTCATGTTCGATATATATTTTTTATGTATAAGTATGTTAGATTTCAAGGTATTTGATGAAATCTTTTATAGTTGTAGTTAATATGACTTTTAAAGGCACAAATACAAGCTCCAATAAATTTTAAAAGTAACCGCTAGAAAGACCCAGAGAGAATACCACTTGGTATTCAATATTTTCTAATATATCAATACAATTATTATTTATTAACATAGGTAGTTGATTTCGTATAGTAGTAACGCTCGTTATATGAAAGTTTATTCGATACTCATAAAGAAGAAAAAATATATAAATCTGTATTTGTCTGATAACGTCTGCAAGGAAATTCAAATATTATAAAGTTAACAAATCCACATTAGTCCTATGTGTCCAGCAAGGTATATTCGCCCAATTTTGTGTCGATTCAAGCCCCTCAGTGGGGACATAAAGCTGATAGCAACAACAAGCAACAGAATCATGGAAAAGACAACAAATCGTATCGTTATTCAGTCTGTCGATCTTCAATCAATCGGGATCTGTGTCCCCAGGCACAGACCGACAGAGGATTTATTTGGTCGTATCGAACGACGGCTAAATGAATAACAAACCACTAGTTTATTCAGTCAACAGAGAGATGAAACAATATGTCCCTTGGATAAACAAAACGCAAAGATTGACCGAAGATACACTTCCGCTCTATCATAACCGCAAACTTTACTTCAGATGTTTTTATCGCCGACATAACTGGTCGTAATATTTAAGCCTCCGCACCAGATGCGCGTAGATGTTTGTGGTATAGTAAAATTGTTGAATTAGAATGGATTCTCTGTTTGATGACGATTATATCAATTTAATAAAAAAAAGTAATACCATAGAAAGAAATAATAATAATCTCGCTGAGTGTCATAATGGCCTTCAAATTTACTCATAGTCTTAGGTGGGTCTAGTGTAGATAAGATGGATAATACAGTATGTACACGTTAATATTAAGCAGGCCTAGAGCTTTTACCAGCATATTACTAGTTAATAGTTTAAGTGCCTAAGGGATATCGTCGAGTGTTTGATTTCCCCTTTCCTCGCTTACTTACCTATTTCACTTACAGGGTGATCTCATCTTATACATTTTGTGGCATGACCGATTTTTTTTCTCGTCCCACTAAAGGTCCGATGAAATCCGTTTGCGCACGACCGCAACGCAGCCACCATTACTCTTCACCAGGGTCATCTGTCACTCAACACGCGTCTACGTATAAACTTACAGCTAGTACAACACCAATACACGAATGATAGTACATACACATCAAAATCATATACCTTATATTATAAGCACCTCCGTAATAAAAAAAAAAGCAACGTTTAGCGTTCGGTTAACTGCAAGTGTAAGCTTAAATATTTTTGTCTCTTTAAGAAGAAGGCGTTCATTTATCATACGTATTTCGCAAAGCCAATGTCTTAACATACAAGGAAGGGCAATTTCAAATTACATACCTTGACAAAAAGCAGACGATGCGTTGACCGCGCGTCTAAGTACGAACGGTACAATCTAAACACACAAATCAGAGTATACTGCTAGCTAACTTTCTATAGTCACACATAATTAAATAATTAACCTAAAAACAGTGACAAAAAGTGCCAGTTATGGTTTATTGGCATGCAAAGTAGAAATAAAAAAAAAACTTTGTGTTTGTGCCTGAGTAACGCTATTAGAAACTCCCACAAGATAAGGTATTTAAATAAAGCTTATTATGTTATTAATACGCAGAGCTCTTAATATTCAGATATAATTTTTCATTATGTATAGCATGAGGCTAGTATGTATATTGTGGTATGAGTATGACAAAGGCTGCGTGTGTTTTGTTTTTCTTAAAATTGTCGAAGATACGACATTCAAAATGAAACACGAAGAAAAGGTAAAACGCAGTGCAAATAGTACTGAAAAATCTAGAGAAAACACCAGTCGATACAAGCTATTCGGGCGATTAGACCGACCACAATATTATTACGTGACTGGCGCCCAAAGCGGACAGCGGGCAATCTCTATAAAGAGGTATTTGGAACCCTAATTTACACCCCCTTCCGTAATATTGAACAGCGTTATAAAGGTCCAGCCTGGCCACCCATGAGCTTCAGGGTAAGCTTACATAGTCACGAATATTTCATAGACGAAGCAGATGGGGACGCTATGATAAACCTTTCCCATCAAACCGTACCCCGTATACGTATACATGTATTAATAAAAAATATTACTATAGCAAAGCTGACGAAGATATACTTTATTGATTTTGAGGATTCCCAAAATACAAGAACACAAAACAGTACAAAGTTTATTCCAGGCAACCTTTGTTGTACGAGTAAGTATTATTGCTAGAAACTGTATAAGTTATGTTTATGTCATACGAGTAAGTAATATTGCGAGAAACTGTCCAAGTAATAGCTATCACTTTTGTAGGAAGTTCGTACTCGTGTTATAAAGGCAAGGGCCCGAAATGTCGTGACCTTTCACGTCCTACGGTATTTGCCGTAGGATTGTTTTGCTTTTGTTACGTGGCGTCTACAATTTGATTTCGTAATTATAATAAGAATATTTATGTTGTTCTTAAACTTTTTGAAGGTCACACAAGTATCCTCTTATTTTCTAAACATTAGTTAGTAAAAGTTTATATATGAGGAAATGATTTAACTAGTATTATAGTACAGTAGTAGTGTTTTTCTTTACGGTTGCATTTACTTAGATATATGATGGGAAAACACAGAGAACTTCTCAAAAAAGAAACGATCTGCCTGCTTGAATAAATGGTCTAAGTCCGTGGGTAAATACGGTGAAAAGTTCACTAGGCATTTACAGCATCCTGACAGATTTACAAATTATTATTAATATTGTTCGGGATGTGTTGATCAATAAAAAAGAAAGAAAAAAACAAACATACTTTAGGCGCCCCGCGGCGCGCCGCTTTACCTACTTTGTGCTTTAAGTGATCGTTGTGTGGTTCTGTGTTTAGACTCTAAACACATTAAAGTCAAATCAAAGTTGTCTTATGTCTATGTAGGTTTTATTCACAACTAGCTGATCGCTCGCAGTTTGTAATTTTTTTTCCGTGGGCATAAGACTTTTTCCCGCCAAAATTATCCTATAGTGGTAGTTTCCAGGGTACAAACTATCTTAATTCCAAATTTTATCCAATTCTGTTCAGTAGTTTAGGCGTGAAAGCGGTACAAATATCCAAACATCCAAATATATTTTCACATTTATGATATTAGTGTGATAGCCATCTAAAGTTTTGCTTACCCTTTTTATTGATTTATGATAGGAACGTGTTTTTGTTTGTGTTTATACCTATAAATGACGGTCATTATGTCAATAAATCTCCTTCAGAGTACATTATCAAGTAAACCTGGTACCTAAATTACGTAAGCAGATTGGGCTAAGTCGCTAGATGGGGCGGATATTGAGACGCGGCGCCGGATATTGCCCGCTCGTATCTCAACATGTTGGGGCTATGAGCGGGAATTACCCACAGGGCTAAATCTAAATCATGAGATCAAATTTCGTGACCGACACGTCATGTCCATTTCCAATGAGTTTTATTTCTTTATCTTCATAGCGCTGATTTTACTACAACTTTTCTATTGTTAATTATAATTAAAGTGGTAAGTAATAAATTGTGTAAGTAATACAAAACTGAAATAAAACTTTGAACTTACTTTATTGCACAAACGGAAACAATATAAAAAAAAAAAAAACAAAAGTCAGACAGGCAGACAGAGATAGGTAGACTTATTGCTAGGTAGAAATTTCTTCTAGCAAACCAAAATGATTAAATAATAACCAAAAACATTTATTGAAAATCGGTGCTAGCTAACATACACCGTTATACGAGTATTAGTACGAGTAAAGTTAAATCAAGATATATTTTATGGCGCTATTAGAATCCCATTTCAAAATTCAGTTTATTTTGCATTATTGGTTGCTGAACGTAAGCTTTGTAATATTATGATCTGTATTTCCAAGTCTAAAAGCAGCGTAGCGGAACAACTGTACTACATTGCTACGACCGCTACGCCGTAGCTGTCTGCCGTAGTAGTCCCAGAGTCTCTTTATTGGTTTATCTGAATAGATTCAAGAATATGTTAATAGTTTATTAACAACACATATTGCAATATATACGTATACTAATTTCTTGAATGAAGATGAAATGTAAACAATAACAATGCAAGCTCTGAAGCAAATTAATCAGTCTACCAGTATGACAACGTACAAAGTTAGCAGACTGTACGTACCGTACTAGCAGCGTTCGTGTCTCTCTTTATTAAATTTTAACAAAGCTTGTAGTGCAAAAAGTCGCAGACGCTTTTATTTCGATCGTGGATTAAATTCAAACCGCCAACGTTCTAAAGGGCTACAATTTAAAAATAAAACCCCACTCAGCCGTCTGCTTTTTCTGAGAATAAAATGAAAAGTGGTTTTTCTCTTGGAGCTGTGAGAAATGGAATAAAAAATCAGATAAATACCGGAGCGACACTCGAGTTCCGTTAACGAAGCGAATAAAGCCGTCCAACCCTTTGAATAAACCGTGGAAATGGCTCTGCACAGCCTATTAACACTAACTGACAATCTTCTAGTGTTGCTGCCGGCGGATGGCGATATTTTCCTTTTATTATCAGCCGTCTGCGCAATTTAAACATAATTAGATTAAGAGATCTAGGTGATTGTAGCTGGCAGAGTTTATTTTAGAAATGACGTGTTCTTTGATCGCAGCCAGTACCCTCAAAATATGGAGCAGCGATCTTGGAAACCGTAAGGTTCAATCACCGTGGAGTTTTTGTACTAGAATTTACCCAGTATTGGATGAATTAATTTTTATTTTAAATAGGCTATTTTGTAGACTTTCCGCCTACAGATAATGCTTAGATATATCTAATTTTGGTAAGAAGTGCATAAAGGAAAACTAAATTATAAAATGTGTTAAGCCTAAAACGATTCACAGTATTTTATGGTAATATAAACATAATATTACTAACTGGATTTAGTGTCTGTATTTATCAATTAAATTTCAAAAACTTCGAGAAAGTTACTTGGTAAGTATATTTGTTATTTAATTTTGATTTAAGAAGTTTAGAACTAGATAAACAAAACAAAGACATTGGAGACAAACCTTGAAATAAAGTGTTTTTAGTCGGACTGTGCAAGACACATTTGAAGCTCTGATAATTAACGTCCAGGTAGAGCGCTACAAACGACAACAACAAAATCCAATTTCTTACATCGCATCGACCAATCTCAGGGTTGCCAGGCCAGCGCAGAAGAATCCGGAGAGAATGAAAATATTTCCCCTTTATTGCGGTCCTCCTCGGCCAATTACAATCGCAATTAACTTAATTTGAGGGTTCTCCCCCCCCTACCCGGTCGCCCAGCCGCCGCGCCGACCTGTTTCAGAGGCTTATGTTTCTTAAGTGGCCTGTAAACTGTGATGGCCGTTTATGATTGTTATTCTATCTGCTGGTTGTTTTATCTAAGTAGGTGTCGGGTTCCATTCCCGTATAATTACTCTATTGTTAGACGGTAAACTGATCAGTAACACAGGGTTCGTAACACCAAATAATAATATGTATAAATGTTTATGAGCCGCAGACGCAGAGCCGTAGAGCGTTAGGTTCTCATTATGGAGGTTCTAGGGTTGGTGAGGTTGGTTATCGACCTTTATAAATAAACCACACGTTAATAAAAAATCTTAGTCTTTGGTCGGATGACGATAAACTTAAAAAATGGACAAAGGTAAAATTAAAACAAAAAACATGTATAGAAACCATTAAAAAGTTGTATTTTAACTTATAATTCGTCAATAGTTTCAAATTACGCTCTATAACCACGACCTTTGTCAGTCTAGTTCATAAATAGTGGTTAGAGCAGTAAAATTAGACAAATAAACCACTAAGTATGACCTGGTTCTACGAAAATTCCGTGTAAAAAAAATCCCCGCCTTTTACCACGTTACGCAGATGTAGCGTGTTTTGCGACACATTGCATAAGAAAATTGCCGCGAGAGGCTACGTAATTTTGCTTTTCGCGAAAATATATTCGTTTGAAAGTTCGGTGCCGACATTAGAACAACAATGCAAGCGCGAATATTCTCCAATGTTGCCAGACGTTTGTGAGGTGGCGGTTTATGACGTCGACGAATCAAAATTGGTCCCTTGTGGGTGACTGAGACCTGATTACCTTGATCTTGTTTTGTTTCAATATTTTATTCTGGTTATGTCTCAAGCCCTTTGGTAGGGGCCGTAGGTGTAATGTTATTGTGAGTTGAACTCCGACGACAGAAAAAACAAACTAACGATATCACATACTTAGTGTTTGATCAGTCAAATATCGGTGGGTTTTATCGTAAGCGAACACAATTTAAAAAAAAAAAAAATCTACGTTGTAAGATAAGGAGTGGATTATTAAAATTATGAAACTCTAAATCGTGTTCTGTTTTGATTACTAATAAAACCTAGATGAATTTGTAGTTTTCACACCGAATGTCTGGCAATACCCGCGAACAGAGCGTTATTACGAGTTTCTGGCCTCAGTCATTGGCTTCACTGTGTTTTGTTACAGAACTCTATGGTAATGGAAATTATAAGGCTGCGGAACATCTGAACCGAGGATATCTGAACAAAGGGAAACTTTGAGGAACGAATTCAGTAGCATGCTCTGTAAACAAGATGTGAGGCCATACTTGTACGTATGTGAACGAACATTATCTGAGTTTGGAATTGTAGACAAGTCTTGAATAATGTTTCTCGTCTTTTATCTTTAAATCTGAATTTAGTTTTGAAGATTTTTGCATTGGCTTTGTTAAGTTGAAGTATTTATTTAAAAAAAAAGTAAAAGGATAACAAGTAGCTGCAACATGATTGTTGATATAACAAGTACTTAAGGTTTACGTAAGGTTATCTATTTGTATTTCTTTTCTGTATTGTTCTTATGTGCAATAAAGTATATTCTATTGTATACTAGAGTCAAACAATTTACTTTTTTTTTCCTGGACTCTTGCTGGCCTGTACATCTCACTCATATCTACGAGTATGACGACCATTCCACGGGGGCCTTCGAAGAATTTTTATTGTCTGTAAACCAGATTACCCGAGCTCCTTCGGATCTGGATTTAGTTCCAGCAGTAAATTGCGCTGGATTCCAGACATCTTCCAGCGCTTTCGCCGCTTTGTGCAGCTGTGATGCAAATCTATTGAGCTGAACTGCGCTTAATAAAGCCATCGCGCGAATAGTTCACTCCGAGCGAATAGTTTGTGTGCCAGGCAAGCGTAAATATGTCTACCTATGTAGAATAATTAAGTAGTAAATAAATAATTTCTGCGATTTTTCATCAGAGAAAAAGACGCATAAAGTAAATAAACTGTTGTAACAATACTGTAGTAACACTTTCGTTGACCGAACCTTTCTTATTGATACATTCAATTAATTAATATATAGGTATATATAATATGATAAACCAACTAAGTTATTTTAATTCAAGATATATTGCTATTTATTTTTATCGTAAAAAATACACGACAGAAATTTCTACCGACGTCTCTCTAACTAGTCCCTCAAAATCAAATCAACGGCACGTTACAGTCCACTGCTGGACTATGAGCCTCCTCCACTTAAGTGAAGGGATTTGCCATAATCTCCACGCTTGGCAGGCGGGTTGGAAATCGCAGATTAAAAGGTTACTGTATCAGAGAGCGCTGCTGCCCGTTCCCTGTTCAATGTGTAGTCCCTAAGTCGCCTCTTTCTACACCCACGGGAAGAGTAGGGGTTGGTGACGAATGTGTTCTACTTTGCTAGTCCCTACTAATGAAGAATATTATAGAAATAATGATCGCATTTCTGATTGAATATTATAATTTATGTGCATCATACCAAACTTATCAACAGAATGTTATATAATTTATTATATCTAATTATTATTTCGTCATGGGCTCAGCTGTTTCATCCAGCCCGTTCTACAAATCTACAATGTCAACGTCTCAGGGGAGTATCAGCCAGCCCGCACTCCCCTTTTGATGGATACAGGGGAGGCCGGGGTGACAGTCGAGACTAGGGAAATGCATTCGTAAATAATGGTTGTCTGAGACTCCCGGTACAAAACATGCATATCTGCTTAATATGCAGAATAGTTTTTGTTTATTTTTACCGAACAGCAAAACAGCGAAACAGTTTTATATCTACACTAACGGCCACACGGATAGATTAACCAACTTCACAAAGGAAGAGGTTCTCAATTCGTATTACAGCATTTTTTTAAATCCCTACTCTAACTTTACATACAAACTTCTAATCCCAACTTCCCCCCTCAAAATAGGGATTTCGTTTTCGAGCTGTGGTAAATTATCTTAGGTTTTATTTCAGAGACACGGTATGTCCCCATCGGGGGGCTCGACCCTCAATGAATGACTGAATGAACGATCAGTAAGGGTTTTTCGACTGCAGGATTTATCGCTATTCGGGCTTTTACACTCCACACTTACTTCAATTTCTGAAATATTGCAATTCATGAACCAGCCATGAGTTAGATAAACTGTATAGGATGCAAATTATGATACTGTATTATATGATCAACAAATAATTGATGACCCAACTGATGGTGGTGCTTTGTAATGGCAAAGTATTGGAAATCTGTTAATCAGCTGTCTAATGAAACGAGACAGAACATGTTGGTATGTAGGTTATTTTGATATTTGAAATTACAATAGAATTTCAACATGAAAATTGGTGGTGCGCCACGTAATATTGTGATATTGGGTGTTTACGTCACCACGTTCAACAATTCCAAACATTCTAATAATAATTAACATCGTTAACATCGTCAACAGCTCATATAAAGTCGTCCCCACCGAGGGGCTCGAGCCTACCCTGGATTTTTTAATAATTATAAGCCGTATATAGGTATATAGTTATAAGCCGTTGATGTTGATGAATCAAAAAAATTTATTCCGCGTAAAAAATATTTTATACTAAATAATGCAAACAATAGGTAAAACATCGGATTGTCAACTGCACAAACAATTCAAGTTGGTTCTAGGACACATGCATTTGAGATAACGAAAGAAGAATGGCACGAGCAGATTATAGCGCCGGCTATCTCCACCGTGGTCACTCAGGGTTATGAATGTCTGGACCAGGACACTTCCCACAGAGAATGCTGGAAAGAACCCGACCTGCATTTTGATGATGTTATAGTAATTTAGTACATTGCGTGCTTGTGGTATACTTGATTTTTATTTAAAATAGAGTGAGAAGGTAATCAAAATCATATACAGTTAACGGCAAGTTTAACCTAAACCTACAGATATACGTACTCTCTACAAGAAAAGGGTTCTTTTAGCGAAGTAATATTTTAAAGTTAAAGAAAGGATCTAAATAATTACATATATTACAACCATCTGGGTATTACAACGTTAGAATGCATAATTATAATTTTAGTAGACGGATACAACAGTTTAAGTTTTTACATTTTACGTATTTAAATTTTTCTGTTTAGAATAATTTAATCTCTTGTAGAGATAAGCTCGCCTTTGCGTATTTAACTTAAGACTGTCATGTATATATTATTAGAGTGTAGGTAATAAAAATACTTTGATTGTCCTTTGTTGTAGTAAAACCTTAAATGCTAAACAAATGCCATGAAAAACGCCTAAAAAATTTATCTTACCTTAAAAATAATAGAAAGAGTAACAAATATTCGTTACTACATCATGCATTACCTTATCGCACTCAAAAATACCTAGTCTATAACTGAAATTGTCTGTTAAAAAGAGTTGAAAGAAACTGATAGATAAATAATAATCAACTTTTATTCCAAACCTTTCAATCTCTAAGCTGGGATTTGGTTCGGATCGTAGGCCGTGGAGGTCACCCGGTCGAAGATGAAATGTTTTACTTTAGCTACACGTGTTGTCTAAACCCTTCAGATTTATGAGGATCCTTCAAACGACCGTTAAACTAAAAGGTTACATAAAAACTGCTTAAGAAACAGATTGGTAAATAAGTACCAAGCCAAAATATTTATCTACCACAATAGTTTTATAAAGATAAAAAGAACGCAAGAAAAAGAGTTATCTGTATCGATCAACATCATATTTTTTGGTTATGATAAGGTCAATGAACGTCTAAGATAAAATGGATACCTACGTAAGTACCTATATGTATATAATTTGTTCCTTTAACATACGTTTCATGAAGTACCTATATACCCTTTTCTAAAGCCAAAATTATTGACAAGGGGATGAGACGCACAGGCGTCAGGCACCATTTGCATACAAAATTTGAGATATATTGCTTTCACTAAAAAATTATCTATTAAAAAAAATGACACGCAAACAAAATTGACGAATTTATGACCAAAATATTTACCGATGACGTCACTATAAGTTTCTAATGTCTTCCTTTTTCGTTCGCTCGCGCCCTATTCGAGTGTCTTGAATGAATGAGCATGACTAGACTAGCGTCTTATGCAAACAGACAAATCAATTTCCCCGGATTCCATTATTCGGGACTCGTTTATCCGTTCCACTCTCTTTATTTGACAAAAGCTTTTACACAAAGACACAGGCCGCTGGCCAGTGTGACGACAGTTCGACAATGAAAATTCCGTACAGGTACAAATGGTAAGATCAAAATGAAAACGATTCAACAGTAAAAACTGTAATTTAAGTGTAATTTATTACAAATACTTGTTTAGCACTGAGTATCTAATATACTAAAGTAATTAGGTCAGGTGTCGGCCACTGACAACATTATGAACCTAGTGGTTACGCATTATGAACCTATTAACCTATAAATCCACCCAAAATATTAATGACGAAAACTAAGAAACGTAACATCCAAAAGTTAATAAACTATTCATTTCATTTCATTGGACAAGCCAGTAACATGCCAACGTAGGTGTCCAACGTGTTTGAATTGAGTGTCCAGTTAGTTAGTTTGCTGAAAATACTGAAGATAAGTATTAGCCTTCTGACGAAACTAAATATTCAAATGTGTAAATCAATAATTATGGAAACACCTCACTCACGGGTATTAAACAGCTGAGGACATAAACAAATAAATACATTTTATTCCTTTGAACGTTGTCGGTATGTTTGTTTTGTGTCCTTTGCCAGGATAAATGTTATTTTTTCTTTCTTTGTTTACGTAAATAAAGTCCAGACACAAGGCAAACACGAGTGCTCGTCTTACGAATAGACCTGTGGTCATGAACTTCGCAGAAATCTTACTATTAACTAGGCTGCGGAGACGAGTTGTACCTTGACTCAAACATCAAGACAATTGTTTTACGTACGATTAATAAATAGACGAATATTACCCAACACGTACGGCTGGACACTTTATCCTTGAGAGTGCACTTTTATGTCGTAACACTACGAGTATTCGCAAATCGAGTGCCTATCTACAAGCGCTGGCTACTGTACTTAAATAAAATACATTTTCATAAGAGACGTTGCAGTAAAATTGCAAGGTTGTGGGTAGTCAATAAGAAGATCCACGGTCCTTCCGGCGGCGACGTCGCGTCGTTACGTTGCGATGGTGATAGGCATCAATACTGCCAGAATCAAGTATAGTTGAATATAGCATTATCTATAAACCATTTAGGTAAAAAATATTTCATAGAATGTACACTGTGGGCATGCACAAAACGGCAACGATATGCAATAGCGCATTGACTCTAAATACAAATTGCTTGTGTTATAAATACTTGGTAAGTATGCATAGACTGTAATTTATGAAACATTTTTTGTACCTTTAACCATTAAGCAGTAAGCTACGACTGCTATTTTTGTTTTTACATCTATAACACGCATGTGTACACATTATCACCGATACCGGTTATCACCAACCGTCTTATGGAGGTAAGCAACGGAAAAAAGTACAGTCATGGATCCTATAAATGCTTATATACAACATACAAATACCCCTAACTTCTTGACAGAATTTAATACCATGAGAGTGCAATACAATGATACTTTTTGCATCCTTATGAGATTGCCAAGGTACAACAGTGCGTCGGGTATATTTGCGGAGGCGAGGGTGCCCGATGAGAGCCCACATTGCTTCTTTTTGGTGTAGATTCCGTGGCTCTAGTAACAAATTTTTAAAAGTCGTGTCTGAAGGGGTCCAGTGCCCAATATATAAATATTGGATATCTGTCCACCAAGATCCGAACCACAAATAGAATCGTAGAGTTAAGTAACACTGCACCCTCTCAGACAAGGAGGCAAAACGTAGCATCCTTTTAGCAATCTGCGGTACCTTTGTCGTGATATCTTTCAGTTCTACAGGTAACAGTGATGGGAGCCAATGAGGTGCTCTTCAGTGACGGTTTCCGGCGGCGACATCTTTATGAATGCAACGGAAACTCAAGGAAAATTGATATATTTTTCAAGTTTAAATAATTGTTAACAAAAACATAATATAATGAATCGTTGTTCTTATGTTTTCTGTTTCGAAAATTCTTCTTGCACGTCGTCGCCTGTAATAGTAGAATAATATTACGCGATGTTATTTTGGAAATATCTTTTTATTATTATGCCCACCGCTTTCCTGCATACATTGCACTTTTATTGCATATAGTGCAATGTATGCCTTCTATCTATAAAAATAAGAACCTAGAAAAAATAACCATTAGAAAATGTGGTCTTTCAAAGTATAAAATCACATGATGTGCTCCATATATGCAGGCGACTATTACTAAAGATTTTTTCTGAAGTATAGAATATTAAAAAGGATCGCATGATTAGCAACAGGTTGAAAAAATGCTCTAGATACGGTTCATCGCTTCGTAAAATGAATTTAACAACTCATCCAGTTAACCCTTTTAAAAATTCACGTAAAAGGCTTTGTTTTAATTTTAATCAACGTAACTTTGTCAGCCGGTTCACATCCGTTCACGTGCTTCGTAATCCGTAGAAGCGAAAACTGTATGGACAGTTACATTTTGTCACAACAGTGCTGTAAAATTTGTTCGAAATACGCATCCATAATGATAAAAAATTGTAGTTTTTTTATGTGGATATCCTACTAATATTATGTGAAAGTTTGTATGTTTGGATATTTGGATATGAGTTACTCAATCACGAAAAAACGGCTGAACTGATTTGGAAGGGTATTTTAAAATTGTTTATAACCTGCATCAACACATACTTAGACCATGGTCTAAGAACACATGGGATACCAAATTCTAAACTTCAAGCAGACAACATCGCAGGCAGAAGCTAGTTTTTTAATAAAATATACAATGTATAAGTGTACACCTATATTACATATAGGATACTTAAATTTCTAATTGAAAAGTTTTACCTTTTAATTACAATTGCTATAATGTCAAAATTTAAAATGTATATAATTAAATTTAGTATTTCACTTGTTTCATTTTGAATAAAATTGAGTGATATTTCCGAAGTAAGAAACCTTTTTAAAGCAATTTCCATACAAGGTTTGCACCTGCATTGCATTCTATTCTTTCGTAACACAAAACCATATAACATTCTATGGACTATTTACTACAGGCAGAATTCGTTTATCAACTTCAAACCAGTGTACTTAAACATCTAAGAACGATCTCCCTACTGAAGAGTAGGTAAGGTGTCTGCAGTTGGAGGTTGTCCAATGGCCGCCGAGCGCGGGAACGGGTGCCTCGAGCTCTGCCGTGATGTATTCGGGCTATTGTTGCTCCCAGCGGTGAGCATTTGTTATTCCAATGTTGCTGTTATTTAATGCGCCCCAGATAAATATTGCGAACCCTTTTTATGTTCGCGGCGCGATGTTGTCTAATTTCCGAAGGATTTTGAATAAATCTTCCGTGTTGAGGAATTGAGATGTTTATTTTTGTTGCAACATAAGACTAAAAACATAAAAAGTAGAAATCAATATTTTTTCTTCTGTTACGAAAAATCTATTCATTTATTAATTATTTAACAAATGTATCCCTATAAAAGTATGCTGGTTGATATTACCATTATTAAGTGTCCCATACCATAAGGTTGACTGGAAGAAATTCCTGCCTAAATTTAAATTAAACTGCCTATCTGTAACATTTTAGGTTATTTTCCAATGTTATGCTTTACTTCTACTTTTTTGTGTGCAATAAAGTTGTTCTTATCGGCTACGGCTACGGGCTACGGCGTAGCAAAGCAAGCGTAGTACTGCTACGAAATTTTATTGCAGGTTTTTAAGAACGAAATATACCCGTAGGAAAAGACATTCAATTAGTACAGATACAGAGAGTTAGACAATAGATAAATTAAACTAGCGTCCGGTGTAACTGTACTGTTGCTAAGCACGTCGAAGACAGTGTCTCGGTGGCCCGGAGCAAGTTCGATATCCGCAGGGAGGGGCAACTGCCGAACAAACGGCATTAACTATACCCAGTATGTGTAAACAAGCTATATCCTGTCCTATACGCTATACGCTGTGTAAGACTTTAAATATATAATTTACAGTGTAAAGATACAGGTACTCCATATCCGTTGTTTGTCAAAAAATCTAACTTAGAATCTTAAACTATTTGAGAAGTTAATGGAAAATATAACCGTGAAATTTATCTGGTTGTGTTCCTTTTTATCCCTACGTTATAAATTACTTTGATACTTCATGCTTTATTACAATAGCGAACTTCAAGAAATCTTGACACAGTCCAAGTCTATCTCATTTCATTGAAAGTATAGGCATTACTTTACTTTACTTTTTTTGTATACTTTTTATCTCCAAACGAGTTACCGTTGCGTCGTTGAATATGATCAATGATAAATTAGCTATGATTTATTGCAACGAGTAGAGAAAGTGGAAAAGAAAGAACAAGGATAAGCGTAATATTATGCAACTATAAGGCTACTGAAATTCCCATATCATAAAATTGGACCCTCCGGCAACGCTATAAAACGATCGTTTGTTTTTACGACAGCTATGACTATCCCTAGGTCAATAATTGTGACGCCATAACTTTTGAAGATTTCTGATATGTTTGTACTTACTCACCAGCGGGAATTTCTTTGTCTCATCATCAACAGATCATATTTATACGTCCTCCTATCAAGGAGCTAGAGTCTACCTTGAATAAAGGCGATCAAGCCTTAGCCAACCACGCTGGCCCAGTGCGGGTTGGTATTTTTCTTTGTCTACTTATGTTCCCTAATTTTCGAAAAGATGTTTGGACGTGCAGTTTTGGACGTCTTTCGGCTGAGTTGATTGTGATGACCCTACGTGTTTATCTAGAAATAGAATAGAATAGAATATACTTTAAATATTCCTTTTGTGTGCCAAGTTAAATAATTGCACTAAAAACAATTTTGTAATACTCTAACCAAGCATTTACATCTACAAGTAAAATGCCAGATCTAGGTTTAGGCATTCAAAAAAATCCTAATTTTTTATCTAAAAAAATAAGCTTACATTCTTTATTTTATTATATTTTTATTCTGACAGAAATTGTGGCCCACGGGCATTAAAATTATGTCGTATCGTAAATGAAGTTTAGTGTCGCTTTCTTACCACCTTGCTTTTCTAGTGACGTATCCTGGTATCCGTTTCATTATTTTGTTAATACGCTCTGAATTATATATTGAATGTACTAGTAACAATTCTTTTTATCTACTAGTATTCGGCTGTTCATATTTTGAGATCAGCTGTAAAACATTGAGCTTATACCAACTGTATTACTTTCATGACGATAATGAACCCTTCTTAATCGTGTAGGTTGTAAGTAAGGTGGACAACCACCGACACCACAGACCATACCAAAGACCATTGACATGGCTCGAATGAATGAATGAAATATAACGATTAAGTACTTTCGTAAATAGCAGCCGGGCTTACGTGCCTTCCGAATGGAAACATTTTTCAGACAATCAAGATTGTTATTACAGTTTGTTTCTGTCTGTGTGCAATAAAGTATATTTCATTCATTCAAGTGATTCAGCTTGCATTTTTCAACCAAACTGATAAAAATCTCACAAAGACATTTTTGTTATGAAGTGTCGCCACCAGGGTTCGTACCCGGAGAATCCGTATTGAAATTCAAAACCTCGACCTCTCTGTCATGGAGCACCAAGGCAAAAAAAAAACCAGTTTGCGCGCATGTCCATACATTTTCAGAAGAGCATTTTCATTACGATTCGGCTCGCAAGAAGCGGTATTTTTTTCGGTACTGATCATAGAGCATTTTCATTTTGATTCCTGCTCAAATATCAGACTGATTTGCTTCACTCTTTGGTCCTCGATCTGGTTTCGCTGCATTTATGCACAAGAAAGAAAGAGATAGAGCATCGCACTTTACTCGTCACGCGCTGCTTGGGATTAACCAGGTTTAAGAAGACCATTAACCAGGTAGAAGCGATATCGCTCGTAAGTCGGTTTCGCTTTACGAGTGATTCACCTGGGATCTGGTTTGAAACTGAAATTCACCAGGTTAAACAGATACCGGTTTCCAGCCCTGGACTGCACTAATGAACTAAAAGGACAGTACATAAAAATCCAAAAGGTGGTCTCGTACAGGTACCACTGTTATAAAAAAAATCTTCTGCCTTCGTTCCAAGTTTCAACACTACACTTGACGCCTCAGCCGCCTTAACCGTTAATTAAGGATATTAATCCCGTGGCACGACCACCTTGTTTCCCTAATTGGTCGCACTTTTATATCGGCTTCAGTTTTTATAATTAAAGTTGAAGTTGGCAGGCTGTGGCGTATCTAATTAAACAAAATTGTATTAATACTTACTTAAGTAAGAACACCTATCTCAGCATTCCAGAAACATATTATAAAACTTTTATTAACCCTTTGCAAAACATTATTTTTAAAGTATAACGGTTTTCTAGATGTCATCCATCATACTAATATTTGCTGCATCGCTATTCATTTCTGTATTAAATCCCGCCTTTTATAAATCGAGTGACTTAAAATATATTGGGAGCGATTTTTGTCATTTATTCGCAATAATCCAATATGGCGGCCAGGCGTGATCCTATTGACACTAAGCTGGGCCGGCTGCCATACATAATTCATGAAGTCCTGGTACCGGCGTGCCGTCCACACAGATAATGTTTGATGTGCTTTCCAAATGTCGAGGAAATGGCCAAATAATGTTATTTGCGGAAGATTGGCGAGGTCCCGCAAATGCCTCTTAGCTAAGTGTGGTTCGAGACTTTTGGGTAAGGATCAAACGTTTTTATTGACGCGATATAAGTATTATTGATCTATAGAAAGGATAACGGAATCTTTGCTTTTCTAAAATGAACGTCGTGATTTCATGAACAATTAGTATTATTGCTACAAAAATAAACTAACAAAGCATCAGTCAGCAAAAAGGTTTTATCCTACACAAGTATACTTGTACAGCCAATACTAATTCGTCTCTCTTGGTGCTTATTCGACACGTTACAAACAAACGAACAAGTTTAAAGTCCAAGTCTCTTAAGTCAATCCTAGACTTTATTACAGGCTTAAATCGGTTTCAAGCGGGACACAGCTCTGGCAAAGTGTTTGTGGCAAGAACTGACGTGGATAGCCAACAAGCTCAACTGAGCTGAGCTAATTGAGTATCCCGTGCTGTCTGTGACGGTTCTACACTTAGGTAATTTGCATTTAATGAATCAATGTCTTTTCTTTTTCAATTTGTTTAAACCATATCATGGTATTTCACAAGTGTTTGTAAAGACAGTCGTCGGTAGCATTGTTAAATGGTTTGGGTAACTAAATGTAAAATTTGGATTTGATACTGCTTACTTTATCGTAGAGTACTATACCAACTAAGTAGTTTTTTTAACTATGAGTCATAAAGTAGGCACGTTTATCCGACTTTTTTACGTAGACGGAAACAAATTAAGGTAAATCTACTTGCTCCTGGGAAAATATTCAATGATCAACCTAGCTGTCAGCACTGAAAAAAAAAACATTTAAAACATATTCAAGCTGATGAAACTTTCCAATAGGCTGCTATTTATGTATCCGGAATAACAAAAAATAACAAACATCTATAACCAGATATACCTACTTTTATTGCTTTTCAAAATATTCCCCGTGATGATCAATGCATTTCGTAGCATTTTTTCGATTCTGTATCGGGTATCTCCAAAACGTGCATTTTGAAAGCATCAACGGCTTCTTCCCGGGTCGAAAATCGGTGTCCACGTAATTTGTTCTTCACGCTTGGGAATAAATAAAAGTCTTTCGGTGCCAAGTCGGGATTGTACGGCGGATGACCCGTCAATTCGATCATTTGACTATTTAAATACTCTGTTGTTGCGGCTGAGGTGTGACAGCTGGCGTTATCGTGGTGAAGGATTATTCTTCGTTGTCGATTGTTCTTGCGTATTTCTCCAAAGACTTCTGGCAAGCAAATGGTGGTGTACCATTCAGAATTAACTGTAGGCACATGTCCACTAATACCAAAAAAGCAGGCAACCATTTGCTTCAAAGTGCTTTTTGCACGAACAACTTTAGTTGGGTTTGGCTCATTTTGGAACACCCAAACCGTTGACTGCTGTTTAGTTTCGGGATCATACGCATATATCCAAGATTCGTCTCCTGTGTAGATATTATGAACAGCTTTTGATTTACCACATTTGTATTTTTCTATTATTTTTTTGCACCAATCAACACGAGCCTGTTTTTGTTCAACTGTTAAGTTGTGCGGGATCCAACGAGAACAAATTTTTTTTACAGCCAAAAATGTTCGTGTAATATTTTATAAATATTCGTCATACTAATTCCCAGAAATGCCTCTATCTCGCGATATGTAACATGACGGTCTTGCATTATTAGTTCGCGCACAGCATCAATATTTTGTGGTACAACAGCCGATTTAGGGCGACCTTCTTTAAAATCGTCCGCAAGCATACGACGACCACGATTAAACTCACTGAACCAGTGATACACAGTGGTTTTCGATGGGGTTTCCTCCCCAAAAGTCGACAAAAGTTGATCCACGCACTGTTTTTGAGTTAATCCACGCCGAAAGTCGTAATAAATCATAGCACGAAAATTTTCACGAGTCAAATTCATGGTGATGATAGACAATGAATTTAAAAAATGGCGCCACAATGTAAAAACAATTGACAGATGAATGAAACAAACTTTATGTTACAGCCAAAGAGTTCTATTTTTACATGTTATAATATCTTTTTAAATATGTTTTATGTAAGTGGCCAGTTCCGGATACATAAATAGCAGCCCTTGTATAATAATAATAAAGGACCCTTTAAGGTGAAATAAAAAAGTATCCCCATAATAATAAATAAGTTTATTTAGACAATAAGGTTCAAGGAAAGCTTACAATATTAATCTTACACAATCAAATTCGTGAACAACAATCAAATTAAAGTCGTATTCATAAAGCTTAAAATAAGAAAAACATTGTCGATTTCAGACAGGTTCGAACCTGCATCTCCTGGCGATCCGGGTTAGACACAAGAGCATTTTAAAATTATGCTACCGCGTTTGTGTAATCGATTGAATCGATCACATACTCTGGAATACTCATTTCCATTATTGTGTCAGTAATGTAATTGCAAAATATCCTTCAATGGTATGTCAAGGTAATCACGCTTATAACGTCTTTCTGCCTCACCTAAGATTACCGGGATGGGTTTCCAATAGACCATCCATTCCAGCAGCCCTTACTTGTGTGGATCCAGAGCAAATTGTAGCAGTAACCACTAGCTTTAATAGCAACACGTACACACTATTAGGAGCAGCCATAAGTGAAAACGAGAAAATAACACCGTCTCAGTGTAAATAAACGCGTTCCATTTCAACACGAATATACCTACCTTATTTAAACATCCTTATATTTTGATAAATTCTAAATAAATAAGTGGAGACATCTTACTCACCTCACTAGGTGGACCCTATACTGTGGTTATCATATCCCTACAACACAATAAGGTGTAAATAAATTAGCTGACACTATTTTAAAGGATCAACCTGCCCATGAAACTGAACAACTTTCCCCAAGAAACATGGGCTGTCAGCCTTGTATAGATAAATAACATCTACTCTATCATTCAAATTCGAGAAGTTATTTCACTTTGTATACCACACTTACACGAATTTCTATTGTGAACGTATTGTAATCGAAATATTCACGCGTCTTCGTAAACGCTAGCAAATCATCTCCAGCAACTCGAAGAACTTGTGGGGCCACTAATGATCATCGGTTCCATAAATTGTGCCACAAACATGAGCAAAACGTCAACAATTTCAGATACGGACTTGACAGGAGCAAATTAATGAAGAGCGGTCGGAGTGGATTTATTGAGGGGCCCGGGATACGGTTTTCATCGATTACAGGAAGGGTAATTGCGGTGAAGATAGAAACTTACCTTTCCGTGGAGACTACTACTAACTACTGGGTGTCCAAAAAGGGTGTTGGCAGTTTATATACGAAAATCATAAATGAAAAATATATCATTTCATAATTTTATTACTATTTGCAAAAAGTACATACAATGGAAAGTTTACGACGAAAAAATTATGTCCAAATGACGTCCATTACGATTTTGACACTCTTCAAGTCGTGGCCGTAAATTGCCTAAGACACGTTCACATAAAACGTTATTGATTTTTGTTATTTCACTTGCAATATTGTTTTTCAATTGGCTAAGAGTTCACGGCTTATTTATGTAAACCTACTCTTTAGGTAACCCCATAAAAAATAATCAAGTGGACTTAAGTCCGGGCTCCTAGGGGGCCATTTAAGGTTCCCGTTTATTGAGATAACTCTTTCTGGGAATAACTCATTCAATGCTTCAATAGACCTACTCGTGTGATATTTGGCACCGTCCTGCTGAAAAAATGTTGCCGAATTGTAACCTCTAAATTCCTGTAAAGATGGTGCCAAAAAACTTTCAATCATGTTACAATATCTGTCCGCGTTAACTGTAAGTGCATGTCCCCTACCGTCCTCAAAGAAATAGGGGCCGATTATGCCCTTGGCGGACATTGCTGCCCACACTACCACCTTAGGGCTGTGAAGTGGACGCATATGCTTATAACGAGGATTTTTATCACACCAATAGCGGCAGTTTTGTTTATTGACATGGCCATTTAAGTGGAAATTTGCTTCATCGCTAAACAAGACATTGTTGAAGTTGGTAAAGCGCGCAAACATCTCATGAACAAAATTTAGTCGCTGTTCATAATCTGTGGGTTTTAATTCTTGCACTAATGGAATCTTGTAAGCACGTAAATGCAAATCCTTCTTTAAAATCAAGTGCAATGTTGATTTTGCAATGTTTACGGATTGACTTCGCTTTCACAGTGATAGTGAGGGATCTTGCCTTACCGACTCGTGAACTTCTTGAATAACTGCAGGTAGCCTTATTTCTCTCGGACGTCCGCAATCAAAGTTTTTTAAAGTTGACCCTGTAGCCTCAAATGTCTTAATCCATTTTCTAATGATATTCGCACTGGGAGATAAAGAAATGTCCCGTACATTGAATTGCGCGCGATATAAGCGGCGAGCTGTTATTATCGAATTATTGTTTTGATGATAAACTCGTACACAAAATGCACGCTGAGCTCCGGTATACGAATCCATTGCAACTAAATTTCCAATAAATTCCACGTATGACATTATATATTTTTTGTTATCTACCCTCATTAAGACTATTTATTGATATTTAAAAGTGCAAATACCCTTTTTGGACACCTTGTATTACTGCTGCAATTTGCTGAAAAAAGGTTATAATGAAAAGTTAAAATACCTTGAAAAATCATTAAATTTTGCACGAAGAGAATGAAGTATTTATTTCATAGAATCTTAGATATAGTTAGAAAAAAATGTCATAAGCTCGATACCTAATTATGTAATAGTACTGTTATATAAAGTACTAAAATTTTATTTTCTATTTTACTTATATACTACTTTATAATCTATTTACATTCATAACTAAATTCTTGTTTTTAAAATATACAAGGTATGAACTATATAGGGTTATTTTTTATTCAGTGCACAAACTTTAATATGTCGTTCAGACCATGAAACTAAACTTTCCCGAAAAAAATAGGTCCGGAACTGAAAAAAAAATCGATCTCCCATACAAACTGCCGCAGCCAACACAGCAATTAGTATTGGGAGGTAACAAACTTGCGAGTTTAACTCTCATCGCTCCGGTGATGTCTGTTTGTTGAAGCACTCAATTTCGTATTCAAGTTATGAACAAACCCCGCTATTCAAATTGCGATATACACGGCGACCAAAAGGCAGAAGATACGGTTGCTTGTACAAACAGTCGATTCATTTTGAAATAACGTTCCTTATATACCGCATTAAAGTAATTGATATTATTAATAGGAATTTCGAATGAATATAGTTAATAGTTACGTATTTAATTTATGCACTCGATTCTCGATCGGTTCGGAACAATTAAAAAAGCTAGTCTGTTTCTCTAATTGTTATAGTACATTTTTATGATAAGATCGTCCCTTATTTCTTGAATTAAAATTTGATTTCTCTTGCCAGTTTTGAGGCAACCTTAAACGTCTTCACCGTAGAACCCTTTGATTCGTTTGGAGGGACTGATGGTTTTTCGAAATATTTTGTTAAATCAGAATTATTCCTGAATGTGTCAAAATTCTAAACAATGTGGTTGAAAATTTGTGACAGATACACTAAGAAGTCCTGATCAAGCCCAAGCTTATCCTTATGCTTATGAGTGTTCTTTATAGAATATAAAAAAATATTACTTACCCGATCGCCGTAAACGTATTGTAATAACGACAATACAATGCCAGAACAGCAGAGCCTGTGTCATACATAAACGATAAAAAAACATCTTTAGCATAACGTTGGGAAATCCTCCTTAATCTGGGTCAGTCGTAAACAGATAAGCGAGTGACAGCCCTCCGTGCCGGAACCGCAACCGAATTACAAAGCAGAACTCGATTTTATACCACGAATATTGGGGACTGTCAAAATGTTTGTACATGTAGCTTGTTAGGTCTGTTCGAAAAAGTATATTTTGGTATTCATTTTCTCGTTTTCTTCTCTTCTTTGGGTAGTGTAAAAGTCTGACGATCAACATCACAAACCTACTCGAATATGTATAAAAATTATTGACCCACCGAAAGCTTCTGACTGGCTTATGTAACAAAATAATAACTGGGGCTAAAACAATGTGCCTTCCGAAGCACGGAATAATCTTACTTTTCGTACAATTAGATAATTCAGCTTGCAATATCCAAACCGAAACGTTTTTATAGTTTCTACCTCCCTTGGGTTTTGTATAAAGCTAATAGAACTACGCGCCTTCCTCCTAGTGATTGCTACGCCACCCGCTACATCACTGCTACAGCACAAGCTAAGCATAGATTATGAAGCTATTACTACGAAATAAAACTTTATTATTCCAGAACGCTTTTTCAAGATAGAAACTCGTGGAATGATTAGATAAAATTTATTTTCAATTTATTTGTGTTATATATCAGAATACAATGCCATAGCGTATTTTCAGCGTAATAATTTGTAAGTCGAGTGTAGTACCGGTTTCCCGGACAACACATTCCGATACCAGAAAGATTTTTTGAAACTATAATTTTGTTCTGTTATTGGTATTTTCTTTCTACCTATATGTTTTTTCCTCAAGATCAACGTTGTTAAACACGATATTCATTACATGAGATTAAAAATATAAAATGCTGTGGATGTCTTTCTGATCAGTGATCGCCCTAAATAAGGGTAGGCTCAAACCTCTCTGTTGAAGACGTGTTGTGAGAGTGAGCTAATAACCACGATAATAGTGTTAATGTTGAATACTAAGCTAATAGATACAGTCTCTAAATACCACCTATACTCATCACCTCTCTCTCTCTAGTGAACAACGGATGCGTCGGTGTGAACACGGAATAAAATTTTATTCCGCTGTTATAATTTGGATACATCTCGTTATAATTTTTCTTATCTTCACAGGGTTGGTAAAGTTTAGCGAGGCAAAAACTCAAAAAAGGGAAGTTTGGAAGTTTTTCTAACTTTTTTGCGGGCATTGAAATTGTTTGCCGACCACTCGTCGATAGAACTTCAATTCGCTGGAACTCCGAACCGGCCAGAGCGCCCTTCCTGTGCGACTTGAGACTTTAAATATTCAGGGCTCCTTGATTTTGTGTTAAGTGTCACAAATGTTCATAATTTAGATAATTAAATATTTAATAAACTTGTCATGTATTCTTTGCACGCCAAAACAATTGCTGCACTAGATTAATATGTGCGTGAAACAGCCTAGCCATTTTGGTTAGTTTTTAGAGTTATTTATTTTTGTGTATTGTTGATTTGTTGAATGTTTTAAGTTGCGACGACGTAAAAGTAATTTGTTATGTTATTTGGTTCATAGGTATAAATACGTGCTAAACTCTGTATATGTTGAGAAGAAATCATAAAATCTTTTGACAGTCCACCGTAAAATGACAAAGGGTCTGTGTATGAAGATTTCTCTTTTTATTTAGCCCCGTGGACCGCTCACGGGCCGCTAGCCTCGTAAAAGCGTCCGATAATAAAATGCGTGCACGAGGATTGTCTTCAATTTCCTTCCTTTAGAGGACGAGGAAGATTACGACTGTATTAAAGAACGTAAGCTCATTACAGTAAAATTTTTTCGTACGTTCCAGATTTTAGCCAATTTTTATTTATCACACTAATATTATAAATGTGAAAATATATTTGGATGTTTGGATGTTTGTTCCGCTTTCACGCCTTAATTACTGGATAGTTTATATTAACACATAGGATACTTTTTACTGGTAAAATTTTTATTCCCTCGGGAAAATGCTACATAACGCGAGCGTAGCCGCGGGCGGACCGCACTGCTGTACGTGTTTATCACTGCACTTGACATTAACTAACTGCACTCATTATTTTTTTATAATTATTGTGTTTCAAACAATTCAATTTGGTTTTGAATTCATCATCAGGTTATTTTTTTTTTTATATATTTTCTTTATTGCCTACAAAGCTAGGATATACGATTCATACGCCTATAATGATGCTTAAAGAATCTCACAGTGACTTCCACTGTGATATTGCTATGGGTGCTATAAATTTTACTACGGTCAACCATCCAAAATTCTCGTGCAGACTCCATCAATATCTCTCTTGGACTAATTTATCTTGATAAGCCAAGCTTAGCGAAGAGAGGCTCAGCCCGATTATTCTAAACTCGAAACTGCCTCTCTCAATAAATTTGATAACATCGTATTTTGTTGAGATTTTCGGCTTTGTATCCATTTATTTATTCAAACAAAGTTCGAGTCCTTTAAGTGGCTTCGAGAGAATCCTTAGATATTTTCTTTTTAATAAAAGGGTAATACGACCTTTGGGATTCCGTTATAAAAACGAGTGAATCTATTTACATCGCTCTTTGATTAAAAATTCGTGAATACGTAGACTGTGTTTAACAGAAGGTAATAAATGACTTATTGGTTCACGAACTCTTGTAAGTAACAAATATAAAATACGGCCCAGTTTGATATTGAATTCCTAACGAGGCGTTACCTAATGTGGCATTAAAAATAACAGGAGTGTTGCGTCTTGTTTTTTAACGATTGTACCTACTATTTTCTCAGAACGTATTTTTAATTGTATTTCTTTATTATTTCAGTTAAAGGAAACACTGCATGTTCTGCCTGGGGCTTTGCTTTTGTAACGGAAGTTTCCGAACAAAATTACATGCCATCCTTAATTATAAAATTACAGAGCTCATTTCGATGTCGCTGGGAAAAATACAATTTTCACAACCAATGCAATGTAAAGATGAATGCTTAACAATAAAGAAATAATATAATTGTTAAGCATTTTAGTATTTTTATTCCCTATGATAGTTTAACAATCTTGTTCTAAGTCATTTTCTTGCGAACACGCGTAAACTTGCGTAAACTACAGCAAAATTGGTTGTAGAACTTTAATTTGAACCCGAGCTAACTTTTCCACTTACGAACTTAGAGCTCAATTACGCGTCGAGCGAAGCGTCAGGCTTCGAAATCAAACATGTAGTTCAATGTGACGGAGGTTCTATGCACAAGAGACCATGCAACCATGGCCATAGCAATCTAGGACAATTTTACAAAAACGCGCGTTACCGAGGTGTGTAAGTCTGACGGACTTTGTTACTTGTTAGAACAAAAAATCTTAATATAGTCAGTTTTAAGAAAATCTTATGTTTACTAAGCGCTTTTGTAGGTACTTACGACACTGACAAATCCTCCGTGGACAAATCATCAAAATGCATAGAAAACAAAAAACAAATTAATCAAAAACGTGATCTTGTTTAACCAACTTTTAGTTGCATTTATCATAAGAGTAATCATATAAAAAACTTTCTTAAAAGAATATTTTTATCATTTAATTTTATATTATTTCAAGTCGTATTAGGCTAATACTTTCTAGGACTGTTGTCAAAATTTTCAAGTTACTGAATGGCATCGCTTTATAACCTCTATCTTTATGGTATAAATAAAAATAAGTATGTAGGCTTTTAATAAGAGTGGAGCAATTTACAATCCAATGACTAAGTTTTATCCCCAGAGGATGTAGTTGGTAACGACCGCGCATA